>VZRZ01002949.1:168603-270177 GCA_013398175.1 Climacteris rufus
CCCCGCATTAGGGCTTCTTGGAATTTTTAGTATAATTTCAATTATTTGCCAGAAAAATACAATGTCATTACATTCAAGTTTTCCCTCACAGAAATTTTGGACTATAATCATTGCTTAACAGAAGCGATGCCAAAAAGAAAAAGAATACATCTTGAAAAATAAAAATGATAACTTCTAGTTAGTCTGATCATATGTGTGGCAACTATTTTTCAACATCTTTTTGATGGTGTCTGTGTGATATCTTCTGAGATGACAATAGATCCACAGAGAGGGAAACTTAGGGAAATTTGCATTTAGGATTAGCACACACTCCTCTACCTAAATTTAGAAATTCTACAGCTAGATCTGCACAGAGGAGTGAAGAAAAGCCCAAAAAAAAGAGGAGGAAGACTCTCCCCTGCTTCAGCTTATCCAGCAGGTCCTCAAAGCGAGCTGAGGGTTTAAAAGATGGAAGTGCATTACTTGTATCAAGAGTTGGACTTGATGTTTCTTTGCAACCTAGGATATTGTGTGATACTTTGATTTTAGAAGGACCAAAAGTAAAGTTTCATTTTGTCACCTTTACCTCCTGGCTCTACAATCTCTTTCCTTGATATTCATCATAAGCCTCTCTACACGTGGATTTTCTTAGCAGTTATCAGCCTCCCAGTGATATCTTTGGGATCACAACTAACAACTAAGATGGATCTTCACATGACAAACAAATTGCTACAATATGCTACACTGTATTTCAAAGGCATACTAACAATTTTTTCTACTCAGGAAACAGGGTCAAGTAGGTATCTATACAGATAAACCTGTGTATTCATGTCTATATTTATTAATTCCTGTCTTGATTACTGATTTTTTTTCTATTTGACCCCGGTTTTTTTAATTTATCTTTTGTTAAAAGCAAGCTCAAATAGGTAATTTTCAGTTATGCACTTTCATGAATTTCACATGGGCAATTGTACACGTTCAGAGCAAAACACAAATTATATCAAACAAAGCTGAGCATCACAAAGTGAGATTAATACGGACCAGTGGAAAGTTATGGAAATTCACAGAGTTAATGGTGAAAGAGACCATATGTCCTCTGACACCTTGACTTGACGGAATGCCTCTCCATAAATGCTTCCTTAATGCATCCCGTTGTGCCTAGGTGTGGGATGACGTATGGTCTGCCTCCGTCCTTTCATGAGCTTTCATCCCTTTCATTTACAAGCCGTGTGTTCTTATAATGAAGATTTTTCTGTTAGCCACAATATTAGAAAAGGGCAATTAGGGCTAATTGTTCAAAACCTTTGTTAGATGCACGTGCAAGTCTACAGGTAATATTTGGATATTGGCAACTTTGGGAATGGTTTTGTCAGGACTCTCTATAAATCAAAATATAATTTTTGTCCTTTCCCTTTTTTTAACACCAAGGTTCAAAGCATTTGCAAAGGTGATTACTACTCTACAATCACTTTTAAGCACCCTACTCTCTGATAAGTTCTGATAACAAGAGTTGTACATTTCTTTATCAGGACAAAAGAATTCCTAGCAGAATTGTTTTTATTGTTACAATCATTCCCACAATCAGTTCCACATCCATAACAGTAGGGCCTAAATAGAGCAGCAATATACAGGAAGAGATGGTCCCTGCCTCAAAATGTTTATGATCTAATTTAAGACAAGACACAACAAGCGAGTATAACAAATGTTCAACACAGATTCCAAATGTAAACATACGGTAGATAGGAAAATGGCCATAAATTCCTCTATCAAAGATAACACCTCTCAAAGTCTCTCACATAGACTCTGTAACATGAAACATGTCAAGTGAATCAAACAGGGAGGGGATTGCACATGTTGGTGCTGCTGCTGAAGATTCAAGTGAAAAATAATGCGGACTTAAAAGTTCTTTCTGTTGTTTAGAAAATACATTCGGCTCTAAGAAAATAAAATATCCACATGGTTGTGATTCAAACAGTTGGGATTTTTCTAGTGTGGACAATCCTACAGAAACATTTTCTAGCCGGTACTGAAATAATAAATAGAAAAATGTGTGTGTTTGCGGCTGTTCTTTGTTTTTATGTTATCCAACATAGGAAAGACATCTGGAGAGTTGGGTTTATGGTTTGATTATTGCTTTATTGTTTTGTTTAAAAAAGTAATCTTGTCTTCTTTGGATCTGGTAGTGACTATCAGCACAACAGACTGTGATCCTGTGAGCAGAGCAGTGGAACTGGATGTATGTGGCATCCAGGGAGGGACAACCCTGAACTTGCCTGTATTTACAGCTGCTTTGGGGCCATGATCTGAGTGAGCACCATGGGCACTGCCAAGAGCAAGCAGCCAAGCTCTCTCCAGCCACCCTCATGCCTAGATTTAACACCCAATATATTCAGACAATCAGCCCACAGTCAGGTCCCTATTCCATCCAGGACCTCTGAAAATGAACATGACACACCTTACTAACATTTCCAGCTATACTTCAAGTCATTTGCTCCAACAAAACTCAAAGGTCACATCCTAAATCAGCCTCAATAAACAAACAGGAGCAGTACTTTGCTCCAGCAGAGTATTTGGGCTTTTGTGCTTCTGTTTGAGTCACCTTTGAAGGTCTTGGAGTAGCTGGTTGTTCTGCAATCACCCTTCCCTCTTTCCCTTCCCCTTCCCCTTGTCTATAGAACAATCATAAGCCTCAAAATCAATAATTACAGAGTCAGCTTTACCAACAGGTAATATTCAGACTTGCAGGTCCAAAATGTAAACATAATATGGGAAGCAAAGCAGCTGTAAATTTATCTCCTAAAGATAACACCTCTCAAAGTCCCCTTTGCAGACTTAGTAAAATAATACAGACTGAAAACTAAAGGGACTGCATAGCAGTCTAAGGAGCAGGTTGGAAATAAACAGGTTGTTTGGGCTTAGCTCTGCTGACTGGCAGGTTTTTCTTGGACCTTTCCACTCCCAAATTACCCTGAGTGAGCCCCACGCCATTTCCAGTCAAAGCTCACTTACCTGAACTCGAAGATCCATTGTCTTTGTTGGGCTGGATACTGAGATTACAGATTCTGCAGCTTTTTTTTTTATTGCAGGGATTATTTCTGCTCTTGGCTAAGACTGAATTCCCCCTCTGCTGTTCTCAGGCTCTCTGCTGTGAGGCAATTCTCTGCTCAGCTTCTCTCACCTGCCTCTAGCAGCCTCCTCCACTCCGTGTTTCATATATAGATATAAAACCCCACTGTGCAAAATACTCTATTCACTCAGGCACTTGCATGCTATTTGTTATTGATAAATATCAATATTATCACCATTAGCAGAGCAGAAAAATTACCATTATTATCTACTTAACTGGCTGCACATACAGAGGGGTTTGGCTTGTTAATCTGGGTTTGTTTTGTTGTTTATTTCTGGTTTTGAACTCTATTATGAAAAGACTGTGAAGAAAATAAAGGGGGAAAGGAGCACTCTACCATATGAAAAACTACATTCAGCATCTACAAACAAATTAAAATCACATATGGAAAAAGTAACTTCCACAAGAGAGAATTACTGAACATGCACAGTGGCCCAAGTTCTGCCCTTAGGTGAAGTCAATGAAAAAAAGTAAGTGCATATTTTTGGCCCATTATGTCTTTTCTCACAATGTTTTCTTAATATAAATCCAAATCTAGGGACCTGATCAACTCCAAAGTTTCCCAAGTTTTCTCTTGAGCAATATGAAATCTTATGGAAAATGATTTCTAGTATCACAGAAAACAGAACACGTTCAGTACAACTGGGAACACACTTATTTCACACAAATGAAAGAAATAATCCTGCTTATTCTAATTGGAGAATATTTTTCTGGGGCAGTGGTTTTGTCAGCTGTAAAAATGATTAATGCTGCAATTCAGCAGGATACTTAAGCACATGTTCAGTCAATTCCTATTCAGCAAAGCATTTAAGTACTTAACTTTACGCACATGCTCAGGAATTTCAGCATGTGCTTATGGGCCGGATCTGGGCGCATGGAGCATCAAATGACACTGTGGCATTGAGGAGGTTTCCAGCTATCAGCCAGGAGACGTGGGGTACAACACACTGACTTTCTTCTTGCCACGGGCTGCTCTCAATGCTCTATTAAATAAGTTTTGACTAGGAAATGGAGCCTCAGGCAATATTTTTGTTTTAAACTTAATACATGGCATTTTCAATGCCAGTGGCCACAGAGACAGCCCAGTCCCTTTGCTAAGGGAATATTTTCACACTGAGCCATGCTCTGCTCCAAGGCAGCGTCAATGTGGATGCAGAGGCAAGTTTGCCACACTGCACCTCCTGAACCTCCTGAAAGCCCTGGGGCAGCTCAGCTCCCCACTTGCACAATCCCATCTCCTCTCCACACCAACTGCAGAGGTGCAAACAGCTCTGGTTTGAGTCCCAGCAGGCAGGATGTGTACTGGGAGAGGCTGGGGGAGCAGAGCAGGTCACACACAGTGCAAGCACAGGCACGAGGAAACGCATTTCTCTCTCTCACTCGGGGACAAGTGCAGACACATGTCTGTGGCTGCAATGACAATATGATGTAAAACAACGGGATTTGTGCATGCCCTGTGGAAAAACACTATTTGAGGAGAGTGTGGGGAGCAGTGAGAGCAGTTTCTGTCACTGGAACAGAAGAATATCCCCACAGGTGGTGGAGAAGACTGAGGGCAGAAAGATCTGGAGCAGGATGACCAAGTCTATCACCAGGAAAAAAACCCTCTGTCCCATCCATAGAAGGTTAGAGCAGGGATAAATCTACTATTTGCCAAACTGTTTGATGGCAGTAACCATCTTATCCAGATGTTCAGATGATCATAACATTCCCACATCCAACCAGATGGATCCAAATGTTTTGCTGTATTTTTTCCCCAGTGCTCTTAAACATGGGGGTTCAAAAACAGGTGTCCCCAGTTTGAAAAAGTCTTCGACATTCAACTGAAAATCAGCCAATACAGAGAGGGCATCTCTGAATAAGGGAAAAGGAAGTCTTTTAAAAAGATAAGTAGTTTTTATAAAAGCATGAGAGAAAAGTACACTGCATTACCACTGACCGCCATAAAAAGTTTAGCATGGGAAATCTGGAAGCAGATGATGTTTTGCTACAGGGCGGGGGTTACTTTTCCCCTGTTGTTCAGACATCTGTTGAAATCAGAGCTGGATAAATACTTTCAATTAAAGTTATACAGTCAAAGCATTTCACAACCTCTTTATGAATTTTTGAGGAACAGTAATTCCAAACAGTACCCAGTTTCTTCTTAAATTGTGCATATCTACATGTACAGAATTGGAAACCATCCAACATCTTTAAACATGTGTGAAAACAGGTCTTTGATGGTGTCTAAAGATTCATCTGAGCAGAATTTGTAGAAATCTGTAAACATAAAGATATATGTCAAGTTAGCAATCAATAACCTGCTAGAAGCTCTGGAGGCAAATTTCTTACTATTGAAACCACAATTCTGTAGTGAAGGTAAAATAGCACTTCTCTCACATGATGAACTTAGAGTTGTCAACAGGTCCTAAAAAATTGCTTTTGATTAAGAATAAAACTCAGTTTGAGTTTTTTAATAAAAACAAGAAAAATAGCACCTTTAAGTAACCCTCAGAAAATGCAGCATGAAATTTAGTGCAGAGGACTTTTGGCATGAAAAGCTGAGCTACATATTCAGGATGGGTGGCCCAAATACAGATGCACATAGAAATATTTGTCTTTGACATGCCTGATGGAACACCAGGAATGAACAATTTCCCAGTACCTGAGGAAAAAAAAAAAAAGATGCAAAGTGTTTTAAGGGAGCAGTTACAGATTAATAAAGATAAATGTGTCATTGTGATGGAAACTTTATGAAGTACCAAACTTCTACCCTATAAATGGTGTCTCATCTAAACCATGTAGCAGATCAGTTTTCTCTTCCTTCCCCCAGCACTGAAAAGAAAAATACTGTTTCACAGGGGACAAAAAGGACATAGCCATATTTTTAGTTCTGGTCAAGTTTTGCAAATAACTTCTAGAAATATTTTAAATTTAACTTTGAAAAAAATTCTTTCAACATGTTATTTAGAAACATATCATCAAGAAACACATCTAAAAATCTTTCAGGATGATAATCATATAAATCAAAAAACATTATATATGTGTAAAAGTAGTCCTCTATAGGGCAGTTTTTCATCCTTTCACCAAGGAAAAAAGTGTAATTTGGCACCACAGAAAATCCAAAATATTTATTAAAGTCAATCACTGAGCTGGAAAAAAAAATACTGTTTTATTAACCAGAGTAACAATAAATAAAATGGAAAAAAAAATAGACAGCCTGAGGTATTTCAGAAGGGGTGGAATGGTAGGGGAAGCAACAGAGTACAAGATCTTGGGTATGACAAACTAGGGCACAGGTAATGAGGAGAGAGATGGGAAGGAGTGGTGTGGGATAAGAGTGGAGGAGATGGAGTATGATTTCCTACAGGGGATATGGAAAAAGCACAACAGAACTTCTTTGTTGCAATTTTATTTTAAAGCACCATCCTGTCTGGGTCACAAGCTAGCACACCTTTACAACTCAAACTGGCTCTGCAAGTTTTTCACTCCTTTAGACTGTGCTACTGTGTTATACTTTAAAACCTGTTTTTCCTGTGGTCAACAAAAAGTCAATGAAAAAGAACAATACAGCTCCAAGTGCATTTTTGGCCTGCAGTTGATAACATTACTTGAATATATTTGCACAAAATTATTTCTGGTATACTTCTCTGGTCATGCTCGGATTCGAGTTAGTGATGAGAAACTGCATCATTAAGGGACCTACAAGCAATAGTCCAGTTCTTTTTTTTTTTTTTATTATTATTATTATTTTGTTATCTTTCCTAATTTGAATTTGGGATTAATTTGGTTCCCTGTAGAAATCAAACCAGGGAAATTTCAAGTATATCCAAAATCTGCTTTACCTGGAGATACCTGTCTGAAGTCACATAGGAAAGAGGATTGTTAAAAACAGATTTTAGCGGGAAAGCAATCCTTGTCAGAGATTCACACTGAATTCGTTTTTATTTTCATTATGTTGATTTTACTTGTAGCTAGCTAATTTCTTAAGAAGACCAATAAGACATCTTGCCCTCTTCCATCCTGCAAGTTGACCTAGGTGAACCAGCTTGAGGAGTTTGCATAGACTGTTTGCAGAAGTGTTTGTTTAATAGACTGATTAATAGAGACAGGAACTTTCCAGAGCCCACAAAAACACATAATTCTATAGTAAATTCCATTAAAACTTGAGAAACTTTTCTTCTCCCTTCATCCCTCTTTGCCCATCATACATTTCTTCTTGTCCAGTGCTGGTAATGCCTTCCACACCCTCCCTCACTCTGCACTTCATGACTATATGTCAAAGTTACAAGGCCTCATACAACACTTCTATTTTTAGCACTTAACTGCTCGTTCTCATCACATTTTCTGAGCAGGATAACATCTTTTTCTGGAGTTTTCACATTTGTTATTATTTCCAAACTGATGAGCCTGACTAGGATTGGTGGAATCACCTGCAGATAGCATGGGCTGTAATTTTTGGCATTTGCTGTAACTGAGCAGTTATTTACAGATATTTTTTCCATTATGAGCTAGCTGCGAGTACACCTGCAGCATTAGCAGATATATGGTTTACTTGCTGTGCCAGTTACAGGAGGTAGCAGTTAAACAGTGAAACACAGCAGGTTCAGTTTCTTTGTACTTATTTCCCCACTTATTTTCCACCAGTCCCAACTGGTGTAGTGTCCCTCTCAAACTCAATATTCTTAAAATGAATCCTATTTCACTAAGTTATCCTTAAAAAGGCACTGTCAAGGATCATTATCCTAGCTCTCTGTATTTATACACAGATGGAGAACCAAATAGAAAGCTTAGGTTCTTTGTATAAATTCCCAGCATATAAGGCCCCTTCTAAATACCAGGTTGGCAGTACCAGACTGTGTCCTAACCCCGAGGGGTCCCCAAGGAGCTTCCCAAGGAGTCCCCTGAGGGTCTCAGCATGGCAGGGTGCCTTCAGCATGGGCAGGTCCTGCACCTCAGTGATGGGAGCAAAGAAGAGGCTCTTTCTTCTCTACTCATCCTTTTCATGGAGACATAGGGCTGCTCACATCCAGCCCACTGTAAAAACAAAGCTGACTGATGCATGAACCCACTCCTATTCCCTAAGTTAAGATCAGGTCACAGAGCCCTGTAGGATTCTGCCCTTTGAGAGAATTGATTTGCTCAACAATATTTGAATTTCTCCCTTCCCCACTCCAAAGTCTGAAGAGTCCTATAGCCCTTATAACAGTTATTCCTCCTTCCTACACATTAAAACTCAGGAACCCTCTCTCCTCCCTGGCCCCTCAGCTGCTACTGTCCAAAACAATCTCCTGGGGGATAAATTCTTCAAGAATAATAGACTTTCAAAAGGCCATGAAGATAAAACTTTGTAAAGAAGGAAGGAAAACCAACAATGGGGCACTGCCCTATCTAGGTTAAATACATATTTTCGTATATATACTATTTACGCAATCGAGCCTAATGGCTTCTTCAAAAGCCATTAAGGTGTATTAAGTAAATACATAATTTGGTACAGGAGCTAATTTTGAAAGCACATTATTCTGTTTACAATACATTCTTTCAGGTCTGAAATCTACTCTTCTGAAGTGCCTGAAGAGTGACTCACAAATGGATCCTTAATCCACAGCGAGGAAATCACCTCCTAAAACCAGACTGGCTGTCTTAAAGTTTACATAGATGGTTGGAAAAAAAAGAGAAAAGAATCCATATGAAATATTAACCAGCTGAGTGCTCTCCATTGGACTGAGCCTATGGGATACAACACACCACCAGTGACACCCTATCCACCCAATTCACAACATGCCATCTGAAATACCACTGCATGTGAGATCTACATGTGAGGGCACGCACTTGGCTATGTCAGGAGAAGGATTAGAGGAACTCTGCCTTTCACTGGGAAGTAAAATAAATGAAATGAAAAGTGATGTTTCAGGAAAGATCTATTTTGTGTAGCACAGTGTGTGAATTGATGTAACAAATGACAACAGTAATTCCTTCTTAGAGATTCATTCAAACTAAGACTGCTGATCCAAGTACTCAGAATTTCAAAAAGTTTGGTTCTAGGTTTGAAATTTTCTGTTTAGGACACATGTAGCAGTAAACATGGCTTGTCTCTTACACAGAGGATTGTGTGCCAATATTGAGACTTCCATGAATCTTCTAGGTATTTTTGAAGGGAAGACACAAATATCCTTTCATTTTATGGTGTGCATTTTGCAGCAGGAATTCTCATTTTATGATTACAAATGCACAACTTGGCCCAATCCCCAGCTGTGCCTAATGACTTAAATGTCAAATCAAAATAAGGATAATCCATAGGCATTTCTGGGGAAGGCTGTGGACTTCCACTACTGGCAGCATACACGACAGTAGATTATAGACTGAAAAATTACTAACTCGTTTTTGTATGTATTTTATGACAGAGGGGAGCAGAACCTGTTTTTGAAAGTCATGATGTGGGCTAAGAGATACAAAACTTTAACCTGATCTGTCTGATGAAGTTCTGTGCTCTAAATACAATTATCCACAAATATTGAGCTGTCCTCTTATACCGATGACTCTGGCTTCTTATCCTGAAACCAAGTCATACAGGAAGTTGTTAGAGGGTCTGGGGACGAGATTATCCAAATTTTGCCTCAATACCTTGTTACAGGGCATTCCTCAGAAAGGCCTTGCTGGTATGAAAACAGTGTATTAAACCAGATGTGATTAAACTCAATATAAATGATACATACTAATAAAACAGATTTCTTTGTCTGAAAAACAGGAGAAATTTAAGACAAGGAATGGGGTGGGAGGACTAGATTGAAGGAATAATATTCAATGTTAAGAAAATGAAGTCATAAAATCTTTGTCAAGCATTGCTCAACTCTTCAAACCATATGGAGCATGACTGCTGGGCTTCATATAATGCCCCAAATGTTTTTCATTTTCTATTCCACCGTTCACAGCAAAGGCACAGCGCTGTAATCCCGTCCTTCCGTTAACTACCAATTGTTTCTTTTGCCAACCTTTTTGCTTTAAAATATCATTTTTTATGAAGGATAATGTTATATAGTGGAAAACTGTAAAAATTTTATGGATAGCCTTGGTGCTGAGAAAATGCATTCTTTCAACAGTTTTATTATATATATATTTTTTTGTCCATTACACATTTACAGGGTTTTCTCCATTGTATATATGTGTGTTTTATAGTTCATTCTAGACAAAAGGCATTATGTTAACAGTCCTATCATTTAGAACTTTAATTCACTATTATGTTTTTACCTTTTTGTGGAAAGACTATTTTTTCCCCTCCTTCTTGGTAGTGCTCACTGTTGTTAATAAGAGTAATGGGTGATCCTAAAAGGGTTAGGTGTGAATAACCACTCAATGGTTCTCTGAGCCACAGGAACGAGTGTGGAGATCCAGCTCCCAGCACATCAGAGGGGATGATTTAGTTCCAATATAAGGCAGGCTTACATGTTATGTGCCCTCAGTCAAATGTTAACCAGTCTCCCACTCTCTGTGCTTCCCCCATGTCCTTTCAAGCATCTGTTAACCAGCTCTAGCTCTTGTGACATTCATTCACAGGTAAATCAAGAAGAAACGTGCTCATATCAAAGGAATGAAATACATTTGCTTCAACTGTAAGAGACTCCTATAAACTCTCTTTTGACATTCCTTCTTACCAACCAGCCCAGTCCGCTCTTTTAAAGATTGACATTTCTTTGCTCTACATCAGGCCTCAAGCTTTTAAATGTCAGCCTGGACTCCAAAGGTCTTGTTATAATCTTTGCTGGTTCACAGCCACCCCTCTGCAGCCCTACCTTTCTTTGAAGCTGAACTCTAAGACCAGGCTGGGCTGCTGGTGCCACTTCTCTCTCCTCCATGCTTTCCTGAACAGCCCAGTGCACAGGAACCTGAGCCCAGGGAAGATACCACACTGGCAACAGCCCAGCCCAGAGACAGGCAGGGTGAAGCCAGAAGATGAGAAACTGAGACAGCAGAGGGTTAAGAATGCCAATCAGAGAGCATGACCTCCCGAAAACCTCCTGTTATCCCAGTTCTTCAGCAAAGTGGTTTGGAAAGTTTTACAGTGATTAATGGGGCCCAATTTGAGAAGAAATTTAAGAGCAAGTTTCTCTTTGTGCTGTGGGATTTTGATATGATATGGTCCCTAAACTTTCAAGCAGCTAATCACATTCACAAGTAATTAAATACTGCAACTTTTCTTCCTTCTTTTTCACCATTAATTGATATTTGAAGCAACCCAGGACTGCTACAGTTGTATGCTTGGGAGATATTTTTAGACCCATTGTTCATTGTCTTTCACACAGGCCACGTAATGAGCAGTCCCTGAGCACCTTCTTTCCCCCTCTAGCAGAAAGGGGTCTCAGAAAGCTTCTACCACAACTAGAATAAGTTGACCATACAGAAGTCAACTACAGAGGTGGGAGACGTGAATCAGATTTCCCATGTAGAACTGGCTAGATCATCAAGAAAAATTAATAATAATTAGAGTAAACATATCTGTCCATTTGGAAAGAGAAATCTCTAAATTTCCCCTTGCACAGAAATGATTTGCACTACTGAAGTCAGAGTCTGGTTCTGCATTTACATCAGTGAAGTAACATTGATTATATATTTTGAATACTCATAGCAAAATGTTCTCAAGTAACCTTCAAGCCAGGTCAGAAATTATTTAACGAATACTTTGAAATGATAAATTGAACAAAAAAAAACCAAAAACAAAAACAAAAAACAAAAAAAGGCAGCAGATTATTTGCAGACCATTCATAAACAGGAGAAAGAGATTAAATACCAGATAAACGATTCATTCAGCCTATGTGTGAACATGTGACCGGAGAAAACCAGTTATATCCATTGCCTGGATTTTTGCTTTAAATGAGCATGCTCGGAATAGACTATTGTTTCGTTGGATTACAGAAGCATTTCATAAGAAGGGCTTCCCCATTTATCACTCAAAAAAATTAGAATTAAAAAAAACTGAGGACAACGACCCTTCTGGAGTCTGAGTATACATATGTTCAAAGTAACTCTGCTGCATAAGCCAACAGAAAATTGGCCCCCAAAATGACTTATAAAGGGATTTTGTAAGACATGAACAGAACAGCATGGGCTCTGGCTAGGCAAAGTATTCAGAGTTGTAATAGAAAACATTTATTTGGCTACAGCTAAACATCCCAACACATGTTAGCATTTGCTGCCAATATGCTTCCTAATTAAGAACAACATAAAATCATAGGAAATCCTGTATCCCTGTCTTCATGCACTTTCCTTGTATCTTCAGTGTCCTGGCTCTGTTTCTCAAGTAGAGCCTGCACAAGAGAAAGGTTAATTCAAAAGTAATGTTTTGCCAGCCATTAACTGTGTTGTCATTAACAAGATTAATGTACATTCCACTATGCATCACCAAGTGCATTCCCCCTCCTGCCCCCACCCACCCCTTAAACAACTGCTCCTATTAAAACCTAATGAGCACAGCACAATTTAAAGAATAGCACCATTTCTGTTGGGCAAAATGTCGTCTGTAAACCATATAAAGCTGCAGGATTATTATGGATCTAATTGAAGGGCAGCTGAAAAAAAATCTGTTCTCTCTTGGACTATGAAGTCCTGGCCATGTTTATATGTTTTATCACAATGAACAGATTTCAAGACGAAGGACAGACTAGTATCTGTTTTTCTTCCTAGCCCCCTCTTCCTTCAATCTCTACACTTTCTTCATCTGAAACCATTCAGAGACTCCTGCTGTGCACAGTCCCACACCCAGGTTACCTCCAACTCATCATCCAGTGATTACTGCACAGATAAACAGTTGACTGGATTCTTCTAAACAATCATGAGATACATTTTTTTTATAAGCTGCTCTTAGAGGGCCCTAATTCATCAGTATGGATGGAGTCTGGCTTCTCTTGCCCAGCCAAATTCACTCTGTTTTTCCCAGTGAAAGCAGCAAACAAATTGCTGGGCAATTGTGCAGGGTGCTCCTCCTTCATTTTCATATTGAAAGGGCCACCAGTTTGGAGATCAAAGATCAGCCATGAGACGCTTCCAGTTTTTCATCAGATTCTTGAGAGTTCTCAGAATTATTTATTTTATTTACAGAAAATCCATACTCTCTGCCCTGCTCTTTTCCTGCTTGGTTGTTTCACATTTCAGTTCCCTCCACAATTTTTCTCTTTTTTTAAATCTATTTATTGCATGTTTTTCTTGGCTCATTCTCACTTTCCATTTTTCATTATTAGTTCTTTATGATCTTCTGTTTCCTTTTTTTTTCTCTGTCATGGCTGCTCTCCCAGTTGTTCTCCTCTGGGGCCCTGAGTTTCCCTTAGCTAATGAAACTAGAGCTGCCTACCTCCCTTGCTTTTGCAATCCAGCTGTTTCCTTTTTAAAATATAAACTCATCTTTATTCAGTGAAGTTCCTGTGCAGGGTCTGATCCTTTAAGAGGAGATTGCATTTTGTGACAGCAAGTGGGAGGGAAAAAATAAACTTTCCTGGAGGAAAAGCCCTTTGGATAGAAATCCAACCAGTTTGCTCTTGGAAGGCAGAGCCTTCTCCAGTAAAACAGGGTCATTATTTTACTTTGGCACCTTGACATTGCAAAAGTCTCCTTGTCAGTCTCCCCTCCCTTTTCCTTCTAAAACCTCCCACCTTGAAAGCTTAACGGTTCCTGGCCTCTGTGAAAGTGTAGTCCAACTAACACCACAAACCTGGATTTTATATGATTAGTTAGTGAAAACTTGCCAACTTTGGGTGCAGCCTGCCAAGTCAAGTCAATTTACTGTGATGCTTTGACTGTGCAAGTAGGCCTTAATCCCCCTTTAATCTCCAGTGTACCCTTGACATCATGGAAATTACTTACAAAGCTAATGTCATCAGATGATCCATGTTAGCTATTTCAGTGAATGTTCTTCTGCACAATAGAGCAAGTTTACCTTGCAAGACACCGGCCCCAAAATATTTTCATTTAATGAGCCCAGCAGATATCATCTTACAAATGGGTATGAAAACTCCTCCTTCTGCACTGTAACTCCCCAAGCCTCATGTGACTTGGACTTTATATGCTAGCCAAGCATCAGGTCAGTGTATTTTATTTCATGCCTGATTGATTGGATAAAGAGATTTGCATAGTAGCCACAACAGCCATGAGTTATTCGGAAGGCAAGTTTCCCTTTTCAACTCTGCAAGGCTCTTCTTGTGCAGAAAACATTTGTCCAACATAAAAATTTCTACAACAATCATTTTTGATAATGTGTTCAGCCATCAAGAACATAGCAGAAATGGAAAAATCATGCCATGCTGTGCATGTGGCAATCAAGGTGAAAATTAACATGTCTGACAGCAAGGAGCTAACTCTGGTATTATTTATTGATTTATTAATAAAGACTTCCATTTATATAGTCCCCTTTATCTCAAAATGACCCATAGTTATCCACATGCCCAAAAAAATTATGTGCAACCTGTGTAAAAGTATCGTTTCACCCATGACAGGAGCATTGCCAGTGCTGGAAGAGAGACAGGACACATGGACACCTCCCGATCAGCCTGTGCTAAGGATGAGGCCAGGGTTTAGGACAGGAAGTGGAAGGAATGCTATATGCCCTCACATCTATAGGATGAGCTCATGATTTGGAGAGGGGCAAGGTCACTGGGGTCAGCTATCTCCTGTAAAAGAAGGAAAGCCTAGAGGGCTCATTTTAAAGGTCTGCAGAGGTGAAGCTTGTCCTTGTGTCAGGAGGGCAGTGCTCTGCAAAGTCAGTTTGTAATTAAGGACTGACTCATTAGTGTCTTAGAGGGAAGAGGAGCACTTGTAAATGCTCCTTCCTGGATCACTCAAGAGGCTTTTAGGAGTGCCTCATCCCAGCACCATCCTACCTCTCCCTCATTTAGGTTTGACATTGCCCTTTGAAAGCCAAGATGTCTAACATTCATTTGCTTGGGAACAGGACCAGATACTTCACTTGTGATACAAGATGAGAAAATAACACACAGCAGAACCTCTGTGACCAGCCAGACCCTGAGAAAAAAAAAACATATACATCTATCAAAATGAAAGTGCAAAAGATTGCATGTGCTTAGTATCTGTGTGCAAAGCTCTTTCTTCACTTGCAAAGTGCCAAATTGGACGTGCAGGGCCAGTATTTATGCAGGCTTTTGGTCCATTTGCAAATAAAACACCAACTTTCCTTCAACATATGTCTCCAGTCAAGTAAAACTTTGCTCACTGTGAGACGAGATCTCTTTTCTTCCCCAGACATGTGGCCCCTGGGACTGCAAACGACAGCTCCATGTCAAAGGATATTACAACAGTTGAGGAATAAAGCAAGATACAAATCCAGATTCAAAGTTTATGTTGTGAATAGATGCTTCCATTGATGGCACTAATCTGTGTCAGTTTCTTAGAGAAAAGGGAAATAAAAATTAACCTGGACAACAAAAACTAAGAGAGAGTTGAATTAGGAAGGTAAAGTACAGCCACTCTGTTTGAGATTTCACTAATACACTGAGCTCTCAGCCTCCTGAGCTCTCACAGCAATTTTTAACTAACAGATGCAGTCAAGCTTTCCATTTTATATTGCCCTCATAACTCATGATACACAATCTTGGGCTGCTTTCAGAAGGTCCAGCTTGCGATTTCATTCCGGAGCTGCGGCGCTGCTCTGCTGCCAACACCTGTGCCCGACATCTGATCTTAGGGCTGGAGCACATCCTCTCCCCCCTTTTCCCTCTGCGGGACTGGCTATGCCAAGCCAGCTAAGAAGCATTCCAGCAGATTATGAAGTACAACTATCTTGGCCCTGGCTGCTCAGAAGAAACTGGACCTGGCAGGAATTTCGCACGCCGTTCTCATGGATCTAAAGCGAGCTATATGGGTAGGCCTGCACTGCAGTTTCTGTCCATGTGCTCATCCGTGACCACGGGACACGCGGATCCCCAAAGGCTATGATTAGGTCAAGGATAATGGCAGGGACAACTGCTGCGTTGAAACATGGGATCAATGAAATGAACACATTCTTAGAAAAGGTGGCAAAGACGTAAATGGGAGTCACTGATGCTTCCAGAGAATGGCTTGGATTACTGAATCCATACGAGGATGGGTGTACTATGCATCAGGGAGAGAGGAAATGGGAAAACACGTCATGTTGAACACTGTCTCAGCAATATTAAGGCCTCCTAAACAAAGACCATTATCTCTGAGCCAGGGATTTGGATAGAGGGAAGCATGAGTCTAACTCTAGGCTTCCGCAGCTCTAATCCTCCTGGGACAGTGACAGGAACAAAAATCCCTCAACACTGTCACTCTTTTTATAGATCCCAAAGCAATGCAACGAAGAATGGAAAAGCACTTTGGTGTCACAAAGTGCACAGGAGGGGTCATGACAGATCAGATGATTGAAAAGGAAAATATGAAATCCACCTTCTCCTGAACTGTAAAAAATGGGGGGAGAAAAAGAAAGTTCACCACTCCCTCCCAACTGAAGGATCCAAAAGGATTTCTCTTTAGTCAGGGTTTCTTTTCAGAATATTAGAATCCCCAGAAAAAATCCTGCAGCTGTTTCAAAGGTACTCTGTGGGCATTTCTCATCAGTTTTGGAGGTCAATGCTCTGACTCTTGGTTGCCAGGCAGGTGAGTTAAATGGGGCTAAGGCCAGTCCCACAAGAGATATTCAAGCTCCTCACTCCTAGTGAAGTGCCTAAATATCTTTGTGGATATGGCCTTTAATCTTTGCATGAGCTGCTATCCCAGCAGAGAAATGTGAGTCCTCTAGATAAAATCTTCACATCTGCCTGATCCAGGGTAATTCCAAGGATTACTACTCAGAATATTGGGAGAATCAACTGTTTCCAGGCAAAGAGCACTTTAAAATACCCAGCTAACACTAGATGCACACCAGGCTTCTGTGTCAAGCTAAAGGATAGGAATTGCAGTGAAATCCTATGAAACAAAGGCATAGCAATCATTAGATGAGGAACTGAATGCAATTTTATATTGAGGAATAAGGGGAAGGAGATGAAAAGGAAACTACATCTCATGAGGGAAGGGAATTCCCTGTCCTCTCAGAGGTAAACTTTGGGGTTTGGAGACATCTAGAAGCTTCAGAAGCAAGACATACAACAACTGACACATGCTATTTTTTTAAGCTCTTTCTCTTTAGTATAAGACTTGGTCCTGTTAGCTTGGTCATGTTAGCAACCCTGATACTTTATGTTCCCTTGTGCCCTTTAATGCCAAGGGAACTGATAGGATTTATAGTCCTGCAAACAGAGAGCATTCCACCTGCGTCTCTCAAAGCATTTAAAGATTTTATTAATCTGATGTCTTAATTGTTTTTGAGATTAGGAAACAGCAGGGCCTTTGTTCCTACAACCTGAGTGCTCTCCTAGAAAAGTGGCAGACATTGTTTGGTTTTTGTATATTGAGGTTGTTGATAGGACAGGGAAAGGAACATGACTCAGTGTAGTTGATTCGTAAGGGTCACAGAGTAGAAGCCAGTTTCTTTGAAAGCTCATGACATTTCAGAGATCAGGAATAAAAATGTTCTACTGGGTTGTCCCTGCACAGTAGCTCTGTGGCCGCAGAGCTCCTGTTCCACCTATCTATCTGCTGTTGTCTGCCAAAAGTACAAACCATGTTTGCTCACATTTCAGGGCTGTTAAATCAGGAGCAAAGGACTTTTCCTCTTGCATTTTATGCCTAGGGAAGTAGGACATTCAGACTGATTATAGCTCTTTCCTAATGTCAAGACAATGTCCAAGTGGGATGAGAATGAGATTACCAGACAGAACAAGAGCAGAGAGGGATCAAAAGGAGAGAAAGAAACAGTGTTGGGAGGAAAATGGAAACCAAAGCAGGAACAATCAGGCTACCAAGTCTCTACCAAAAGTCTCCACTGGGCTGTTGAGGCAAGAAAACCAGACAATATTGAACAAGATAGGCCAGAGCCATTGGGTAAGCAGTGTGGCTGCTATTAACCATAAATGTCCTGAAGCAAGCAATAAAAATAAAAGGACCTGGTAAAAGTGTTATGTAACTTGGGCAATGCCCTGCTCAAACCAGAAGAGAGCAGGGTGGAGATAAGGAACTCCAAAGGGAAGCAATAATTAGATCTAAGCAACAACATAACATCTCATGGTGGTGTACCTACAAGCAAAGCTTGAATGAAGCAGCAATGGCTCAGCCTTAGGTCTGAGGTCATAGAGGTGGGTCACAGTGAAGAAACAAACTTTCCGTATACCACCTGGAAAGATCAAATAGTACAAGATCAGATCTGGCTGCTGTATGGACTCCATCTGGTTGTAAATGTACCTGTGAGCTCCAGAATCGTCCCTCCTTTTTCCATACTTGTCTTCTTCGCGTACAGGGTAGTCCAGGATAATATCTGGAGTGTCACTTCCCATGTATGCATGAGTTTTGTTGCTATAAATGCCCCTCAGCCACTACCCAGCCCCACAGAATACTACAGCAGAGCAGACACTTTATGGAGTGGCACAGCCAACTCACCCTGTTGACTTTCTAGTAGCAATAGATTTTTTTTCTTCGCTTGAGACGTCTATGAGCTTATTTACAGAGTCAATTAACAAAAGATAACCTCCCATTGTGCAATCATCAATAAATCAATTGTGTTAATACTATCTTGGAATGTCCTCCACTATTTACTTTAATATTGTTGACTGTCAGCACTTAAGAAAGGTAGTACCTTCAAGTTTCACTTGATTATGGGGAAATAGATTTTGTAGTAGCCATTTATAAATATAAATTGTTTTGGAAAGTATTTAAGTTTGTCAAATTTAACCCCTTGCTGGGCATTAAAAACTACCCCTACATTGAACATGTTTGACAAGAGGGACAGTCCTACACTCTAAGTCCCTACCACTGCCCCTATGTATTTTGGTGGTTTACCATTCTTACAGCTCCTTCCAACTGTGAAGTGTAATTATTCATATAAACATATAAGTTAAGACTTATTTAAACTATCCAGCTCAGCAAACTGCTTTTCTGCCATTTGGCAGATTCCTGTCTGGAGTAGTTTACTTATCCATAGGTGATGTGTTGCTGCATTTACTCACAGTGAGTAGCACTTTACTCCATGAGCAGTCCCACTGCTTTCAGCTCCACGAGGATGTACAATGCCACATCCATTAATGTTCATCAGCACAGAAGGGTCCGTTAGTCACGCTGAATTGTGCCTGCTTCCCCAGCAGGATGATTTATATCTACAGGGCTGCTCAGCATGAGCAAGGACAGTGGAATGTTTCCCTAAATAGACAATATATAGGCATAGGAATGGGGCAGGGTCATGTTAAGGAAATCCGATGCCCTCAGCTCATTCTGCAAGGGCCTTCACCCAAAGCTTCAACAAGAACATATTGCTTTTGGAGCAGAATACAATCAATGGCAAAGGGGCACTTTAGGTTTTGTTGCAGGTTGTTTGCAATCTCAGACAGACAAAATAACCTGGGTTTTAGTAGGCATGTATTTTAGGTTTTTTTTTGCATCCTTGACATACTAAGAAACATTTTTTTCCATGGTATGGCTCCAAGCCTTAAGAGCTTTTACTTTTTCGAGGACTAAATGAGAATCAGGAAAGTTGCTTAAAAAGAGACAATGCACATAGCTAGTGTAATTCTTACGCCATATTACCTTTGAGGTAAGAAATCAATTATTTCACTTATTCTCCTATTGCTTCAGAAGTCAGTAGCTTTGGCAGTAAATTGAATATGATGCTGCCACAGACAGCATCTTCCTTGTCAAGTATGTAGCTCCATTCTTCTCTTGATGATGATTGGTGACTTTAAAACTCACATGACTTCTAGAAAATAAATGAAAACTGTCATTATTCTGAGGCTGCTGGGAATCATTTTTTTTTCCCCTTTCCTCTGCTTTGACCTCATTGTGATGTATTGTCTACTTTAGGGTGTTTGGAAAAGTAAGGGAAATACTAGGCGAGGACTTTTAAAGGAAAAACAGACCTTTAATTAGATCCCTCCAACAGACCCTGCAGTGACCCTGTTTAGACAGACATTAATGGATGGGACTAACTTCCATGTCTATAGTGCTGTCCTGGTCAAAACAGCCCAGACAGAGGCATTTTGCTGGTGCCCAAGCTGCTGCCAATCTTACCTTCATTGTCACTATGGGCTGCATGTCCCTGAAGTGCCCATTGTATGGGTGCTGGCAGTTGTGTGAATGCACACCCAGCAAGGTCAGGTCACTGGACAATCTGAAAACCAACCTTACTAAGGGGTCAAAAACACCATAGCTCTCAGTCAGGTTAACCTGGCCAGGTATTGGGCATAAATGAGAATTAAATTGTAAGAGTGTGTAACTAAGGCTAGAACTGCCTTTTATCAGCAACCTGTGGTTAAATCCACCATGTAACCACTTCTGTAACTATCTGCACACCTCTGAATTTCAAGCATTTGATATTCATCCATTCCTTTTTCAGGAAATCAGGAAAATGTTTTAAGTGGTTTTGTTCAGAGAGTACCTTTGGCTCAAACCGCACTCTAGGCAGTTCCAGAACTTCAGGAGTTTTCAGTTCTTGTAACTCAGTATAACTTCAAAACCCAAACTATGTTTCTCTGTTCCAATGCTTTATGAATTGCTCATCTGGGTATAAATCAGAATTAGACTTCTGGAAGAAAGAAAATATTTTGTGTTTTTGCAGGCCTGTAGTGGAGCTGGAACTGAACCAACCAGCTATGGGGAGGCATGAGCAGAACATGACAGAGGACTGAGAACTTGCTGACAAGGCAGTTTCTTTGAAGAAAGGGGCTGTGAGAGAAAGGAGTCACAGAGACAGATGAAATGTGCAATGTGAAAAAAAGAAATTCAACAGTTTAGTCATCCTAGATTGGTTATCATCATGTGTAGGTGAAAAATAAAATCATACCATGCAACATCTTTGGTTAACCTCTTAAACAAATAAAATCTTACACACCAAATCTGGTGTCTACCTCTGGTTCTATGGCTGCATATTGACATACTGACTAAGGGAGACACAAAGTCTGGAAAAATAAGTTAGAGGAGGTGTTCTGTGATGGATCATATATTCCAGCACAAGTGAAAATGGTTTGGAAATGTTTTGTTCTTAGTTCCACAATGGCTGCATTTGATTCTCTGTATTAATTCATTATGAAACAAAATTATTAAAAGAAATGAAGGAAAGAATAAGGCCTGATCAAAAATAAGGAAATATGATGTTTCTTTTAAATATGGGAATTAAGGATATGAATTAAATTATATAAAAGACCATGTAAAATGTGTGTAAATGTCATCATTTAGCATCAATGCCCACTGATGACACTGGTAGTTTTAGTTGCTAATTTTCCTTGGTGGGTAAATCAATCCCAAGGTTTTTGAGTCTAAGGCAGCATTGCCCACACATGAGGAAACCACTGCAGCAGTTTCATCTCCTTTATACCACTAGGAAGTACTTCTAATTATACCATTAGTAAGTGCTTCTGAGCATGTATCTCCTCTGCTGCAGTCCTTATGGTATCAAGCACTCTGCTGGCTCTCTAAAAATAAATAACAAAACAGTGCATATCCCTGCAGTATGGATTTATGCTGCTGCCTTCTGAGTTCATACAAAAATAAAGCAGGAAAGTAATAATCACATGGAAATAATTCTCATGCTCTCTTATACATCTCTTATATCTCTTATATATATCTTATATCTTATATATACACACATCTATACACGTATATAACAAAATCATGCCCTAACCACTCACCTTGTCAACATAGAGTCATTTAAAATATCTCCCACCTGCACTGCACAGAACACATGGCTGAATAACCTGCTCTCACACTGAACTGGAGGGAGAACTGAGCGATACATTATAAATAAAAAATAGTCATGGAAGCAGCCAGTTCTTAATCTCTTCCTATTATCTCTAGATATGCAACCAGAGTTTCAGAAGATGATGGGCTGCATGAGACAACCCTTGCCCCTTGTGCTCACTCACCCAGGTGATCCCCATCCACTTGGGTACAAAATAAGTAATGCAAGCAGAATCTGTATTTAAATAATTGTGGCATAATAGAGGGAGTAAAGGCTAAGAAGGAGCTGTTCTGGTCCATTGGGTAAATATTATGGTCTTTATGGTGGAAAATAAATGCCCAGCTATCTATGAAACCAACAGAGCTGTTCCCGTCTATCAAATTATACCTTGTGTTTATAAAAAACAATTTTAAATCAAGTCACTCTAATCTGTAGAGCACATTATCTGGTTTGGAAAGACCTTGAATACATATTTATCTGGAAAATTTAAACAGCTCCCTATAAATAACAATCATCTTGAGGTGGGGGAGGAAGCCCTGATTAACATGTTGCTGCTTTGCACATAAAAGCAGATGAACAGAGAATACCACTTCCCACAGGAATACTACATTTGAGCCTTGTCCCTTGTCTCACAAGCTAAGATGTGTCAAGTTAGGACAGTCTTAGAAGAGACACCTCCAAGGAACCCCTGGCTGTTGCAAGGAATGGTGCTGACAATTCCAGTTTATGCACTGTCCTCTGAGTCAGCACTGGGTTCATTTTCCAGCTTGGTGATGCTGAGGTGTGCTGAGTTGTTGTCTCTCAATGATATCTAAAAGAAAACCTCCTCTCCACAACTGCAGCTCATTAAAGTTTCCACGGCGCACTTTGCAAGACTGGGGTGCCAAAGTCAATGTTCTGAAGAAGTTCCAGCAGAAATAATTAAATTCCCACTCAGGTCTCCCTGCAATTCCAATCGGATGTGGAATGTTTCCTCGCCTTCTACCCTGGTGTGTAGTGTCACTGTGCACCATTAAACAGCTGTTGTGCTTGAACCTCGGGATAACTCCTTATCAGTGGTGGGTGACACTAATTCAGTGTAACACTCATCCAACTCGCAGGGCTTTTGGTGACTTAATTAAGGTGCTGGTTAAAAACAGTCCCGAGAAAGTGTAGCGTGTTATTGTTTTTCCCTTTTAGTCATATATTTACATGTTTAACAAATAAACCACTTGGTTATCACAACAAAAAGCAGGGACACAGCATGGATTAATGGCTGCAGCATCACTTGTCCATATCTCCAGGCTAAGATGGATTTGACCACGTCCTGCCCCTCAGTCTTTCAAGTTAATAATGCACGTTTTAAAAAATATTTTTCTTTGTTTCCACACTGCTGTAACTCCAGGTCAAAATGTCAGAAGAGCTTGATATTCTTGCCTTTTTTCAGGTTTTGTCATACCGTTATTTAAACATAGGTTTTTGGATTTAATTTGACAATTTTTATGTAGTTGCTGGCATGGTAATTGAATCTACTTGTCTTTTTCAGGACACCAGGAGATCTAACTAAGTCAGAATGTCTCAGTTACAGTCCAGATTTCTATTTATTACCTACCTCACCGAGAAAGACAAGGTGAGTTATCACTCAGTACAGAAAACCTGAAAGGCATTTATATGCTTGAAGTACTGTATAACCATCCTGTACAGAAGCACAGGGCTTAAGTAAATGTGTTACAGCACAGACAAACCCCTTTGAAACAATACTATTGAGCCTAAATTGTCTCTATAACTGAGGGTACAAATCTAGAAAGCTTACCTCCCAGCCAGGACCAAAACAAACCCTTTCAGAGATTATTGATACAATGGCTTATGACAGATTGCTCCTCAGCCTTACAACTCACATGCTGTAAGATAAATTCAACATAAAGTGACAGTCACAGCAAGTGTTCAAGGCTGTAACTAAAAAAAAAGAAGAACAAAAACCTAATTTTTACTGAAGTTAGAACTCCAATGTATGAGAAAATGTGAACATATACCTATGTATATATCAAAGCTGCAATCTCTGTAAATGCCATCATCATTACTTATGGCTGGGATGATGCTAATATTTGAAAATATTTCGATAGAAAGCCAATTTCAGACCGGCAAATTGTAATCACAAAGACAATATTTCAAGTCTTTTCTTAGGAAAGAGTGTTAGTGGACCAAGGAAAAAAAACCTGCCTGTTCCACTTAATCTCCGTAGCAGGTTGGATGAGGCCATCCTGCACATCAGTTTGGATAGGAAATACCCTCGTATTCTTTTTCATCCTTGGCTATTTCTTGTCTTTTTAAATTAAGCACATTTAGTGAGCAAAAATATACATAGAGTTTGTTATCATGGGTAAAAATTAATGTCACCCCTTTCATGTTTAATCCAATTGTGTCCCTAGTGTAGCCTCCAGCTATTAGTACAACACATGGAAGAGATATCTTACTTGTGTTCAGGTTAATATGGAAATCATGAGGAAAAAATCATGAAGATTTATCTATAGTAATTATTTTTGAAAAGCATTTTATCATGCCTGCATGTTGGACCTTTATTTTTCTTAATGTATGTAATGTATTTTAAAATAAACCCATAAGCAGAGAATAACAAAAAAGAATTTTTTTCTTTCACTTTGACTGTGACATTTGAGTGACAAAGTCTCATACAGATATATGTGAATTATAAGTAGTACTTAAATTTTGGTTTCACATCAAAAAAAAAAAACATTTAGGTGAATAGACATTTACTGGCCAAGTTCCTGGCGTGTAGTTGCAAAGGTCATCAATGAGTAAACAGACATTAATGGTTAGCTGGATAACTGGTACATAAACAGGTCACATTAATAATTAACAGAAAGGAAAACTGGTAGTTTGTAGCAAGCTTAGGAAAATAGTTAATAGAAATAACTTTGGAAAGGGCAAAGACCCTTTCTAAAGCATCAGAAAATCAAACCTAGAG
The DNA here is from genome assembly GCA_013398175.1 of Climacteris rufus. Taxonomy (NCBI): domain Eukaryota; kingdom Metazoa; phylum Chordata; class Aves; order Passeriformes; family Climacteridae; genus Climacteris; species Climacteris rufus. The sequence goes on from VZRZ01002949.1 coordinate 193,429, forward strand.
GAGCCTGAATTTTAAGACGTTAATTTCTCATCATTTCTACTCTCTCTCATCATATGAACAAATTATTTTTTAATTCATGGAGAGCAAATTTATTTGAATCACTGAAAAAGTACTGCACAGCTGTTCATTCTGCAATTGATTTTCAGACTAATGCTGTCCTGTTGACAACCTTGCAGAATATAAAATATTCAAAGCGTTGGTTTCATACCCAAACATATCACTGGTCCCTTTGTTCATTATAGGGAAGATATTAAAATATATGTACACTTGGATACAGCATTCTATCCCCAATCACTAGAGGTGCTTATTTGTTTTAAATACAGTCTAAATATACTTTAAATTGCCAACGGTAAAAGTTTACCAACATCTTTTTTTTGTAAAATATAAATTCTCAACATTTCTCTCTCACACCCTAAGAATTGAGATTTTGTTTCTCAATTCCTTTTGGCTTGTCAGCTCAGTAGCAGCTCACCTGTGCAGCCCTATCTGTTTATTGCAGATGAATTTCAAACTCACCATGAAGTCAGGCCTCGCTCTTAGGTCCACAATTAGTCCTAGTTGACTTGGCTCTAAATAGGTCCCTGGTTGTTCAGGCTGGGAAATAAAGGCAGCCAGATCTGAGACTAATTGCATCTCTCCTGCCATGTTTTCATCATGCAAACTTCAGTGGACACAAATTAGTTGGCTTCTTATTTTTAATTATTATTTTAACTAAAAACTATATGGAGCATATAGAACTCTAATTCAGAAGGGAGTGGAATTTCCAGTTCTTCAACAATAGCCATCATGGTTCCCACTATGGGACAATGTAGAAAAATATTTCTGTGGATAAATATTACATATTTCAAGTGTTTTAAAAAATGTTGGTTTTGAATATTAAGTAAAACAGTGTTATCTGAATATTGGGTAAAATTGAAGAAGCAACTAAGATCATCTAAAGTCAGAAAACAAATGGCATTTTAGTCATGCCAAAAGAAATGTAGATAGAATATTTTGTGGTGCAGCTGAAAGGGTTTCTGATAATGGACTTGGAGAACCAGGAGTCTGCTGTGGACCTGCAGATGTAACATAAAATTCATGCTACACTGGGAGGAGAAGAGCCTTTCTCCCCGACTTCTACCAAAACGCAATTTATTAAAGTTTTCTTAATGATATGCAGAAGTCTCCATCTCTGTGTGTCAGCATGTGGATTTTACAAATGCAGAAGTGTTTCTGTTTTAATATAGTTTATAGGCAGTCTCAGGCTTAAAATGCAACTCAGATTAATAACTTGGCTAAAGAACTGAGAATTAACAACATTTCTATCACCTCATGAACATGTGACCATTTTATTTTGTGGTTCCTGTTCCCTGTTTGTCAAATTAAATCTACTTCATTATTCTGAAAGCTAGTTAATGTGCTTGATGTTTTTAAGATGCAGACAATTACATGCCAGATATGCCTCACCTTTTGACATCTTCTTTGGTATCATCAGGATCACAGAATGGTTTGGTTTGGAAGGAACCATAAAGATCATCTGCTTCCAGTCCCCTGTCATGGGCAGAGACAACTTCCACTAGGCCAGGTTACTCAGAGCCCCATCCAACCTGGCCTTGAATATTTCCAGAGATGAGGCATTCAGAGTTTCTCTGGGCAGCCTGTGCCAGTGCCTCACTACTCTCATAGTGAAGAATTTCTTCCTAAGTCTAAGCCAGCCCTCTTTCAGTTTAAAACCATTCCCATTTGTCCCATCACTACATGCCCTTCTATGACCTGAGGTTCAATCCCACCTAAAGCACTTCACTCCCTCCCTCCGCCCATCCCATGAACTCTGGTTCTGTCCAAAGACCAGAACATGCAAAGCTGGTACTAAAGGCCTCTGGATTTAATCGAGATCTGAAAATACATCTTCACACAGTAGAAATCTCTGTGAAGGATTCAGAGTTCTTCATTTGGTGTAGGTGTCTTATTTGTTAGCTGCTTGTTTCTGTGGCTCAGAAGACACATCCTAGCAAAAGGTCAATAGTTATTGATGTTCCTTGCAACAAAATTCTGTTTAATGTTTTTAGAAATAGACCATCCTTTATTTGTTCTAATTCCTTATTCAATACAGCTAAGGGTTTCAAGACATTTAATGGCTACACTTTTATATACAACCTATTCTTATTCTTGGACAGCCATATTTCTCCACCTTCCTCTTCCTTAACATGTACCTTTTTCTCATAAATTTACCTTAAAAAATCTATCTATAATTAACCATGCCTTTTTTAATCCTTTTAATGTCACTAAAATATATACTGAAGAACTTTACAGTCTGAGTCAAAAGGGCATTTTGGCAAAAGAATACTGCAGCTGCGTTGCCTGAACATCTTAGAAGATAGTGTCCACAGGGAGCAGGAGAGCTCGGTAAAATACTGACAGATGTAAATAACAGTGTCACATTTTGGGATGAAAACCAGTTTATGGTTGTGCTCATTAAGGGCAATTTCTGTGTCTCTGCAAGGCTCCATGGAAATGGGTAGGTCTGCACCCCAGGCAGCAGATACTGCAGCAGCAGAGAAAGGAGACTCGCTTTGCACTGCTAATCCAGTTAATCCCGGTGATTCCAGGGTTCCCTCTGCAGAAATGCAGGGAGAGATGTGTCTGGGAGGAAGGGATGAGCCTGAAAGAGATAGTGGGCAAGGGCAAAGCAGCAGATTCCCCCTGTCCTCCCATTTTTCCAAGGAAGAGTGGCCGAGCCAGGGTGTCTCCAGCCATCAGGCCACAACAGCTAACACGAAACGACACTTTCGTCCCCAGAAAATTTTACTGCTTAGCAGAAATAACAAAGCTGTGCATGGTGGACACAATTGTCCCCCAAGGCCTTAATTTGGCAGCCCTTCCTGTGCTAAACCCACCAAGGAGATCCAAAATAGAGGCTGTCTGGAGGATGGGATGAAGGAGCACATGCACACGTTCTGCTCTGCCATCCAAGCTCCAGCCTGCAGTCCCCATCAGCAGGGCAGGGAAATGCAGCATGAGCTGGAAATGGATGTAGAAAAATGTGTTTGGGATTTCAAGGGGGAAAAAAAATAAAAATAAAATAAAATAAAAAACCACACCAAGAAAATAAACTGAGATATAAAAATGTGAAAGCCATTAAAAAACATGGTTTAAACTTAAGAATAAATGCAATAGCATAGTCACATTCTTTAAAAGCTTTGCTCTGCTCAGAGTGGCTTTGTTATTAGTGATTCTTAATGCATGAGATAGTGGTTTGGAATAAATCTTTAAGTAATTCAAAACAAGGACTCTTCAGTAAATAGTTGAAATTAAAGGGGGAGTTAGAGTCATCTGGTTTCCATTAGGATGATAAAATAGTTCACTTGAAACCTTTTACAAGATGCTTTGTTACTGGGAGGTGTCTGTGCATCTCACTCCATCACTAGCCATTTGACACAACATAAAAGGCTTCAAAAGCCATGCTAGGCTTCTTAATCAAAAACTAATTGTAATAGATATTGGGGAGTGTTAACACTGTGACCGCTAGGTTGTATCTTCAGTATATAAGCAGGAGTGAACATTAAACACAACCCTGAGTTGATAGGGCTTATCAGAATTTCAGAGTTAAGTGCTAAGTACTGCAGCCTGGTATCTGCGCGCCATTGCTTTGTACCACTTTTGGAGTTAATTGCGCTGTAGGACTTCATCTTCCCAACCAAATTTATGGCATTGGCAGGGAAATTGGAAGCCCACTGAAGAAACTGCTGCAGTTTACAGGAGTTCTGTAAAAACCACAGGGGAAAAAAATTGTGGTTTCTACTTCAGCATCTAAGAAGGGTTCCCTCCACTGCCCCTCCACAGTTCATTCCGTCATAAAAATGAATTTTTTTCTCCCTCTTGAAGCTTTACTTGCTGCTAATGCTGTAGCAGAGGAATTACAGCCACCAGTTCCCCAAAACCATGCTGGCCCTAAAATTATCACTAAATTGTCATACGTGCATGCTTTATATTCCCTTTGACATGAATATTCACAGTGCTCATGGAAACAGCTTTATTGATTTTACTGATACAGTGGTCTCAGAGTTACTGATTTTAACTTAATTCATGCATTTTTCCAGATAACAGATGACCTTAATATTTACACACAATTGCACCATAATATGCCTAGGCCAAATCCTCTCCTGTTATGAAATGTTGAAAATAAGTGTTGCATTTTTTTTAAACAAGGGGCTCAGAACCAGACTCTTGCATGGTGAGGAAATCAGAGATACGGCAATTTACCCCAGCTGAAAATGTAGCCCACAGTGTAAAATTCCTTGTTCAGTGCAGTAAAGTGCATTAAGGAGATTGCTATGTTATTTCTCATGAGTTCATTATAACCTGTATGCTACCAAAATCTCCAGACAGCTGTGTTCCTTTTTACTCCAATTTCAAACAATATAATTAAAAAAGCATTTGATGAAATGTAGACACTTTTACCATTTACACTGGAATGCTGGCACCATCCAAAATCAGCCAGTCTGTAAATACCAGATTAGGATCTGTGTAGTCAAGGTTTTTATTCTAGGAAAGTGTACTCAAAAGAAAGTCTCAACCCTTCTTGGTGAAGAATAAGCTTTACTTGTAAAACCCATAATTATGTCAAATGTTCCGAGAAGCTGAGAGAGCTGCAAATGGTGAAGTAAAACATAAGGAAAGAGTTTTAGGCATTTAAGTGAAGGTAAATAAGGATGATGTACTTTTTCCCTATTAGTTTACTATATAAATGAGAGGACATTACAGACTGAAATTTAATTAAAGTAATTGACCAAATTGCATTTTGTAGTAGTTATTGTTGTTAGCAGCCCTGACTCCTCTGTCTAAAGGATTTGCTGAAGATTATTTCTAAGGAGTATATATTATGAATATTAATCTCCCCAGTAAGTACCATCAACATATTAAAATTCACTTGAACCACTTTATGGAAGACTGCAAACAGAAATGAGTGGTGAAAAACAAGGTGTCTAATCATGTTAGCTTGGTTCACACATGGTTAAACCAGAAGTAGAACAGGGAATGGAAATATAATAAAATATATATTGGTTATATGATGATGAAAATGTGCTTAAAGGGTGCCTGATTTTCAAAGATACAGTCTGCACTACCAGGACTGCTGATGACTGCTGTTTAAGGCAGGTTTTTAAACAGTCTTACACTGTCTCACTGGGAAAGTCTCATTCTCGGCCTGTGTGTTAATTTCTGTTTGATCTTTTCAGTGCTTGTTTGCAGGAAGTATATATTTAAAGAAGGCTATAACTCCTACACTTACGGAGAACTTGGTTCACAGGTGTCACCCACACTACTGATACCAGTAACAGTCACCTTGGGTTTGGTATTTGATACCTCAAATTGTATCCATCAAGCCCCTCTCTTCAGCATGGGGAAGGACACACTTTTTAATTACAGTGCATGTACAAAGGGCTGTACAGAGTTTCATCACTGTCTCTTCCAGCAGTTAGATGATGCAGTTTCTTCTCTTCAATGCTGCTTGATCTTCTTGATGAGAAATAGAGAAAAGTAGAGGGAAGATGAGAAAGTGGGGATTGGCACTGAAAGAAAAGCACAAAGGGAGGAAAACTAGGAAATCTTGACCTGCTCTTTTCAATTTTCTGTGCTCTGGAGACAGGGTTTGAGGACTTATGGCTGTATGGTGGAGGAACAAAAGGTGCTTATGAGGTTATCAGGTTTGCAAGTTGCAGATTGGGTCAGTCTCAGTCGTCCTTAGCCTCACATCATCCTTCCCCTCCTTCACCCCTTTGCTCTGAACAGCTTTTTCTTCCATTTCCATGAGGCCATCTGCAACTTTCATATCACCTGTGTTTAAAATAAACACCTGATAAAAAATAAGCTCTAAGTATACACAAGTTGGGCATCTCAGCTTGTGTTGCAGCTCCGGACGTCAGATTCGCTTGTCCTTTCAATAAAGGCTCAGCTCCCTCTTGTTTTACTCCTCTGCCTCTGTTCTGCCAGGAGGCATTCCTTTGCCTTCCTTACGAAACAGGCTAAACATTTTCCCCATGTAAACATTGTTCCACATGTGTTCAGGCTGAAGAACATCAGAGCACCATTTCCCAGAAACCATCCTGGCTATGTGTGACCAAATGTACTGCAGAGGAACCAGCACGAGGTCAGGAATTTCCTCAAAGTTGGAGATGGGAAGAGTCACTTCACCACAATGTCACAGTTCCTATGATAACTTTTTAATGGGTTTTATCCCCTATTAGTACCAGTCAGTGTGGCTGTGGGTGCACAATCCCTCTGCATAGACCAGGGTTATGGAGGCCACTGAACTACAGACCAGAAAGTAAAAACCCCAAACTAACTCTGATCCTGAGTAGAGTGAAAAAGAGAAGCCATTTCAATCACTGAATATGACAAAAATCCTTAAGGGAGTCCACTGATTACACTACTGAGATTTGTATGAACTAACTAGGGTAAATAATTAGTCTATATTTTAATTAATATATCAGTGCCTGCTAGCACAATATAGTTAAATTTGTGCCACTACCAGAGCTGAATGAAAGAAAATGTGCTATTTGTGGTGAAATTATAATCATGACCTTCCAAGGAAAAGAGAAAGCAAGAAAATTCCTGCAACTCTTTTTGTGCTGAAAGAAGTCAAAAGGTGTCTTTAGCTCACCAAGTGCCCATGTGCCTCTTCTCTAGGTAGCAAACCTGAATATGGCAAAAGTGTCTCTGGTGAACAGGGAAATGAGCCACACACACACATATATATATGTGACACAGATCACAAAATGAGTGCTAAAAATACATTTCAATTATTCAAAGTATATAATTTTTTTTTCAAGCTTGACCTTGTTATTACATTGAAGCACCTGTGTCACTCAAAAGTGGCCCTTCTTGAACAAACATGAAAAAAACATCTGTGCATTGCAACACAGGCTTTTCTCACAGTCTTGCTCCCTGGATAACACTGCAGGCTTTCCCCAAAACTTTGCTCCATGCATAACTTTTCAGTTTTAAGTAACAAAGAACTCCTTCCCCACGGAGTGTTAGCAATGGTTTTGCACAACCAAATATGATCAAGCCACAGAGTGGGTCTCTTTTCCTGTCTCCACTAAGAATCAGACTTTCTCCCTTACTGTCAGGGGAGGCAACTCCTCACCATCTTTCCATCAGGAGCAAGGATGGAGGGGTAATAATTTGATAGGACAAGGGAGAATGACTTTAATCTGAAGGAGGGTAGATTTAGATTAGACATTAGGAAGAAATTCCTTTCTATTAGCGTGGTGAGGACCTGGCACAGGTTGCTCAGAGAAGCTGTGGCTGCCCCATCCCTGGAAGTGGTCAAGGCCAGGTTGGACAGGGCTTGGAGAAACCTAGGCAGATGAGTGGCATTTCTGCCCATGGCAGGGCGTGGAACTGGATGATCTTTAAGGTTCCTTCCAACACAAACCATTCTGTGATTCAATGATTTTATGATGATTAATCCTTTGGACTGCTCTGTGTAAGAGGTATTATTTGCAACAGCAAAACCAGGCCATGTGCCCAGGGCAAGGCTGGCACCTAGAGCTCTTATCTGTCAGCAAAGTCCTTTAGAACTCCTTTATCTTGGGATTCAGCAGGAGCCAAGGGATGTGGAGGGAGGGCTCACCAGCAGAACAGTGTGATGGTGGCTATTTTCCACTGCTCTGATGGCACCTGAAGACCATACTAGCCCACTGCAGGCCTCCTAAGAAGTCACAGGATGTGCACTGATAGGGGAACCTGAGACAGCGAACTCCCTTCCAGCAGCAAAGAGCCCAACTCTGCAAAGGAATCCTGTCTGTGCTGGCTTTGTAGGAGGAGGGGCTTTCTGACCCTATACTTCCCAAGGTGGCAGCTGATCTCTGCTTGGTGGCAGCCAGCACAAAACACGAGGGCTTGATTTTCAGAAGGTGGGAGGGTTAACACTGGCTGAAAATAAGACCCATGTAAGTTGTCACAACAGCAGTCACCTTGAAAGATTTATGCCATGCTGTCTGGTTAGTTTGTAGTTCCCCACACTCTGCCATGCCACATTTATCACCCCTCCCAACAATTCCTTCCCATTCAAAAAGTTGTTTGTTTTTTTGATCTTCTCTCCAGTCACGCTGGTTAATATTATTGTTCCTCCAAATTTTCCCCACTTTTGGCCCACACAAGGCTGAAGATAACCCCTTGTCTTCTGCCCCAGCATCACTCATCAAAAACACAGAATGAAGGAGGCACCACACAATTCAGTTTTAACATTAATCTTCCCACTGGCTTCTCATTACTTTGCCAGTAAGATGATCTTCCTCACACCACATTTCGATATATTTGACATCTGTCATAAAACTCAGGTCACACATATCTGTCTTCTGGTAAAATGAGTCATCCTACAGAGACCCATACTGTACTGTTCAGGTCTTGCCAGAAATAATTATTGATATATTGCCAACACATCCAGCCTACAGTATTAACAGGAGTCATAAATTGCCAGCCTTTTTTCTTCCCACTACCTAGCGAGGAAATGAGGGGACATACAGCAGGAGAACAGGTATGTGGCAGTTGAGTGATGGATCCAGGCATGGCCTTTCACTGTTTCCTGGAAGCTTTGCACAATTTAATCATAGTTAAGCAAGTAACTAGTTTCAGAAATCATTCAAAACTAGTAGTAGCTTTCCCTTTGTTTTGGTGCCTTTTGGTATCATACAGGTCATGATCTCTCATCAAACCAAACAGTCAGTAATTCCCCAAAAGTTGTAGTTGATAAATAGTAGTTATTTAGGGAAGAATGGTTACAGACAGATAGAAGCTGAACTATTCTCAGTATAATGTCACTCACTGTATTGAAAAGTTTAACCTGTTCTTGGCACTTGCTGTACAAGACCAATGAAACTTTTGTGTTTCACGAACATATACGAAGTTCCCCTCAGTTGATTTCATTAACAATTTAAGCATTGTGTTATTATTCTGCTGTTTTTCCTTTAAAGTGTATGCTCCCATAGCTAAAGGTGAAAGAAGGGAGATTCCAGCCATAGTTGGAGGAGAGGAATAACCTTTCCCACAAGCAGTATCTCCTGCAGAACACTCACTGGGTTAAAACACTGTTGCAGTTCCCTCCTGGGGTTGCTTCGGTGGGTTCCCACCTCCTTGCTGTTTAGGGTACATGGGCTTCCCCTTGCTTCACGTTTTGGTGTCTGAGGCACAAGGTCAAGGTGGTTAAAGCATCTTCCTGCAGACCCAGAGAGAGGAGCACAAGCTTAGCTTTAAAGCCAGGACTGAGCTGTAGGTGGTACCTGGGAAGTCAGTGATAGACATCACATGATGTTCTGCTCCATTGGCTACAGAACAAGGCCATTAGGCTGGTGTGATTAAGGTATGTTGGGCTGCAGCCAGGCAGGCTCTGACCTTGACCTTTAGCAGTTGAATACCATGGCTTGCAGCACTCCTCCTTTGCTCTCTGGACTAGGGACGGTGATTGCCTTGTTAGAGACAGGAGAGAACCTCGGGGAGGTCCTCCCTGGGCAGGACGTTTGCTTAACACCAGCAAACCTCCAAAGGCTGCTATGTTAGAGAACATGCAGTACTCCCTGCAAGAAGGCTTTGGCATAGGGATTTGTTGAAGACAGAGACAGGGGATGGCAAACTCACCAAATATCATATGCACACAGTGTTGTGGGAGAATATTCCTCCTTACAGAAATCCAGCACAAATCCCAACCCTCAGCCTCAGTGCCAAAACCTCAAATCTTTTTGTGCAACCTTCATTCGTTTTTGTAAAACCCCAATTGGGATGACACCAAGAGTGAGTTACCCAGGCAAAGGGGCTCTGCACATCACAGTAACACTCCACAGGCCCAGCAGCAGCAAAAACATCACCTCAGTATTTTACGTTTTTAGCCCTTCCATATATACAGGAGCACTGAGAGCACCTCACACTAATTAATAAGCTGCTCTGTATCTTTGTGCATTACCTTTCTTTTCCCCCTTTGATTCACACACAAATTATTTTTAGAAAAGCGAAAAGGGTTTTGGGGGTTTTTTTTAAGAAAGAGCAATGAAGTGAGGTCTGGCACTGCTCATCTGCTCTGTTCGGTGCCTCAGCAGTGTATTAGGTTTGTGGGAAGGTGGAGGAGGGAGAAAATGTGGAGAGTCCCTTCATTCCTGTCACCTCCCTCATCCCAAAACTTCCCAGGTCCTCAACAAGCAACACTTCCCTTTCTTCCTCCCCCTCATAGAACCCTGTAGTTTTACTCACAAAATCCCGGTATGAATCTTTGATCTGTGCTCTGCCCAATTTCCATCGTTTTTGTAAGGGAGAGCTGTTGTTCCAAGGCAATCTGTTTTTATGGAGTACCTGTGGGTGGCATATACCCGGGTTAACTGCCTTGGTGGCACCTCCAGCCTTACCCTGTAGGCACCATGTGATGGCACAGGCACGTCAGATATTCAGTTCAGGTGTCGAGTTCTTGGGCAATTCTGGGCCAAGAAAAGTGACCTGCAGAGACCATTTTCAATCCTGCTAATTACAATATCCCCGACTCTGCTCTAGTTTTTTTCCAGGTTGAATTTAGCAAAGATAGGAGTGCAGAAAGGCACTCTTGTTTTTCTTCTTGGGTACTGCGCTCTGACACACCAGAGGATGTCGTCTTTCATTATTAACTTTGGCAGCATTTAAATTAAGTAATATCTTGACAGGGGAAAGGAAGGGAATGAAGGGCTCTGGGAATATTTTTTTCTCCTGTTTAATTGTACTGCATTTGATGTGTTCCAAAAACACTAGAAAATCTGCTCTTCAGAGACTAGAAAAAAGTTTATAAACCCCCACCAGTTGAGGTAGTTTGGCAGCACATAGAAGGATGGAGAATTATCATCTGTCCAGGGAAATCCACCCCCCACTCTTCCCAACCCTCTTTCAGCTGGTGCACGCAAGATGTTCCTGCTCACTTCATCTTCAAACATTTAAACACTTTGAGGACCACACACCTACAGTGCGTTATTTCCAGGGCTTTCTGAGCTGAAATCCAGCGTGTGTGTGTATCTGTGGGTGGGAATGGCTGGATAATGTTACTGTGATAGTTGATGATAATATTTCTACCAATTGTTAAGCTTTCTAAGTCTCCACTTTGCAAATGCTTCAGCAGATCAGTTTCTGAAAAACTCAGCTCTCCTCACCTAGGGAAAGGGACGACTCAATAACATGTTTGTGCAGATTATCTTGGAGGCTCTGATTTACTCCAGAGAAAAAATTCTCCCTTACAAAAATGCACCTTTCTAAACACTTCAGGGGTCACATGGTTCACTGCAGGATTGTGTCAGTACAGCCATAAAGTAAGGCGGCCGTTCAAGCTGTCTCAGGCTGGCAGCAGAACAGGTCCATCAGAAACACAGATGTGCTGGGTCTGAGCTCTTCAAAAGTGGCTGCCTGCTTGTAAGCTCTCTGCTTTGGTTCCAAATAGACATTAGGAAGATGTGTGAGGGACAAAGGAGTGTGTTCCTTCAATGTTTCAGGGGGGAAAAGCGTGGGAGGAGAGATAATTTTGTTGAGTCAAATTCCTAATTCCCTTCAGACCTGTAAAATCAGTGGGAGTTGCTTTACTTTCATCTTAACATGCAAAGATGGGTGAAGTTAGAACAAAGGAGGGTGGAAAAATAAATAAACTGTGTTTTATAAAGTGAGTTTAAAGAAAACCAAAAGAAATAACAATGTACTTGGTGTAAAGACAAAGGCAAAAGAAAACTGCTATTTAGCATAACATACTTTTATCTCAGAATACTTATTCAGGTCCTGGCTTCTGAGGAATCTTCTGCTCATCTTTTTTCCATTTCCTCTGCCATGGTGACTCTTCTGGGCTGTGCATGCCTCACACAAAGTGTATCTTCTGGGACTTGCTTAAAATACTGTTTAAGACAAATTAAGGCCCAATTCTTCTGACTTCATCATGCTTTTGCTTCATATTTTCCACCAGTGCCTCCTCTTCACCCACTGCATTAAGGCACAAAATTCTTGTTTTAATCAAAAATATTTACAAGTTAAATCCCCCATAGCCCTCTTCTAAGCTGTTTTTGCTCCAAATCAATCAAACTTGAGAGTACACTTCTACCTCAAACAGCTGCAGTGTCAAAACTTCTCAAACTCCACAAACTTAAATTTTTTTTTGGGGCAGGGATTCATTTACTCCCATTCTAAATTTACCTTAGTTATAATACTGAGCAGTTTTGCACCTCAAGTTCTGCATGAATTATCTATTTAGTCTTGAGGCAGAGAATATCCTTTTAAATATCTGTGGAAAGCAATTTATATATGTAAACCTGTTTGTTAGAGTGTTTCAATCTGCCATAGAAGACAAAAATCCTATGGGTTCACAATTCAAAATTAGTCAAAAAATCAGTTCAGATATTTGTAGATTTCCTGACATTAAATGGTTCTGACTTTGAAAAAACCATCCAGATTCTGCTGTAAAATACACAGTAAAAGCTTTACTGCTCCCATCATAATGTTAGGCTCCCATACTCTTGTTCTGAGAGCTCCCTGGCTCTCTTTTTCTTCTGGAGAGCACTGAAGAAACAGCTTATACTAAAAATCTGTCTATGCACAAGGGAAAAAACCCAGCACCAAGGCTAAGCTAAGCAATAACAATGAATCACACGTTTCATTCAGAAAGCAGAGAGCTCTAGTTTTGTTTATCTTTTGTATGCGCAAGTTCCCTGCTCTGGGTTCCTATCTTTTTTGAATGTCCCATCCCCCATCACACCCCAGCTGCCAGCCTCATTGTCCCCATGGCTGTCGTAGGAAGCCATGATAGATGGTTACACCCCGACCCTTTTAGGAGGTTCATGTACATGTTATGCTCAGAGACCTTTTTTTGATCAATAGTCAGTTTAAACCCTTTCAGTTGTGGATACACACAAATATTTTCGTGTTTGTAATACGTGCAGGTATAAATAAGTGGCTGGAGAATTGTTAAGATGAACAAAACTACTTCAAGAGGTTTCGGTGTTTTGGAACCCAAAGCAGTTGTATCTCATGAGTAAATGTGGTCATTTGCAGTGTTTGCAATATTTTTTCAGTATTTTAGTCTAAGGAAGAGCAGCCAGAATACTTTCATTGTGGGGAGCACACAGACTTGAAATAACTAGGGTTTGATACTAGCCATATTGCACTTCACTTCTCCTCAGCACAGAATGCCAGCTTGTTTCTTCAAATTAAGACAATATGCTTATAGTGATGAACCTTATTGGCCATCTATCTTCCTTTTGTAATCTGGCTCTCATCAAGCTGAAATGAAGCCATTTCTTCTGACTGTGGCTGATTAAACACAGAGTAAACCTAGATCTCTGAGGAGGCTCTAATGATTCTCCACAGGCCTAGTGTCAGCCCAGCACCTGCAGCATTCAGCTTCCCCATTTCCATCATAAAATGAAGCATCTGTTACAGAGAAGTGTTATCTTTTTATCATCGATGGTATCTTTCTGTTTGAGTTCACCTACCCCATTTGGTATAAATTACAGCCATTTCATATGTAATGAATGGTCACACAGGATGCACTCTGGTTATTGGGGGTTAAAAGGGCACAAAATCCTTTTACTAAACCTTTATTTAACTTCGTGAAAGTTAAGACTACATGGCTTGTGTAAAACCTTCTTTCTTACAACAAACAGGAGGAAATACTTACCACAGCTTAATGATGAAGCATTTTGATATTGCTTATCTGAATACTGGCCTTTGAGTTTTTTGGAAGCAATTCCTAGAGAAACATTATTAGTTGCAGGGAAGAGAAACAGAGAAACATGTTCTTGCCAAAGACATTTCTGTCTCAGCAACTTGATTAACTAGAAGTCTGAGATGTAAAAGTAGACAAGATTTGTTTGCTAGAAAGGGTAGTTGCCAGCTTAGAACCTGCTGCAAATCCCACAGAAGTCGATTGGCATATTTTCAATTACTTTAACAGCATTTGTTTGGATCAGGCCAAAAATCAGCTGGCTGTTTACATTTTGTGTGGTCCACATGCTCCTCTATGTTTTACCTTCTCCAGTTTTCCATCTGAGCTGAAAGAGGCAACCTCATCTTGGAAACAATTTATTTTTATCTGATGGGGATTTGGGATATAACTTTGCCAAGCATTTTGTTGTTTCCAGCGTACAACATGGATAGTCTGGACAATTTCACATCTCAAAGAATGAAAGAAAAACTTCCAGAGACACTAACTCGGAAGTGAAACTTTGCTCATTGAAGTAGTAATGTAATTGATGGTAAAGATAGTTATAAAACTGCTGAATAATTCCACCTATTAACACGTAGCTACAGGATATAGAGATGTGGACAACAACTGCACGATGGCCTTCGTGGTCACACGAGTCTGAAAGACTTTGGTGTAACATAAAAACCATTTAGATAACATCTAAAGATTGCAAATAAGAGATGGGTTGCTGTGGTAGATGTTAAGTATAGATAGAGTCTTCAGTGACTCAAAGAGCAGCACAGAGAGACTCTAAAGCAGCTTGCTCAGGTGTTGCTGTGAGACTATTTGAAATATTGGCACCAACTATTTCTTGGCAAATCCTTGGAGTGTTGAACCATTGAGGTGTTACATGAATCTGGGACAGGAAATGCAGTTACAATTCAAAGAATTTCATTCCTCTCACCAGCCCATGCCACTCTCCGAACAGGATGTGCCACCACTGAAGGCACTGTGATCCACAGCCCAGCATAGCTCAGCAGCCTCCCCAGGCTTCACATTTCTCCTGTGTGAGGAGTGTTAATGTTCTCCATCTCACCAGGATTGTCTGAGATTTCTTTTCTGAGATTTTCTTTTTTAACAGCTATAGAAGATGCAATGGACACAAGGCAGTACTGTCATTGTCCTATTAGATCACAGATGCTGAACAATCAAAGAGGAAATTATAAACACAAAAAAATAATATAGTCATGGCCTCTTTGGTGGTTATTTTGCCTAGACATCTTTCATAGTACTCAACAGGTGAAATAATTTTACAGCATAAAAGTAACTTAAAATAATGTACTTTGTTGTCAGGTTTAAACTTTCAACTACCTGTTATCTACAGAGCCAGGAATTGCTTAATGGGCCCATTGCAGGGGGGAAATATCATCCCTATGAAAATAACGAGGAATGAGCAATATTGTACCAACATGCATTTTCATGATTGCTTGGCTAATCTGAATGAAGTGGCGACTTTCTGCTGATCCATTTTGCAGCAAGCAAAATCATACTGTCCTACCACAAGAGCACACTTGTTATTCAAAATAATTAGGACGTGAGTCATCTTAGTATCAAAGTTGGCATTAGTGATATATAGGGCTGATGACTGATGAGTCCAATGAACGTTTGACTCATGTAGACTTAAAACATGCAGCTGAAAAGCTCAGTTAATTCAGAAGAGACACAGCATAGCTGTGATAGCATCTTGTAAAAGCAAGATCCAAGACAAGAAGAAATGCAGTAACACTAGTGATGAAAACAGCTGAGGCCTTTGGATTTCTCAGAACAGCTGAAAAATGGAAGAACTTTTTCATTAAAGAATTCAAAACTCCATTGTTTTCCTCTTGACAAGGTACAAAATGTAAATTTTTTTTCTACTGTTTACATGATATTTTTGTAAGCACTGGAATTATTTTTGTTCCCTGTCCATTTCCTTTCATTTTTTTCTTTTTGTTGCTTTAGTTGAATAAGTGAATAATATCCAAAGTTTCAGTTTGGTTTGGAAAAGTTGTAACAGCAGAAAGAAAAATGAAACTAGTTTAACCACTTTAGAGAGTTTTAGTTTTCCTTTGTTCTCCTCTGTAACATCTCCAGAATTAACAATTTGTAATAATTAGTCTGAAAATAGGAAAAATAAGGAGAAGAAGAATAAGGAGTGCAAAAGGAGGGGAAAGAGAAATAAAGAAAAAATCCAAACTACTTCTTATTCGCTTAGAGGAAAAAAAAAACATAAAAATGGGGAAATAGGTGTTTAATGTTTGTTTCAAACACAAGACAGAACTAGGAAAATCTGAAAAGAAGCTTTTGTTTTAGTCTTTTCTTGTGGATGCCAACCATTTCCCTGTCAGCAACTGTGTAATTGACTCATACAGTGAACATGTGGCAACTATTTTCAGCTGTATTTAGCCAAGTCTGCTGCTGTGTTTCAGACATAACGAAGGCTTCCAATGCCCAATAGTTGCTTTTCCAGCTTTACTGTGGGCTCTAACAAAAGCCATTGCATCTAACAGCCTTTGACTTAGTTTGAAAGTAGCAATGTTTGCATCTAAATATGATTTAGGACAGTATAAAGGGATAAATCTGTGTCTGATACAAATTACTTTTGAAGGCCAGCTCCTCTAAGAACTTCCACTTGGTACCCCAAAATCAACTACCTTCAAAGCTGCTCCATGCAGTTGTAAAACTAATAAAAGCTCGTGCTTCAGCAGCTGGACACCCTGAGGCAAACAGAAAGCAATCAGAGCTAGAAACTCCAGTTAGGGTTTTCTTCCTCCATGGGACAGCTCTGGGTGACATGAGGGTGTTCCTCACCTTTGTGTTAGATCCAAATGTCACTGGAGTTAACAGGCTGTAAAGCAGTGGAGACCACGTCAAGCTGCTCATTTAAGTGGGGACTGTAAAATTTAAAGCACCTTGTTTCTTCCTGACACCTCACAGGGAAATCTGGTTTGTAACAGGTCAAAAATAAACATTTAAAAATTGGGAGAAGAATACATTATTATCTCCCCAACAATTGCAGACATCAAAGCATCTAATCACAAGCTTAATGTTAAAAGATTTGAAATCTCTGGAACCAGACTTAGGTTTATAATTAGGCCTCTAGTACAGTGCTCCCCTAGAAAAAAAATTGATGCTTTCACTCTTCTTATTCTATTTTAAAGTGATGCTCTTTTAGGTTTAAAATCTTCAAGTGACACAACTATATTTGTGATCAAGTGTCTTCTTGCTGTAAGATTTTTTTTCTTCACTGATTCAAATGCTGTAATATATGTAGCTCATATATAATGGTGTCTGTAGAGGTTCCATTAATGGACTGAGACCATTCAATGCTTTATTCCAAGCCATCAAATCATTCTGCAGTTATTCTGGGGGGAAAAAATTACCTGAGCTAGAATGAAATATCGGAGGTGAACATCAACTTACATGATTGTGAAGAACAATATGTGAAAAATGTTGTGATCACAGCAGATGAAGAAACTTTGAGATTAAATTGGTCTTTCACAGTAATATCAGTTCACTTCATCAACAACAGTGTGTCTGGACAATGCACCAGTGTCATTGACTTTCACCATTTTAAAGGCCTTTAATACTGATTACTGCCCAGTGAACAAAAGCTTTTCTTGTGAGGAGTCTGAAAAGGTTGATTATATGTACATTACAGCTGAAAATGGATCAGACAAGTAGTCAGTTATGAAAGTACGAACACAAGAGAATAAAACCATTCACTGGGCCTGAATTATTTTAGTTTATCTTCTTAGGCTGAATTGTAGCTGTGTTTTTTTGCAACTCAAATAAAAAGCATAGATCAAGATGAGATAAAGATAACAGAGCATTAGGCAATAAAATCAGTAGCTGGAATGGAAGAAAACTTTGATAACCACACAGAAAATTTTTTAACATTATGGTAATACAGGCAAAAGTCCTCTGTAGCTATTGCAGTTGAGTAAATTAGACACTGGCACAATAAAAAGATACAAACATCTGCTCTTGCATTTCTTCATGAAGATGTTTGGAACTGAAGCTGTTCTGACCAGCTGAAGGGACTGTCTCTGATGTTCCAGTTAAGCATGGTTTGAAAGCTTCTAAAAGTTGAGAGTGGCAACAACTTTAATATTAGGGGCCACACAGAATGGTAATTGAGATTCAAAATCTATTCAAAATTCAAAGATCTGCTTTACACTGGGGAAAAAGAAACAATTCTTTTCAGAAAAGCAGTTTAGTTCTTGAAAAATTTTTCCAAGGTGCTTTAAAATCATGTTTCTTTCAATATTTTGTGAAGAAAGTTTAGTTTTACTTACTTTTTGCTTGTTTTGGCATCATAGAGGCAACAAAGCCATCACTGGGAGAATCTGAGTTGGTAACAAGAGTTCACAGCTCAGGAGTAACACAGCCTGGTCTGCAAGGCTGAGCAGAGTTTGCAGATTGAGCAGTCAGGAAAAAAAATCCCATAAATTTCTTTCAAATATTCATTTTTACTCTAACAGTCACAACAAAAACCATGGAAGCCCCATTGATACTCCTGTGTATGTGTGTATTCCACATACTTTTTAAAACAAAATATCCTAAATTAAATTTTAGCCACTGCATTAAAGGGTCATTTCCAAAAGATGAAAGTACATTCTGTGGCAGTGTAAAAGGATAATAGAGGGCAAAGAAGAATTACAACACAGTAGTATTACGGAAAAAAAGAACGTGAGTTGTGATATCCATGAAATGTTAGATTTTCCGCTATTCATGAGGCTCTGCATTCTTAATATCTGTAAAGAATGGTCATCTCACTTGCTAAAATATAATCCAAATGCTCAAGCCACAAGGCTAAAATACTCTAAAGTAGCCACTCCATCCAGCTGATTCTGCCATTTAGCACTTCTCCTGTAACATCAGCAGTGTAACCTTAGTCCCCAAAAACTGGAGGGCAAGTTATGCCATTGACCTCAGTCTGATCTGGCTCTAGAACAAGCAGCTGTGCAGTCCCTTGAGGTTACAAGCCATGGGGAAACTTGAAGAGGGAACAGCCCCAGATGCCTCAGCTGAAGGGGAAAGTCAGTGCTATAATCTCTCCCTTCAGCTCCCAGGAGCCTGAAGTAGTGGGGCCAGGCTGTCATAGAATCACAGAAGGGTTTGGGTTGGAAAGGACCTTCAAGATCATCTCATTCCACCCCCTGCCATGGACAGTGACACCTCCCACAAGACCAGATTGCTCAAAGTCCCATCCAATCTGATCTTTAACATTTCCAGGGACCCTCACAGTAAATTTCTTCCATATATCTAATCTAACCTTGTCCTCTTTCAGTTTAAAGCCATTTCCCCTTGTCCTGTCACTCTATGCTCTTGTCAAAAGTCCCTCTCAGCTCTTTTGGAGCCCCTTTATGTACTGAAAGGTGCTCTAAGGTCTCCCCAGAGCCTTCTCCTTCTCTTTGCCAGTATGAACATCCTCAGCTCTCTCAACCTGTCTCCAGAGCAGAGGTGTTCCAACTCTTGGATCATCTCCACAGCCTCTTCTGGACTCACTCTGACAGGTCCACATCCTTCCTATCCTGGGGGTCTCAGACCTGGATGCAGCACTGCTGGTGGAGTCTCACAAGTGTTCACCCAGTTTGTCTCAGCTTAGGCACACAGAAATGGAGAAATCCCAAATCAGTGCCCACCTGGTGAAACACTGGAAGGTGCCTCATCCATGAAAAGCCAATGTTAGTCACTGGCATTTTGGTGTTTATGTGTGCTCGTTACCATAGTGAGAACTTCAGGTGTGCATGTCTTTAGACACAGTGCTCAGACACCAAACAACCTTGCATTAAATGCTGGGGGACATATGAGACGCCTCATCCTGTCCAGCTACAGCACACACACCCATGCACAGACACTTGCATGCAACAACTGCCTTCCCAGCCACAGAAAAAACTCACTAATTAATGTTTGTTAAAATTAATATTTTTGCCAGTCAGAATTAGTCACACTTGAAGCATCCTGAGCTTCAAGGAGGCTGTCTTAATTAAAGTTTTATCTGCCACTTAATGGAAGAATTATTACTGATTTTGATCACTCTGTTTTTCTTTCAGATAATAGTAGTGCTGTATCAGTCTTTGTATCCCTGTACACAAAGCAAAATTTCTTTCAGGTTTCAGAGGAAGGATGATTTGATTTGCAATATTTTATTGCATCCTGGGGTGTTTTGGATCCAATGCTCTCACTCCACATAGTGCAGGAACCACACAAACAGGTGTTCCCACAAAAGGAAATGATGCTGCATGACAGATATTTTTATGGGATGCAATACCATTTGCACAGCTTTGTTTTCAACTGCTTCAGACATTTTCAACAGCAAAAAGCCATCAAAGTACTCTTCTAGTGACAACTGAAGGTTCTTTCTCTTTTGTTAATCAAATAATAATTCAGTAACACTGATTTCCCTAATGTATGGTCTATTGCCCTTATACAAGTCTGGAATAATAGCACCGACATGAATGGAATTCAATCTGGAGTCATTCAGGAGCAGCTGAGACCAAAATTCCCCAATCAGTAACATTTTGTTCCAGATTGCAAAACTTCTTGTTAGAACACAAACACTCTTTTTACGAGAAGGGCTTAAATGAGTTGTTAGTGACGTCTTCACAGAGAGAGATGGAGAATTTATTTGTACTTCACAAAGAACCTCTTCCTCTCTTTAAAAGCACCAGTTGTTTTAATTTAAACTTTTATTAAAAGTTTCTTGCCCTGAGTCTGGTGTTGGATATACAACTGCACAGCATCTCTTTATCAGTGGAGGAATTCAATGGCATAAAGACCATGCACTGGAGTGAGACAGATCCTCGTATTGCTTCCCTCAGATTGCCAGAATTAATCCAGATTTACACGCCACTCATCTGTAAGGGATGGTTTGTGCCTAATTCTTTCCTCATAACCAAGGAGTCAATCCCAACTGCAGGGAAGATGAGCTGCTCTCTATAATTTAATTGTAAAGAATGGATTGGTAAACCAAATCTTTCTTTTTAAGTCACAGATTCAAAGAGCTGAAGCAAGTGGCAATATGCCCTAGAAATTGCAGCGTCACCAGCACAGTGGCATAAGTCAGGAATGCTTTAGTGGCACTTCTAAGCACTTCTTTTTCTCTTAAAAAGAAAATAGCAGCCAATCTTCCTCCTGTGCCACACTGACGTCAGGAAACACAGAAATCTACAGAATTCTCTTTAAAGTATTTTGGCCGCATGCAGTGGAGCTTTAATAGGATCAGCTCTTTCCTGACAGGTCACAGTATGCTGACTAAGTTTAGTTACACTTTATGATTTCAAAGGCTTCTTCCCAAAAGATACTCCCCTCTCTCCTCTGTTGTTTTTTTTTAACAGTGCCATGATCAAAGTGCTTTTCAAAATGCTATTCATGACTACTTTGAGCTAAAAAATGAAACCTAAAGTGATTCCAAGCAGGATTTCATTTTAATTTAAGTGATGCATAAATTTTGCACGACTGCTCAGCTTCCACCATTCAACCACTATAGATAATAAAGAGTTATTTAAAATATGTGGAATATGTGAATAGTTCTATTACTGTTAAATGACACCATGTACATGCCAAAAGCTGAGGAAATGCCCAAGAACTTTAAAGCAGCACAGGGGCTTTGGGTACCATGAAGAATTAAGGCAACAAGGTACAAGTGAAACAGAGTCATCTCCTTTGCTTTAATTGCTATCATTTAATTTGAGCTTTGAGTTATATGGAGCAAAGTTTAAAAAACTGGAGAGTTTTATTATTGCAAATGAAAGGGAGAAAGAGGAATATTTCTGCGCCTCGCACAGAGTATCTCAAGCATGTAACATGAAATGCAGCCTTGTGAAGGACTTCAGCAGAGATGAAAAGCACTTTAGTCTCCACAGCAAGTTTATATTTTTATGGCGTTATCTAAAACACCCACTCAATGCAAACTCCATACTTACCTTGGGAGGAAAAGCTGAGGTTTTTCTGCCAGGATTTAAACAAACTGTTCCTGGGAAGTGTATGTTTTCCACGCTCAGACTGCCAAACATCCTGCACCAGCACTCGTTACATGGTCCAGTGAGAGTTAAGGGCAATCTACTTCCCCCAAAAACAGACCTTTTGCTCATTTCACCACTTGTTCTGAAATATAGGGCTTCTCCAGGGGACCAGCTTCAGCTTCTAAGTAGGTAGTATATAATGACATAATATTCTAGGCACAGTGTCTGCAAAGGTACACCCATCCTGTGTGAAAGGCTGTTACCAAAAAACATTGCCATCCCTTTGCTATCCTTGGAAAAAAATGAAGGGAAAAACACATTAAATGCTACAGCAGAGAAGGGGAGCCACTGGCATTTGTGCTGTTGATTGTCTCCAGTTTGGGGGCTGAGAAGTTAATGCATTCAGCCCGTCTCGAACGCCAGCCTTCCCTCACGTTATTCATACAACTTAACTCTGCTGCCTCCTCCTCATCCCTCCTGCTTCGCCTCATGCTTCTCAAAAGACATTTCTCTGCACGGCACATCAGAAACTAAAAATCTAACTTGCTATCTTACTTCCAAACCAAGCTGTTGTCAGCATTAAACCTACACAATGCACTACAATATAATCCATTTACAGGGTGTCTTATCATGCAAATAACTCAAGGTGCCTCACAATAAAATAAAAAGGACGAGAGGAATAAACCTCAGCCATTGGAACACACAAAAAGGAAACCTTGAAATTTACTTTTAAACACACTAATGGCTCTTTTCTCCCAGTGAGGCATGAAGAGGGACAGGCTGGAGGATTTGACCAAGGAATTCCTATTAGCATTTGATGGGACTTAAATGTGCAAATCCACCCCAAGATCACTGGGAGATCAGACTCCTTAAAAGGAAAAACTTCCTTGATACCTTCAAGAGAGATTCATGAAGGCATAAATGTTAGAGGAAACCTTGGTCACCAAAAGACCATCTTGTTGGCCTAGATCTAAATAAGAGTAAGACCTGAATTATCTGATGTAGGGCACAAGCAGTGAAGGTTCCCCATAACACAGAAGCAGAAATAGTGTTTAAAAGTATGAATGCCTTTAGCCAGGATTTACTTCTGACTTGTTTCCAAAAAGGATCCTGGCTTAAATTAATGTTCCATTATCAGCATAGAAATAGTAAATAAAAGGTTCTTTTTTCCTTCCTACTTAGTTTGTTTTCATTTTCCACAGGTTTTTCCTTAGACTGTTATAAACTGCTCTTTGGAATAGATGGATTGGCAGTTCCTCCCTCTCCTTTGCCCCCCTGGGCTGGAGCAGGATGCAGTCAGAGGTATTGAGAAGATTGACTGCCCCAGGAACAGAGCAGGGGAGGAACAGGCACCAAACCACACTTTGAATCACTGTTCTCACCCAGGCTCATGTCATAGCCCACAATATTCCTCTGGTCAAGCCAAATGAACGTTACAAAATGACAACCAGGGGATGGGGCAAAGGAAGTCATGGATTGTTTGAGTCGGAAGGGACCTTAGAGCTCATCTCACTCCACCCCCTGC
Source organism: Climacteris rufus (assembly GCA_013398175.1). Taxonomy (NCBI): domain Eukaryota; kingdom Metazoa; phylum Chordata; class Aves; order Passeriformes; family Climacteridae; genus Climacteris; species Climacteris rufus. The sequence continues at coordinate 216,611 of VZRZ01002949.1, forward strand.
CATGGGCCACCTGCCATGAGGCCAGATTGATCAGCACCTCATCCAAGCTGCCCTCAAACACTTCCAGGGATGCAAAGTCCACAACCTCTCTGGGCAACCTGTGCCAGTACCTCACCACCTCCAAGAAATCAGAATTTCTTCCTAGTATCCAATCTAAACTTTCCCTCCTTTCTAGACACCACACGCCTCCTATGGCACCCAGAAATAAAACCATCGTAGGAGAGGTGACAATTTGAGTCACTGTCTTCCTGCTCCTTCGAGCCCAGATTTTAATATTTAAAAAATGCCAAACAGTGGAAATCAAAGCCAGCACTAGGAATAAACATGTGAAGGTGCCAGCTCTTGTAGCACATTCAAGGTATTTCCTTTGTTTTCTCTTCACAGTTGATCAGGTGTAGTTATAGGTTCAAATTAAAAATATTTAGTGAGTGTTCAGCTTTGGGGCACTCAGGAATGGAATAAAAAGGACTGGAGAATCACAATCATCAGGAGATAACTACCAGCATAGAATGGAAAGCCTGTGGATATCCTGGCAGAGTTGAATACATCTTCCTGATCCCCCCCCAAAAAAAATTTAACGTAAAAACACAACCCAAATATATCCAGTATCCCAAATTTGTTGTATTTTATAAAGAGTGGGAATTAACCCAGCATCAGAACCATAGTACAGCTAGCATCCATGTATCACATTCTAATTTTACTGAGGAATGTATAACCTATTTCCAAATCTATACCAGCAACCATTATAGAATATTATTATTATTATTATTATGCACCAATATTTTCTCCACTTCTGGGGCTCCTTGCAGCCAGCCTTGCCTGCAAGCTGGGTTAAGTCTACAGACAAATTAGCAGAAATTTAAACTGTAATTTTACATTTTTAACACCACTCCCTATCTTTCAAGGTCACAATAGCCATGATTTCTATGTTGCTGAACAGTGCCTCCATTCAGATTTGAATGATCTTTTTCTTCAGGACTTCCACTTCTACATTCATTCCCACTGATTTAAATCCAGAGTAATACTCAAATAGTGAATGATTTTCCACATTTCTAAATGCTATCAGATATTTTCCTATGGCCCAGGCTAAGCAGTAATGAACTTCTAAAGTTACTTAAAGAAATAAAAGACTAAAGTAAAAATGCAATTTAAATTGGAAAGCACTGTGTTGTTTGACTTCTCTTGCTTCAAAGTAAAAAGGCCAATTTATTTGCCATTTGAAGAGGATGAAAGCCTTTCTAAGACACTATTCCCCCTTCATCCGTCATATATTGCTGGACATGTATGGCACCCATGGTTTGTGAGAGCCCTTCCTGGGGGATCATAGCTAATTTCAGAAGAGACAGAGGCATATGTATCATCTGCCTTTCCAAGATCAGAATCAGGTCTGCCTTGGTAAGCTAAGCTTTAGCTTGGAGAGAGTTTTTATGGCTTGGTTATAAAAACCCTGGAAACAGGGGAGTTTATGACAGAACCACTGACAGACCCTTAACTATGGCAGTATTCATGGTTACCACTACAAGACAGGCATTATGTTGGAGGGCAGTAAAGTTAAACCTGCCCATAGGGCATTCCCAAATGTTAACTGCTGGTGCATATAGTAAAATTTTTAGCACAGGTGCACTCACCAAATAAACTTGACTTCCAGAAATCCCCTCTTAAAAAAAAAAAAACAAAGGGGGGAAAAAAGAAGGTTTTCATCTGTGACACTGGAAACATTTCTATAGTTTTGAACAACTACATTTGATTAAAATCTGTCAGATTTATCTTCTTAGCAGGAGGGAAGAAATATGTGTTTTCCTCCAAAAGGAAATCAATGTGTCTTTATGATAGATGCAGAATGAAATCAGGGATGGTGTCACTTTAAACGGGGAGGGAGGACGGACGGGTGACCTGCTGGATGTGGCCATCAGCTGCTGGCACAACCATTGTGAGGAAATGCCCCCATTCAGATCTTATATTCTGCATTTATAAGACTGGTTTATAGTCACTGACCCAACAGTCATTATTCAGACTCTTAAGGCACAACATCTTCAGTGCAGAGGCACTGTGATTTTTTTTGTCCTCTTCCCATTTCTTAATTATCGCATCTTAATGAAATCTCATGAAAAGGGCCCTTGGCTTCTTTTTACTGATTTTATTATTGCTAGAGTCCAAGCAGCTTCTTTAAAACAGCAGACTAAAAGCAAATTAATTTTACTTGAAATAATACAGATTTTTTTTTATTTTGGCATGCTGGTTGATTTAGTGGCCAAAACAAATATTCTTATTGAGACAATGTCTCACCAAAATTAAAAAAAAATATATAAATACATTAACTGAAAGGCTGAAATTGAGCTGGCTTAAAAACAGTGACTTAATGACCTTATCAGACTATTTGACCCTAACAAACATATTATCAGCTTGGATTATGACATCATCCAGAGTTACCAAACAAAATGGTTTAAAGAAAAATCTAAATATAAATATGCTACCCCTATCCTGGTATGTTTAGAAGCTAAATAGAGGAGAAGGAAGAAATAAGTAATGATTACACCTCTGAGCAACTGCACTGCAGGAAGATGAAACAACTTGCTCAGTAAGACAGATTTTTGGCAGAGGAGGAGTACAACCTGTATATCCCAAATGCCAGATCACAGTCCTAAGTAGAAAAACACATTCTCCTTTTGAAATTATTTTAAATTTAACCAAGCAAAACCACCACAGCTTTTAATGCCAAGTGATCATTCCTTGCTCTGCACAAAGTCCTTTTAATGCAGCTCTTCCAAAGGAATCAGTAATTGCACGTGCATCTCCAGCAAGGGCACTCAGATTTTTAGAAAGGCCTTGAGAAGGTTTCACAGCCTTAAACTGATCTGTCATGAGACGGTTGCAAGAATAAATACCCAGCTTTCAGAGTGGGGACAGTTACTGAGCAGGGGTCTATATGACCCACTACGCTGATCATAACAATAGAGATAAACCATAGAGAATTATCCAACACTACCCAAGCTAAAATATCTCATTGTACTAAATGCCAGAGTATTAGAAAAACAGGAGAAATCCAGTGTCACTGGGTGGAGAGTAATAAAAGTGCAATACAGATACACAGGCTGTAGATGCATCTATGCCAGAAAGATCTCAGTGATTGTGAATAATTCAAGTAAAGCATCAATTCAGTGCCCCACAAAAGGGAAAATAAGATACAAGAATATGAGTAGAGAATGAAAATGCAGAAAATATCCTCATGCACGTATAAATCCACAGTAGTTCTGGTCATTCTGACTCAAAATAGATGCAGAAAATTATAACACCTTCCTGCTTTTTTAAAGTAAAGAATATCTGAAAAAGAAAGAGGGAACACAATATCTGGCCTATAAAATCTGAAATAGAGAAGGTAAGTAGGGAATGATTATTCACTCTTTTTCATAATACAATATAGGGCACCTGCTACAGGAAAGTATTTTTCTCCCCAGCATGATTCAATGATGGAACTCATTTTCAAAGATGTTGGAGAGAACAAAAGTATATATGGATTTTAAAACCATGAAACCTCACTGAGTAATATTAAACATCAGCTTTGGATGTCTTTTAACTGCTGATTTTGAAATCAGGAAGGCACATAGTTCTCCTTCTAATAATCTTTCCCTAATCTGTCACAGACTATGGCTGGGTCAGGTTTTACTTTGGTTTGACACAACTTGCAGTTTATAGTATCATGAACTTTATTATGAAATTTTCACACAGTACATAAAATTGTGCTAATAAAAGCTGTAGATGACAGGAAGAATTATTATTTAAGCAAGGGATGGGAGAGGATGAGGTTCTGACTCAGAGCAGTCTGTTATTCTGAATTTACTGCAACATAGCTAAAGAGAGCAAAAATCAGGGAATAAGGCTACTTTTATAGAGTGGGAAACAGTCTCAAAACATTTGAACCTGAAGGATTTAATCTCCACCTCTACTCAGCATAACGAGGCCAAAACTCTCTGGAGTCCAGAGCTAGAATGAAAAAAAATAAAAGAGATGCAAGTAGAAACAAGGAAATTATCTTGATCTGGCACAAACAACTGGTAATACAAACCATTAAACAACTGGGTCTGACTATACCTTCAAAAGGGAGACATACTACCGTAGAATTAAAAAATCTAGGTACTAGAAACTAGCATTGCTGTGCAACATATAAACTCAAACTCTTCAGTTTAACAAAAAGAAGGAAGAGGACTTGATTTCTAAGCAGTGGGACCTGCACACAGAGAGAATATTGGATAACATGGGGCATTTGACCTTGCTGCCAACAACATGACGAGATGCAAAAATGGAAACAGGAATTACAGAAACTGAGCTTTGAAGTAAGATGCAGTTTCCCAGTACTGCAAACTGCTAGACTTTGAGACCATTGGGCTTGAACTGTTTAAGGCAAAATTTGCTCTCTTAAAGAAAAAAAAGAAAAAGGAAAAAAAAAGGGAAAAAATGGAGGTTCTTCTGTAACTCTTAGGAGAAATTCTTCATACTCTAGATACAACAGCACAGCTGAAGCTAAACATAGGAAAACATAGGTGAAAGGTGTTTATCCACTTTAATTGAGACAACACAGAATTTATCTTCTTCATTATCTGATGTGGAACACCCAGCACATATACACACTGCTATGTGAGAGGATATGGGAATGGAGGAGGAAGCTTACGCATTTGAGAGAAATGCACATGCTCAACATCCATAAACCAGTCTTCCTACCGCTCTTTGAATCTGGGGCTTTGCCTTGCCCCCTTTTATTAACCTTGGGGTCCAACATTAGGAAAATATTTATGCTTCAGAGTCCCAAGCATTAGACAGGTACTTGCAATGTCACTAATAATTATCACACCTTGGTAATACTAACTAAGTTTCTGGCCTTGCTTCATTTGAGTATTTTTTCCCTTGGCTACACCCAAGATTTTGTAATGCTGGATACGAAATGCTGAAGAGGTGATCAGAATTTGGGGGAGCAATGGAGAGATCTCACAGGCAGTAGTTGGTGTTTGTTCTCTTCATGCTCAGGATCACACCGAACACCAGTTTCAGATCTGAGAAGGAAATAATACCACATCAGATTATCAAGGACAGTGAGGGAATTCTTACCTTGCAGGAACACCCAGATATATTTCACCCAGTGTCTCTGGACTTTAGTGTTACCTTGCTATGACCCATTCAGTGCCTACACTTCATATTTGAGGAACAAGAAAGGGCAGAGCAGAGGGGGAAAAAAATGTACAGAGTTTTAAATAGGTTGCAATCTCTGGTCTTATCATAGGTAATTTGTAGTATTTAATAGCACTGATATACAGGAGGTCACATGAAATCATTTAGAAGTCCTGTCTGGATTCAATTTCTAAGAATGTATTAATCTCTGCCTGGCACGGGAAAGATAATGGCATTTCCTTCAGCAGAGCCTCTGTTGGTGCCAAGAGCAGGAGCCCGACTGTCATCGGATCAGCCAGTGAAAACAAGAGGGGTATTTGGTTGTTTATTTATTGAGTCATTCCAGCTTGATATTGGCTTTATGCCAATGCATATAAGTTCAGAGATAAAGAGTTATTCCTAACAATAGCAGGACAATCCATTTCTCCCCATCGCAGCGCAGAAATCCAGTGCTAAATTAAATCCAACCCCAGATAGGCAGGTAACCTGAATCTCGACTTTCACAAGGGAGAAAAGGTTCAGGAGACAAGTTGGGACAAATCCAGAGAAAGGTCATAAAGGCACAACGAGCCAGATCCCTGCATAAACCTTTTGCCGTCTTTCAACAGCCCAGTGCAGATCTGAACTTGGAAAGGTCCAAAGGAAACTATTTAAACCCAGGCCTCAGAATGCAAAGTGAGCTGGTGGGATTGCTCAGGAGCCTGAAGTGGCGTTTTTTTATAGAGCAAACAATATAAAGTAAATAACGGAGAATGACAACCCTCTGTGTACTCTAAAAGAAAACTAAAAGCCCCACTGGTGTGTGCTGTTTGTCAGAGAATACAGGAGCAAAATGCAAGCGTGTTAAAAGGCTCTACCCTGGAAAAACCTCTTTTTTCCTTCTTCTTTAAAGCAATGAAATGGTTCGACAGCCTTCTGAGAAGGTGAAAAATCTTGCCTGTTTACATTTGTAAGAGAAGCCTGAATTACCTGCCTTTCCCTTTAAGCATTTTCAGATACAAATCAAACACAGATGGCCCATTATGTTTATGACCTCACTGTCAATTGCTCTAGATAGTGCATGCATTAATTATTGAAATATTTTCATAGTATACAACTTTTTAGTGTTCACATTGTCACAGATAATTTCAACTTTCTGATTAGGAGATATAAACAGTGTTATTTATGAGAATTAATCTCTTGAATGCCATAAAAGTCACCAATATACTGGGGGTGGGGGAGTTACATACANATAAAAGAGTGTGTGTGTGTGTGTGTGTCTTTACTTATTTATTTATTTATTATATATGTATAATTAATCCAGACCAAAAAGAAATAAAATAAAAAAAAATTGGCCTCAGTCCTGAAAGTCAACATTATGTTAACATTCCCTGCAATACATAAACTATGCCAAAACCTATTACAATTGCAGTAAATTTTGATTACCAGAGCTGTTTGTTATTTATGTCTAGAAGATAAAGATAATATTGGGAATAGCCCTCTTCTTTTCTGCTTATAAATTACATCCATAAAATACTGTGTTTTTTAAACAATAAAAAACTTGATTGAGGTTTTCAAATTGGGTCTATTCTGCTTCAAGAAAACCACCTTTGGTGAATGAGCAGGTAGTAGCATTTTTTTAATTCTCATTTATTTTCATTCATAAAAATTGAGCAGCTCTAGACCAAGTCCAGAGAATTCTACAGAGTAGCAAACAGCTCCTAGGGGTGGCAGAGTGATCATTTTCAGAGTAAGATCATTAAAAACACCAATTTCACCAGAAACAGCCCATTGGCACATGCTTGCTAATCCCTACATCCCTTTAAAAAAATAAAAAAATTACCTTAACTTCCTATGCTTTTTTTCTCCTCCTAAAAACCTGCATTCATATTGTGATAAACTTTTCTAGGTAGCATCTGAATTCCTCTAGCAGAAAAGCATGGAAATTTTTATCTTAGTTGCTATTTCAAAAGAAAGAAAAAAAGTAAATCACCTGGTGATTAAGGTTGCAAAAGGTATATCTAAATAGAAAAATAAACTTTTCTGTTCCTTTTACTTATATTTCTATTACCTTAGTATTTCTGCAAGGCAAAGGAAGAGAGGAAACCCCAAATTAATGGGGTGAAGAATTCAAAAAGTTAATCCTCCCTCCCCAGAATGTTCCAGATGAGCAAACAGAAAACATGCCTTTTTAATATTTCAATTTTCAGCAAACCCCTCCAATAAGCTGATAGCATCCAAAAGAGCAATGGTAGAATGAGGAGGGGGGAAGGAAGAGAAAGAAACATCTCATGGAAGTAGCCCAAGGGAGAAATAAGTTCATGACTAGCACATTTACACCTTTCTTGATTTATTTAAGGTACAAGAATAGTGTAATATGACCTGTTTGCTTCCCTAACAAGCATTTCTATTTGCAGCAGATCAAGTCCAGACCCACTTCTTGTGGCACAGGCACCTCTCACAGCCCTTCAGGAGACCCTGAGCACAGAGCTGAGCCCTCTGCAGTACCCCACAAGCATTAGGGGGGGCAAGAGCAGCTAAAGTAGAAGAAAAAACACAACACCACTCTTTTCAAACCAAATTTTGTGTTGAAGCAGCATCATCTCTTTTAACCATTGCCTCCAACTTCACACAGTCTCCATCTCTAATTTTTCCAGCTAAGTGGTGTTTGCGTTTTTATGGAGCCCAGATTTGTCTTCCCACCCCAACGAAGAACCACACCAGAACCAAACCAGAGTTATTTTTTCGAGACTTTCAAGAAACCCTCCCAAAAAAATATTTGCCCTCCCCTCATATCACTGTCCTCAAAGGTTCACCATAGATGTTCCAACAGTCAAAACAGACACCAAAAAAAAAGAGAAACAACTGGCAAATAAAAGCCCAAATTCTCCAAGACACCCCTTGTCTCATGCAATAGGGATTTCTAAGTCCTGCAAGATCCCAGTGCTGCTTTGGTCCAATTTATATCCAAGTCCCAACTCTCTATAAATTCCCTTTAAAGCAACCTCTGACCTTGGGGTTAAAAGGGAGTTGGGAAGAAAAGAAGAGGTTTTCTTCTAGGTAGAACTTGTTCTGATCTTGAAGGAAAGAAAGATGTAAGTTTCCCATGCCCCGTTTCTATGCAAAACTGCTCTTAATCCATCCTGCTGATTTTATTGATTTTGAAATGGCTAGCACTAGGTTTTGCTAGAGCTGAGAAACAGGAGAAAAATTAGGTTTCTGGATTTGTTGTGGGTCTTTCTTTTATTCTGTAGAGGATTGTTATGTTTTTTCCTATAGCTTGAAGAGCTAAAGCTCACACTCATGATCATTTCAAATGGATGGTCCCTATCAACTCTTCCAGGACTAGTGCTTATGAGAGATAGCAAATATTAACTCTTTTTTCTTTCCTCCTTTTCTGCTTCTAAACAGAAAGCAGAGGCCAGGTGAAGCTTCTGTCCTGGTAGATAACTAGGAAGTTTATTGTTTAACTATCATTTAACATCAGCAAACCTTTCCTGCTTTCTTTTCCTATATTCTGTGAGAAAAATTTGATGTTCAGTAAAGGACAGACCCTACTGAAACATGTTTGGGGCTAATGGAGGCGGGCTGGCTGTGCAAACAGATCCTTAGGGATTTATGATGATCAGTTTTTCAAGCATTAGGAAAGCCTGAGAGCACATTATTTTTAAATGAGTTATATATTTAGCACTATGCCCACCATTCTTTCAGTTCTAATTTTAGAGGGCAGGGGACAACTCTGGCACTATTGTAGCCTTGTCTAAATTTAATATAGTTGAGCAGCTGATGATTATCAGAGAGATTGGCTTTTTGCTCCTTCAGGAATTTTTCACTCAGGAAAAAAATCAGTGCATAGTACTCTGCTCGGGGTATTGTACAAGCTGTTGCAGTACATGTGAAGAAAGTGTGCTCTGAAATAGCGTTTTAAGCCTCATCCCTTACTCCAGGTAGAGATTTTAGATACAGGAAAAGGGGATGAGGTTGGTTTGGACAAGGTTTTCCTTTGCCTTCTGTAGAAAGAGTAGTGCCTTGTGCTGTCATGTACCAGTAGACCAGATCTTTCCCATCTCTTTATGAGTACAGATGCAACTGGATACAGAATGGAGCTCAGTTCAGCTGTTCTCCTGTGGAAGGGGTGAGGAGTGTTGTTCCCAACTTCTTGCCCAGTGCCCAGGGTTATGTGGTCCATCCAGAGCCGTGGGTTGAAGACCAGAAGAGGAACTCTCGCAATCCTTCAGCTCAGTCTCTCATAAAGCCCCTGTCACAGCCATGGGTAAGGGACTTTCAACTCTCACCTGGGCAGCGAGGCAGTCCAGGCCTCGTGTGGCCTGTCTTGCTATGGCCGTAGTGAGCAGTGTCATCCCAAGCTGTGGCTCTGAATTTGGCCAATGATATGCAAGTCACAGTTTTTGGAAACAGGGACACGGTGCAGGGAGGGTGTTTAAGTGTTTGCCAGTGACTAAAGGCAACATTCACAAACACTTTAGTATTAGAGGCAAGCTCAATCTGCATAACTACACAGTGCCAAAGACTCATTTGAGACAAAGGATGTCTAAGGAAAATCACTGTAAAAAGAGGCCTTGCAACTTCCTATAAATATTGGGCTTTCTGCCTTCCTTCTGAAATGTATTAACAGCCTCAAGAGGGATTATGGATGCTGGCAAGTTTAAACAGTCCTCAGAAGTCCCTGGCACTGTGTACAGCATTAGACTTTTGCATATGGTTCCCCCCACACTCACTGAAGTGTTTTGAGGTTGGGGTGACTGCAGGTCTCTGAGAAAGCAAGATTGATAAAGCAAAGCAATCGGAGTTATTTCCTATGCATGAAATTGATCAAATGCTTCGCTAAATGGCTTATAAATTTGGCTCTCATATTTCTGTCACCCACTGCAAAGATTACAGAAACTCCGTCTATAACCATGTTGTATACAATACCAAATTACAAAAGGTTGTAAAAACTAATGTTTTGTTTAAAGTTTTGAGCAGGACCATATGCCTTCGGTGACCTTGAGTAAGCTATTTTAATTCAAAACATTTTAAAGAGTAGAGGAGAAGGAAAAAAATCCATCTGCATAACAAAACTGAACTAACAGAATTTAATACTTAGTATGCTGCATATCATTTTTTACTTCTTGCCAGAAAAAATGTTGAATCCCCCTTATACCAGAGTATTCTAATTTTATAGCTACTAAATGTACATGGCATGAAACCTAGAAGCTCAAGTTTCCCCAGATTGAATTTGCTTTTCTTATTTTATGAACTCTGTTATCAAATCTACCTGGGAACTTACATGGTCCCCTCTACTCTTGAACTCATGTGCATCAGGCACTGGTGTTTTCTTGACCTTATCAGATCCTTTAAAGCAAAGCTTTATAGATTTTTGCCCTAGCATAGAGTTTCATTGCCTCCGAAAATAGGATGAAATACTGAGGCACAGAGACACTGAGAATCTCTAGATGCCAAAAACAGGTGTGAGTGGAGTTTGCACCCAGGTCTGCCTGTTTCCCTTTCACGTGAGACAGCCATAGGATTTTCTAGAATCTGGGTACTGGTACAGCTCTATGAGCATTGCCAGCTGCTGAGATCTGCTGGTACAACTTGAATTTCCTGCCTATGCTCAGCCATGTGTGGTGTCCTGCACACATTTAACAACAGCTGCTGCTTGCACCCAGTTATGCTCTCTGTCCACAGCAGAACAAACTTTGGGGCATCTGAGTCTTCCGTTATTTTAAAATCTTGTGTTGGCTTGTGCCTTGGCTGCCCTTGTGTAAACACCTGACCTGAAAACTTAAGCTCACTCAAAGTGTTTAACTGTGGATGCCCCATACCTGGCAGAGCACAAGGTCAGGTTGGGCAATGCTTGGAGCAACCTGGTCTGTGGAAGATTCTCTGCCCATAACAGGGGCGTTAGAACAAGATGATCCTGAAGGTTCCAACCCAAACCATTCCGGTGATTCTATGACTGTCAGAAAGGACATTACTTTGAAAGTTACAGATATATACTTACCCACACTGAAATACGTACATTGCTTTATAAATCCAATAAACACTGTACTCCTTACAGTAATAAAAAAGATTTTACAGGATCCTTTTCACATGGAGCTCCATTTTACAGATGACAAAACTAAAGTTCACAAACAAACAGACTTTGCCCAGTTTCAGAGTGCAAGTCCTTTGGCAAGGCTTGAGGCTGAGCTCTGGCTCTTCTGCTCCTCAACCATACTCTCCTTAGCTCTCCAAATAAAGATCTCAAGTAATTAAATGTGAGTAGTGAAGCAAAGCTCATAGCAAGCAAGAGTGAATTGGCATGAAATGCAAACATAAGCATGAGAAAGCAATCCATGCTTTAGCCATAAATGCCTGTTTTCTGCAGGAAAAGCTATGTTCTCCCATAACATTTACAAGCCATCGTGTCCCCAGCAAGGATTAACATTTGGCATCGAAGTACTGATCTGGCAAAGGGCTGCCAGTAACGTAATCTTTTTTACAACCAACAACATGCTTAAAGTCTTGACAGACTTGACCTCTGCCCATTGCTAATCCCCAACTTTCTTGCCCATTCAGATGTACATCTTTAAAGAGATGGCACCAAATATACAGGAAAGAGCTAAACTTTAACTGATGGTGAAAAAAGAGCTGCCCAGGGAAAATCATTGGGCAGAGGGAAATCCAACGGTTGCTTACCCAGCCCAGCTGGGATTTTGACCCCCTGGTGGGTAGAGGTGCCTGCTCATTTATACATTTGTGGTGACTTTGTTACTGCCCAGATTGGAGAACACACCTTTTGGCAAGAGAGGATGTAATGTATTTGCTTGGATTACTGGAGAGCCCAAACTGTAATCAGACTCTTTATGCTTAGACAGTCTGAACAGTCCTTGATCCCAAAGGATAAAACTAAACAAAGTAGATGAAACTCACACATGGAAAAATGAGATATAAAGAGACCTTATATTTTACTGAATCAGTTTCTCAACTCTCAGTTCAGGCATCTGGTTGAAAAACCAGAGTGGTAGATTTACACTATATTCACAGAAAATAACAGTCAATCCAAAGAGATTCCAGCTGTCTTTTCTTTCATTTGTGTGACAACCAGTCCTGGGACACATGCCAGCTCCTCAGATATTGCTGCTCCACAGTCTAGTTATTTTAACTTCTGGCAACTGGTTGTTTGACCTCTTGGTGGCTTGTCATTTTAGTATCACTTTCTCTATGTGGATAATCTGGTGGGAATCCCTCTTTTATAAGGCAACAGCCTGTACGTGGTAATTGGCCAGAACACTGAAGTATTGTGCTGTTAAATCCAATCTTGAGCTACAGCTGAGGAGCTGTGGTTGGGAAGAACAAAAGGTATGCTTCAGTGTCTTGTTCATGAATTAGTGGTTGTCAGACAGTGGGAGAAAACTAATTTTTTCTATGCCATGTGTTATGTACCGGGTTTGGGTCACTCCCTAAAGCCATGTGGGAGCAACCTCCTTCTCCTGGATGAGCACAGCCGGGCTCTAAAGGGCCCACAAGGAGGGGATCGGTGGAGCAGCATCAGCCCTCAGCTTTCACTGGCTTGCGAGTGCTGAGTTAGATCACGTTGGTGTGAGAAGGCAGCCAGGTGTAAGAGCTGATCTATATTGCTCTACCCCACCACTCGTCATTACAGGGTGGTACAACAGCCAGTGGAGCACTCTGTCTACCATGGAGATCCTCCAGTGGCTGGCCAGCACTGCTGGATGAAGGTTGCTTGTCAACAGTTTCCACAGCAGCCTGAAAGCATCTCACAAGAGCCTTGTGTCTGTAGACAGTCTCATCTTCTGATGCTGCACTCAGTGAAAAAGCAGGCAAGCAATCCAAACAAAAGAAGCAGCTATATATCTTTAATTTAAGGTGATATTCTTTTGTCCACCTTGAGCAATCAAAGCACAGCCTTAGATTTTTCCAGTAGTCTGGGAATGGGATCTTAGAAAATGGTGTACTCAGTCTGACATGGACTTAAATAGGTTTCAGAATAATCCATTATGCATCAAGTGTTTAATTGACATAATTAATATTTTTAAGGGGAGCCATTTACATTGTAAGTTCTATACACATTATTTACAATTTCAACAGTAACAGTTAATGCTCTGTGACAAACTATATTGTTTCCAGCTTGTTATTCATTCATAACAAGGTCAATCTATTACCATTATTTTGTGAATGTAGCTGTTACCTTGAGGCAAAAAGTTAATTGTAAATTACAGAGGAGGGATTATTGAGTTGTTTTTTCTTAACTGTATTCACTGCAAAGTATGGTAATGGTGCTATTTTATGAAATATATACATTTTAAAGCATTTCGGCGTTCATATCACACAGGCTGGACAAACTCACTTTTAAACTTTTCAAAAACTTACTCAATGGAAAGGGAAGAGACATTTGGAAGGATCCAGCTGAACACTTCATAACCACTGCAGATAAAACAAATGCAGTCTCATCTATTTTTCCCCTTTGTCTGAGGCCGGTCTCCCTGCCATCGCCATTCAACAAAACTCTGAGAAGTGCTTAGTGCTCTGAGGAGCAGGAGGAGATTTGATTGTAATTTAGAGTAACATCACAAAAGTGATCTGTAAGAGATGTATCTTCAGATTTTATTCAGCCCCTGACACACAGCAAGTACACAGAGCCACTCTGATGTCTGAACTCCTCTCCTCTCTACTTTTGCACAATTTCTACTGCATTGGTTGATGCCCCGGCAGAGTTAAATTTTATATTTACACCCTGCCTTGTTTGCTCCCACCTGAGCAAAAGTCAAAGGGTCTGTGGCATTGCTGCTTCCCAGATGGCAGTAAAATTGTCATTCAGAGACTACACAGAAAAGGATGGAGAACCATCATAAAACCTGTCCTTCCCACATCATTTTAACAATGCATCTCAGGGCAAAATCCATGAGCTTTCCATCAGATCATGGACTTGTCCACCTTAATGGAGAGCTGACATCATTTAACTTTAATCTAGATCTGCCTGCTACATTGATTTCCACCTTCGTTTTCTTCTATATTTTACTTTGAATTAGGTGACTTATATAATCCCCTTCTACTCTGGCTTCAATTAAAACACTGGCATTGAATCTTCACAATCACTTCCAGAATAAGAGAAGACAAACTCATAAACACTGAATATTTTGAACACGCTAAAGAATGTATGAGACTGATCAGATGCAGAAATGCATTTCCAGTTACACAGGAATGAGAAAAGCATGCTAGAGTTTTATCTACTTTTCTCTACTTAAGAAAAGACAGGTGAGAGCTGTTGGGATATTTCCTTAACCAACCTACAAAAGATATGTTCCAACTTCTCACTGATGAAATTTGTGCAGTATGCTGGGTGTGCTTGGTTGAATTTTTACAGAGAAAACTTTAAATCTGTTAGAATTCATTGCTCCAACACTCAGCTGCTCACTTGAAAAAGTCTATTCCTTTCTTCTTCAAGGCCTAATGAAAATAAATTTGTCAAGCTAATGTCTTATATTTAAAATGTTTAATGTGCTATATCAGACCAGGTTTGTTCTACTTCATGCTCTCAGAAACTTCAAGGCATCATCAGGTATTAGCATATCAAGAATGGGTTAATTAACATTATTTCTGTGGTCTCCTTAGCTGGTAGCATGTTCAAAGTGCACAAAGCTCAGGACATGTGCATTCTTCGTCCAATAACTTGTCCAGTAATTGGTATATTGATTGCTAATGTCATCATGTTTTAGTATATATAAACCCTCTCACTCTATCATACAGCCGCCAACAATCCAAGAAGTCATTGTTTATTCATTGTAACTCCCAAACTGGCCGTGTCAGATTCTGCTTCAGGCCTTGCTGATAAAAATCAGCAGATGATTGGGCACACACATTCTTGACATGGCTGACCCATGACATCTTAGGGCCAGCAGGGAGCCTGTCATTATGTGTACAATACTCTTCTTTCTTCCCCCTTATCTATTCCCAGATGACTTTGAGATTTTTATTAACTCATTAATGACTGAAGATGTCATTAAAGAAAGTGGGGAGGAGGGGGGAAGAAGGACATTTTGTTTGTTTATTTAAAAGTGGGGAGCAGCAAGCCATTGGCTCCACTTGGAGAAAGGTGGGGAGTCTTAAAGGCAAAGCTGAAGTATATCCAGAAGAAAAGATCTTTAGTTCATTAGGATGACTAAAGCCAAGCTTTGAAGTGAGAAAAAAATATTAGGTCACATTTGAAACACAGATAAAGAGGGAGGGATTAATTTCTTCACAAAAATGGCAAAAAAAGTCTCGTCAGATTTATTTAGCACAATCAGGAGTCCTTAAAAGTACATAGAGATAAGTCCCTGGCACTGCCTGGATGTTCAAACATTTCAATCTTCACTCAGAAGGAGTTTTGTGTTCAGGGTTGGCATTTTATCACATCTTTAAAGGTGTGTCACTTCATACAGAGAAATAGTATGTTTGTTTTGTTTTGGCTTTTTTAAATTTTCTTGTATATAAATCAGTTGAAAGGAGATTGAAGAGCATTAAATAGTAATCACACCTGAAGGTTTTTTCAGGTTTTTTTTTAATCCTAAATTTGTGAATTCTATCTGTAAATATAGAAAGCTACTGCATACATAATTTTGCAGTTTTTACTATATGGTCAGAGTTTTATTACATTAAAACATATATATTTAAAGCAGAATTTTTGTGTGAGTCTGTTGACAGCCTATTTCTGATCCTACAGCACTCAGTCATGAAAATTCCCCTGAATTTAGGATAAACAGGTAGTCCCACCTTATAGACTTTTCTTTCACTTGAAAATCTTGCTTGTATTTCTTAATTTCTCTATGAAACAATCTCAAATCTGATATTTTTATTGGAAGCTGGATTCATATGACAATAAGGATGTCTTTTCCCTCCTGAAATTTGTGTTTCCTATCAGACGCCTGTTGATTTAGAACCATGGACATAATATTTTAAAGATTGCAATTATTTTATTTTAATGGTTGCCATTTGTGGATTGACTGAGGAATAGCTTTCCTTTCTTGAGCAGCTGCCCTCCATATGGTTGTTGATCTCAACCTAGAAAACTCTGATTCTGTGATTCCAGTGGTACTAGGTGCTGAAGTGACACAGAGCTCGCTGTCATCTGCATTGGCTGGCCCTTCATATTTGTTGTTTCCATGCCTGTCTGCTTGATGAGGTGAGTGGAAGAAAGATGAGCCTATTTCCCAAGGGCACCTGCAAGTATTGGTATAAAATAATGGAATAAGCTCCCTAGATAGGACCTGTGAGTTACTACAACCAACTCAAACAGGAATTTGCTTATTCCATCACATAAACTACAGATAATGGTTTGGAAATCATGTGTAACAATCTGACCATACAGACACAGTACAGTCAGTTTCAGTACTCCTAATAAGAGTTAAATGAAAATAATTTAATTATACCACATTTTTGTGGCAACTCTCCATTCTCTCCACTC
The DNA here is from genome assembly GCA_013398175.1 of Climacteris rufus. Lineage (NCBI taxonomy): Eukaryota > Metazoa > Chordata > Aves > Passeriformes > Climacteridae > Climacteris > Climacteris rufus. The sequence continues at coordinate 233,202 of VZRZ01002949.1, forward strand.
AGTAGGTGATCAGATCACCTGGGTCATAGGGCAAACATTTATTCTCATGAAAAACTATAAGATTTGCTGTGTCCTGAGTCCTTGTGAAGCCAGTGGGCATTTTATGCAATATTAGAAGTCATTTTCAGTTTGCTTCTTTAAAGGAAATTTCTATTCTTCTTTTATGTCCTGATAATTAACAGAACATTGTTAGTATTATAGTGGAGCTGGAGTTCTCCATCGAAAGTCAGGCACTTGTGCAGGATGCTGTCTGGGGCTTTAAAAAAATGCACATATATGTGTATTTATTTTCATATATTTTATATGTATATATTCTCCAAAGGAACACAGATGGGCTTGAAAAATAAAAATAAAAAAAAAAGGCAAGCATTTGCTGACCTAATCAGCTTAATCAAGGTGTGTCACTTCCAAAATGCACCTTTCTGAGAGGAAGCTTTCCTTTTTCCTCCTTTTCTGACATCCAGCCTCTCTTCCATCGTGTACCAAAGTGGGAACACGAACCTGTGATGAATCTTTGGATAATGGACTGTTGCTTTGACAAACTACTCCTAGTGAAACACGTGCCTGTCTTGGCGACAATAACAGCAAAGTGTGGATTTTGTGGAAGAAATAGAGGTTTTGAGGGCTACAGAGCCAGATTTTGAGTCTATAAATTGCTGAACTGGGATGTTAGATGCCTTTTAATATTTTCAAACATCCAGTAGAGTAATGAAAGAACTGTAGGACTACCCTGATGTAAGACCTCGGGAGAGTTGTTTTCAGAGGTCATGGGAGCTCACAACTTGTTTAAGAACATGAAGTCCTATCCAAGTAATAGCTGGAAATAAGTTGCTTGATTTTTCTATCCCTAAAGACAAATTCTTGTAATCGCAAAAGTGTAAAATCCAACAAAGAGAGGCTTGATACTTTCAGATACTCCAGCCACTTCAGAGTGGAAAAAAAGTCAGACTGACAGTGAAACTATTTGGGGTAAATAATGAGGACAGACTTCTCAGAAATAAATTGGCATGGATTTGGCCATGAGATGTTAGATTCATAACTTGGGAAATGAAAGCTTCTATATACTAGAGAGCAGGCCCTAGCCCAGCAGTGGCAATTCAGCCTCCTGAGCCACAGGGATTTCTTTATAAGCAGTGGTATATTAAATGTGGGATCGAGTAGGCCAAAGGGACAGGACTAAAACAGAGACAACATGCAGTGACCAAAAATGAGCTAAAGGCAGACACTAATTACTTCACAGTAATTTTGTTTTCCTTTAGAGTTGGCTAATATTGCTTTCTCCTGAAAGGTAAATGCTTTTCCTTTCACTTAGGTTTTACACCTAGTACATTTATTTATTTTTTTGTTTGGGTGAAACTGGGGAGAGAGCAGTTTTTGTTTATTTATCCGAATTTGTACTTTCTTGAATGTGAAGAAGAGGGGTGGATTGTTACACTGTGCACATAGCTGGAGTGGGCTGAGGAAAAACACTTTTAGACAGGCCTAGGTCAACAAAACAGATTCATCCATCACATCTGCCAGAATGGAAAGATAGTTGTCTGGATGCTCAGTCAATCCGAGACCTTTCTGCTGAGTCAACTGACAAGATTGCAGATACTTGTGACAATGAGGACACTTATCCACTAGTAAGTGGACTGAAGACCACCAACACACCATTTGGCGGTGGGTCTTCAGCTTGGGAAGTTCTAAACTCTTGAGCGCGAGCATTTGCAGTCCTCCTCTCCTTATCAGTTGAGAATCGTTACCAAAAGCTAAGCTAGAATAAGATAAAAGAACAAAAGGAAAGGGATTCTGAGGTGCTAATGGTGGAAGGTGTGAGAGTCAGTAGAAAGTACAGTAAAGAAACCCATGACAAGTCATGATAAATGGGTCGTTATAAAATTCATGTTTAGGCTGCACCAGTCTGGGGATAATGCCATTCGTCATGGCAACACTGGGGCACTAATGAGCCCTCATTGCATATTCATGGATTTGGCGCCTCTCTCCTCTCTCTGCCTCCCTCCCACCCCGAACCAATGCCTGGTAAATATCTCCACCTCAAGCTGAAACTCGACTTAGGCTGCTTTTTTTTTTTTTTTTTTTTTTTTTTTTTTTTTTTTTTTTTTTTTTTTTTTTTATTATTTGTTATGTTGCAGCAATTACACTGTAAAAGTGCTGCACAAGATTGATTGCTCTGATCTGTAGTTCAATTGTAAATTAGAATACACATCCCCCTGGGGACACACGGCCCCTATTTGTGATTAAGAAAAAAGCCCCATAATAGACTAATAGCTAAAGTTCTCTCTCTTTTACTTTCAGGCAATTAGCTTGATGAAATGGCCTCTTTTTGTGTACCCTGGAAGTGTAAACCGATATCATAATGAAGTATATGATGTTTATTCTATTATTTTCACCTTGCCATGTATGCAGGAATGCATAAATAATGGCTGCTTTGTCTAGTACATTTACAGATTCAGAAGTAAACTCTGTCTTAAAGATGCAGTGTGTGATCCCCTAGCCTTATGTTAGGCTGGACACTGTGATGCTGTGACTAGTCCCTGTAAAAACTAACATTCTGCCCAAAGAAGTTTGAGACAATTTTTAGTGAGGTGATTAAATACTGTTTGCAAGACATTTTCATTTATGATGAATCTTAATTGGAAAATCCTCCTAATAACCTTGAGAGAAAAATAAGGTATCTCCACTTTACAGAAAGGAAAACTGAGGGGGAGATGCTGAACACATTACACAAGCCCACACAGGACCTTAAGAAATCTTACCTCCTTGAAGGCTTTTTCAGGCATTCAGAAGCTCCCTGTCCTCTCTCTTGTGAAGTGTTATTAATGCTGTCCTGGATGGGTCATGGAGTGGCTCTGACCTTAGTCTTCCTCAAAGATGTACAACTCCACAGTGTCACGGTTGCCTTCATTCCCACATGACACACATGGCTGAAGCTCTTTCACCTGAATCCTGGGTGGATATGGTCATGGCCATCTTCAATATCATGTGCTGGATGTTGGCTCTCCCAAGGCTCAGTTTGAGCTGTCAGTCTGAGCAAATGAGTCATGTTGTGCAACAGTGCTATCAAACGGGGATGGTGTTCATGCAGTTGAGCTCCAGATAAATATCTGGGAAGAAAACTGCCATGTGACGATAGCTCTGGGCATATCTGCCTGCTGAGGAAAGGTGCTTCTGCATTAGCCTTTCACTTTGGCCCAGGAGTGCACTTTTGAAGTGAATCCTCCAAATGACCCTGCTTGCTCTGTCCCACCAGGCCAGGCAGCCTTGGAGCACGCAAGCGGAATTCTTTCGTGTAGAATTAAAGCAGCGGATGTGGTCTGGGAGCTCCAGCTGCTAACAGAAACTCAGTCCACAGGAGCATGCTAGGGCTAGTCTGAGTAAACCTCTGACATGCAGTGACCTGGGGCCAGTCCCTGCTCTTCAGAACACAGTGTAGAAGGACCTTTATTCTCCTGTTTGTTTCTGTCCAAGGAGTTGAGGAACTCGGATAGTATGGCAGGGAGGACATGTGAAATGGCCTGAAAATCCTGCCTGAGGAAATGCACTGCTTTGTATAAAACCCCATCAGTTTTTCTGCAATAGAAATGCCTCCATTTAGTTTAAATTCTGTGTGAGAGGGGTTCTGCAGGGGAATATAACAGAGCTTGGAAACATTTTGCTAAGAAGCACTACCACTGCAAACCTTCAAAGGGTAACTCTGTACGTGGCTACAAAACCATATTCTGTTTAAACTTGTTCATCATTGTCTTCTTGCATGACAGCCCTGGCATTTAAAATATGTTAGGGGTGACACAATACTTTCACCTGGTGCAGACATATATCACTGGAAGGATGTTCTCATAAACAAAGTGCTGCAGGCTATGATCTTATCATTCTCCTCTTCCTTCTTCTCAGCTCAGTTCAATGACAAACACGTATTTCTCTTCTTTGCTCCAGTTTCTGCTCTACAGGAGCCTAGTGTTGGAGCAACAGGTGATGTTGCAAATCAGGAATGACAAGCGTTGGTGGTGGCCTGGTGGGGGGAAGCATCAGAGGGGGCAGAAAACAGGCAGCAAATTTTGTTCTGGTTCAGCGGGTGCAACTTCATGGCACAAGCAGAAGTGCACTCACGTGCATGCCTGCACACGCGTGGGGTTTGGGGAAAGACAAAGCAAATTAGAGTGTTCATGTGTAATTAGCTGACTATTAGTGTGGTTCAGCCAAGGCAATAGGCAGACAGTTAACTTCAAGATAGCTCACAGATAAAAGGGCTGAGGAGGGTGTTCTGGAGAAAGCTGGAGGTAATAGTTCAGAAGATAAAATCCTGACAAATTGAGCAGGCATCTCCAAATGTTCTTTCCCCACACCATTAGCACAGTGAAGCTACACAGGCCTTCCCTCTCTGCCCTACAAAGCTTAACCCTTCCCAGTATCCAGGACTCTTTGGCCTTGTATAGCTCACTTCTAAATTATTCAAGAATTGTCATTTTCTGTTTAAACACATTAGTTTGGACTAAAACTGTGAAATTTCCTGCTGGTGCTTCCTGCCCTCCTTCTTATGCCAGGATATGAAACAGAGATTATTACCCTTGTCGAGGCTGGAATACCTCCAGCTATTTATCTGACAGTGTGGGTGACCAGGTCTACTAAAAACACCACATTAAGCATCACATTTGGGGAGAAACCAAAAGTGTGTCCGAGTTCAAGTCTTTGCAACTTCTATGAAAATGTGGGTGTTTTAGTAAATCTCTATGCTAAATGAAAATGTCATTATAATTTTCTCTCATTTTATAGCTGACAGGGAAGTGCTTTTTTCTGTCCTTTGGGAGTTTTCAAGATTTCATTCTTTTAGCTAATTCTGTGGCTAACCAATAAGCTGCTTAAAAAGTAAAACATCTAACTGAGCCATTTGCTTCTCTAGTTTCAAAATATTTCATTTTTTTGACTTTCACTTATAAATTAAAAATTAAAATCAAACTATATTTCAAAGCAAGTATATGTTCACTTAGGAAAAATATGTATTGGGACACCTGCAATGATTTTGAAAAGTCTTTAACTAATCTTTTTCTCAGCTGAGAAGCCTCATGAAAACTGCATTATTCAAGCCAAAACTTTTTGCTTGTTTGGCATTTCCCTGCACAAAGTTTTTGTGGAAAACCCCAGACATAATCCACTTTTATCATCAATTCATTATGTCAGGCTGCTCCTGTTTGGGATGACTTCTGAGGAGGAATAACTGAGAATTTCATGCTGAGTCCATCCAGCACTGAAATTCTCAAATACTACTGAAATCATCCATACTTCTGAGTATCCATTCATGGAAAGCTTAAGTTTCTCACAGTCTATTTACCTATGGCCCCTTCCATTCCTCTCAAATAGGATCAATTAAAAGTGTTTCTATTTAAGTAAAAATTTATCATAGGTTTTGCACGACTTGTACACTATATCTTTGTCAGTGTGTAAACTCTGTAGCAAGTCTGTTAGAACTTCATTCTGCAAGGAAAATGCACTCTTGATATTTCGGATGAAATGTTGCTCTTTTTTGTCATGCCAGACACAGAATTCACCAAATAGACAGAAAAACCTGCTCTGCTGGGGTGGCTAAAGCCACATTCACTGAAGAACATGCCACTTTTTGAAGGCAATAAATCACTTCTCGGTGTACAATTAGCAACTTTGCGTACTTAGTTATTCTTTAACCTCCAAAGAAAAGTCCCACTGCTACTTTCAATGCTCGTTTGTCCAAGCCTTGTGTAAGCATTTGTTGTGAGAGAAAGCTGGAGTGAACTCCCTACAGAAGAAATATGGAATCGAGAGCAGGCAAGGTTGTGTTGGTGTTTCTGTTCATCCTGAAGGAGGGAACTTTCTGCTGTAGATCTCAAGAGAAGCACGAGGGGAAGAACAGCAAGTAAAAGGGGGAGAGCTAAGAGCCTGCCACTAGAGAGAAACCCTGGGGACAGTGTCGAGGTAAGGGGCCTCACCAGCCACTCAGAAAATGCTTTCTTTGTGCCTCTTGCTGCCCCACTTACCTTCTTCCCACATACTGTCATTTTCCTCATCCCACTTTGCAGAACGACAGGAAAGCCTGAGGTTTTACACAGGTTTCTGGAGAGAGGAGCAAGCTCTCAAAAAACTGCTTATGTTGCCTAAAAACAGCAGTTGGGTTACACCAAAGGTCCTGCCAGACCCTCACCATCTCCTCTGAGGAGCAGCTGAGGGAACTGGGGGTGTTCAGCCAGGAGAAAAGGAGGCTTAGGGGTGACCTTATCACTCTCTACAACTCCCTGACAGGAGTTTGTACACAGGTATGGGTCGGTCTCTCTTTGCAGGTAATGAGCAATGGAACAAGAGGAAGCAGCCTCAAGTCGCACCAGGGGACGTTTATGTTGGATATTAGGAAAAATTTCATCACTGACTGGGTGATCAAGCATTGGAACAGGCTGTCCAGAAGACTAGTGTAGTCACTATCCCTGGAAATGTTCAAAAATGTGCAGATGTGGTTGCTCAGGAACACGGTTTAGTAGTGGGCCTGTTTGTGCTAGGTTAATGGTTGAACTTGATGATCTTAGAGATTTTTTCCAACCTTAATGATTCCATGATTCTGTGACTTCTGTGGCAGAAACCCCCAGCAGATATAGAGAAAAATATCAGAAGTCAAACTAATTCTTCTTATGAGGTATTTTTGTTCTTCCTATCATGCAGTGCATTAGAGACTGACAACAGAAGTTGCATAAAACAAGAATATTTAATGGTATTTTAAGCTGATTATATTTTTGGTGTTCTTTCAGCAGAAAGTCCCACAATTTAATTAACTAATTGTGCTGCATGACAATTTTATTCACTTTAAACCTCTTTTGCTCCTTGTATTAATATAGTCTATAAATATTCCCCTCCTAAGAACGTTCTTCATAACATTTGCCATGGTATAAACCTCAGCCATCTCCTTCAAAAGAACTCTAAATTTATCTAGTTTTCCCTTGCATGGAAGCAGATACATACAATTACTGACAAGACAACCACTATCAAACCCAACTGTTGTTACTGAGACTGAAATACTTCCAAAAATTAATTATTTAAAATAATCCAAATGGTGGAAATATCCAAAGATCGGGCAGATCTATAAAACTTGCCTGTAGCAAAATCATGCAATTAGAATCATGCTCATAAGTGTTGCAGTCTTAAAACATTAATGGAAGGAGTTATTAAAATTGTATTTGATTTGCATTATTACAACACTGAGTGCACTATGGAAAACTGAATTCATGAGTGAGGTACAGCACAAACCAGAGTCTTATTATCTGAGTCGGAACTGTAAAATAGACCATGCTTTACACTTCTGCCTGAATTTTCTTTAGTTTTATTGCTCTTCTAAATTGATAAGGACTCCTGTTTTTACATTAGAAATATAAAATGAGGAGGAGGATAAGAAAATAGTTAGAGATTGAAATAAAGACTCAGAAAAACAATTTGAGGAAAAACCAATCCTTCTCAAAGTAAGTAATTTTTATCAGAAATGAGATGTGTTGTAGTGATCATAACTGCTATCAAAAGTCCCATGAATTGCAAGGTTTCTGCAGACAACTTAGGAAAAGTTGCCCCAAATGTGGAAGCAATTATAAAGAAATTCATGACTCATAGTAAGCATTCCTTGTTTTATTTCCATTACAAATAGACTGTAATTTGTGGATGTCTATCTGACATCACTTTATTGGGCACTTATGCTCCCTGACATGTTTATAAAATTACCTGTTTATTAGTGGGACATCACCAGCAAATCTGATGCACAAATATCTCCCTTAATCCAGTAGTAAGCAGAGTTTGTTGAAGTCAATGGAATAATTTCAATCATTTCCAACAGAATTAGGAATAAACCTGTGAGGATTAAAATATGTATATATATATATATAACCATAATTATGAAGTGGAAGAAGGGATACAGGGAATTTTCTTCGCAACTGGGATATTTTTAGGTTTTTTATTCTTTAGATCCCTGTACAGGCACGTCCCTCATGCACAGTTGTCAAAAATAGTGTTTAGGCATTTAGACTCGAATTGGTTTCATCCAGTACAGAAGTGTGCTCTAAATTTTTCAGGGCAGTGAAAATATGTAAAAAGGGTGCCTTCATGTTCAAAAGCTCCGTTTCATTTAGAAGAACTGTGCCAATAAATTAAATAAATGAGAGTATTTCTATTAAAAATAGACATAGTGTCTTGTAGAAAAAATGCTCTGTCTTCTGAATTTAAAACATATTTTAAAATTCAGTATTCAGATCCTAAGCAGGTGTAAATCATCACAGAAATTATGCTGTTACACTTAACATAATATTACCAAATTGTCTTGCTGGTAATTAAGAATATCCTCTGTGGAATAAGGACCAATGACAGGAGAAAGTACAAGTTGATATTGTCTCAGCACACATAAGTGGTAGACAGAAATATTCATGTGCATAATCTCACACCTTCCCTACATGATACCCAGTGGGCTAAAGTAATAGTGTACAGAATTATCCTGGAAAAGGCAATTCTCAACAGAAACTAAAAATCTTATGAGTTGTCTGTGTTTCTCATAATTATACATGGCAAAAATGAAGATAAAACTAACAAGCATGCTCTTGGAAAATGTTTCTTTAAACTTTCAGTGTATTATACCCAAATGTTTTTCAATCCCAAATTTTCTGTATTTCATTCCAAGAAAATCAGCGGTTTTTCCATTTGTTTTCATGGGTCTATTGTGCTCATAACGTACAGCCCAGGGAAACAAATGTAACTCCTATTATTCAGAAAGGTAGTAAAGTCGTTCTGGTCAAACATGACATTTCTGAATTTCTGGTGTAAATTTCAGGGGGAAAGGCCACCTCTGAATTCAACAGCCACTTCCCTGAAGAGCTGAACAGCCACTCTCTCCTCTGCAGAGCAGCTCCTTTAACTTACCAGCATAATGAGTCTTCTCCAGAACCAAACTTTTCTTTAAAAACCAAGTGCTCCCCTTCCTTCAGTATTAAATTGAGTATCTTCTGATTCTTGTGAAAATTACTTTTAACAGCTTCATTAAGGAGGTGTCCACAAAGAGCAGCAAAGTCTCAGGATTGTTCATGAAACAAGCTCTGACCTACAAGTTCAGCTCATGGCTCTCCCCATTATGCTTTTGGTGTCTGTTTTTTATAATTCCAGCTATTTTTTTATTTCTATTTTTTTAAATCACTGTTTTTTTTAATTCCAGCTATTTCCAGAGTATTTCAGGTCCAAATTCCATGTAACAAAGCATATAATTGATGCCCAAGTCCCTGTTTCTCATTTTGGATATTAAGCTCAATTTTGGTTTCACTACTCCAAAAAAATTTAGAAATAGTGAACTGAGGGAGGGAAAATACAGCGTATGGTGATAAATGATGCTTGGCTGCATGTGTTTAAAATGTCTTATAATTTCAGAGTAAGCAGGATCATGATGTCATAACCATATGACACTAAAAGGACAAATATGTGAAAACCAAAAAATACTCTGTATAGATTACTTGTGGGCGTCCCTATTGCAGATATTGAAGTATAGTCTAGATTCTAGCAGAAATCAAGAAAGAATTGGGCATATATGTATAGATAGGATTAGTCTTTGGTCTCATATAAAATGTAGAAGGCATAAAATACTGTGTATTAGAGGTCCCCTGAGCAAGAACTATTATCTAGACATCAAGAGCAAACACATTACCATCGGAAGACTTATTCCAAGGTATGATAAGAATCCACTAAGAACAGGAAATAGAAACATTTGAAAGCTTCTCTTGAAGCCCTCAGAACCAAACCAGGATGCCTCCATGCAAGGCAGGCTCCAGCAGCATGGTCACTCCAGGAGCCCTGATCAGGCAGTGTGTCTGCACATCTTCGTGTCTGCACACTCCAAGCAGGGACAGGCTGAATATCAGCATCTTTCTGAAGCTGTTTGATGTGTGAGGTTCTTTTTTTAACCTGTTGGTGTCCTGTCTTCTCAGTAACATGGGGAAGTGTAGCTTTTTTCCTTATTAGTATAGAATGCACAAGTGTCCACTAGGTAAACATTGCCTGTTGTAAAACAGAAAGTATTTTGTACAGAGGGAAAATTCTGTGACCTGCCTATAAATGACAGGCACAAACAGTTTCCTATACATGGCCCCTGGCGAACTCATCCTATTTTGTGCATATTGGAGCTCTTCAAATCTCCAGAGTTTTGCGTTTAGCAAAGCAGATGTGCAAATGGAGATCTGGGTGACCTCCCCTCTGAGAACCAGGCCTTTGACACACATTACTCCCCTGCTGACAGCACGAGAAGTGTGGATCAGTTGGCATTTCACACCTGCAACTAATGTAGAAGTTGTAACAATATAAGTGAGCATTAGGGATAGAAGTGATGCTTTGGACATAAACCAGCTATATTTAACAGGAAACGTGCAAATCCACATTATGACTCAGGATATGTATTAGCTGTAGCCCTTCTTTAACCTAGAAAGAAAGAATTATATCCAAGGGAACTTACCTCAAAGAGTTTTTCTTTCCTCTGGCAGAAGTGATGATTAGGCTAAAACTGGCCATTTGTTTTATCTGTAGGTGGGGAATAGACAATTTAGTCTGTGAGGCTTCAGCTGTCTTGGCTCAAGATCCCGATCTACAATAAATACCTCTTCCCAATCAATAGAGCAATGAACTTGGAGTGGAGCCCAGGACCTTTCCTGGCAACTTTGGCCTGGACTGAACTGACCTGGTAAATCTGCAGGGGCTGGGGAGAGATCTCACTGAACATCCCAGGTTCTCCACATCCCCTCTGCCTTGGGAAGTCTGTGCCTCCAGTTAGGCTGCTGGGACCAGGAATTGCCACAGCTTTTCACATACTATTTTCTTGTTGGTAACAGATGCTCTGCACTGCTCCTTGGGCCTTTTGGATTTTATTAATGCTGCAGCACATATCCTACAATACTCAGCACTGTTTAGGGCTCTCCTCACTAAAGCAGATCCATCAACTGCAGAGCATTTGGGGTTGGATGTATTCGTCTGCTGCCTCATTTAGGAGTAGCAAATCTTGTTGGGTGGATAGAAAGATATCATAATCCTTTGTATGGTCTTGGTCTAGCCCTGGCAGTTCATCTCCACTCTGTGGGTTTTGGAGGTTTCTTTGTCAGTCTAAAGGGGGCTGCTGTGATACCTCCCTACACTCTGATGCCTTCTGCCTTTTTTCCTGGCTGAGAAATGTCACAGGTGCAAATGAGCAGTTTTGTCTCCTCCTGCCAGGGGTACAGGGTGGGAATGAGTCACACAAGTATATCTCTCCTTGAAAAGTCAGGGTGCAACCCCCACCAAAACGGGTCCCGGGGCAGTTACGTGACATCTGGCTTGAGGAAGGAAACCGGTTTGTCACCTCTTGCTTAACGGTGTCACCTCAAGGCAGAGCTGAGGAGCACCTATGGGCACGAGAGAAAAGATTGCATCATTAACACTATATTCATCTTATTCTGAAGGTCATAAAATCATAGAAAGGCTTGGGTTGAGAAAGAACTTAAAGATCATCTAGTTCCAAGATATTCTAGTTTCCAACCTCAAATTGTGATAACAACATTAAAAACGTGCTGGGATTCTCAGTTACATAAACATTAATTTATAGGTTCTCCTACCAAAGAAAACAAAGGATTTCTCCCTACTCATCTTTCTGATTTCTGTTAGAAGATACAACAGCTCCAAAGTAGATGAGAGTTGCCATCACCCATGATCCCTTGGCCTGAGAACTGTATAAACACATGGGAAAGGTGTTCTTATCCAGAAAAACATAAACTACAGATGAAGCATGTGTGAATACTTTTGTGTAAGGTGATTGTATGTATGTACTCTGTCAAATGCATTTTGGATTGTAGTTGAGAACAGTAGTGTACACAATTCAAAATTACCAGGTACATTAAAACAAGTAGGAAGGGCACAGAAGAGACAAGGGAAGGTGTAGATAAAGGCAGGAAGAAAGGAAAGATGATAGATGTGGAGACAGCTAGAAGAATGACAGGCGTGACAGGCAAGATCAGGTAAGACAAATCCAAATGTTTCATAAGATGGGAAAATACCTCTCTGGCATTGTACCTTTAGTGCTTTTCCACAGTGATGTTGCAGTGCTTTTTCTGTACACTGTACATTTCTGATACAAATGCAGCACTGAAGTTCTCCTGATTACTTTTTCCCCCTGTGTAAGATGTCCTTTACGGTGTGATGAGATCACTGGTGTATTAGTTCATTTTAATCTTTTCAGAAGGAATCCAGGACTGCGGTGAGGTCATGACTGCAGTAATGTCTAAAAGGATGGTTTTATGGAGGAAAGGAGAAATATTCCTCTCATTTAGCAAAACTGTAACAGAATTTGTGGCTCTCAAGTGTGTTGGACAAGTTAAAGTTTGGGATTTTTTCTGTTGCATGTGTTTGCAAAAGAGAGCCTTCTTCATACTCATTTCTTTCCCTAAGTATTGTGTAAATCTAAAAAAGGCTGCAGACAAAGCACCCTGTTAGAGCTCCACCTGAACAATCCTCTGGCACCATCCCTACCTATGGTACCTCCCAGTCATACAGTCAAAAGCAGGGCAAAAAAAACAGACTCCTCTGATGGTCTGAATATCCTCACATCAGACCTTCATTATCACTGAGAAGGCAGATGGCTCACTGAGAACATTCTCATTCCCATCTCTTTCAAGTAGAAAAATTCTTGGAGCATTCCTCAGGACCATGGTATCACTGCTTAATATGACATATTTGTGCCTCATGGGTCAATGGAGCAATGTCAGGCATGAATTTGGACTGTGACATTTCAGGCAGTGACCTAAAAATAAAAGTGTCTCAGAAGTGCCAAAATTTCCCTGTTACTCTGATTTTTACCTCCAGTCTTTTCCACTCCCTGTGGAAGTGACAAGACAATGATATAATTCTGAAAGGCCTCTGGATGGCCTGCAAAGAGACATGTAGACAGATGGAATCATGCACCTTGCTTTACCATGGCAAATGTATTATATTTTAATGTGTTCTAATGAACTTAAAAACTACTCCCCAGCCTGCTTGCTTCCTGGGTCAGAGCGGTTATTGTGAGTGTGGCATCTTCCTGGATTCTTGAGATAATTCCCTCTGGATCTGTAGGGTTTACAGCAAAGTGGTGAGAACAAACACACTGCTGTTTTAACCCAGCACTCTGCTTTTCCCTTCTTTGCAAAGTGGATTTGTGCATATTAACAGTTACACTGCTCCTAGTTCAGCAACTTTAGGGCATTAGTGACATGCACAAAACCATTCCCCTTCCACATCTCAAGACCAAATGCCTTGGATGATCTCTGGGATGCAGAAGATGCCTCAGGTTTAGTTTTGCTACAAGGGTTTGAGAGATGTAGTTACCCAGAGATGAATGGTGCTCATTGATACTGACAGGGACCTGTGCACTCTAAATCCCGTGGCAAGCAGAGAAGAACCCATCTCTCCACACTCCTAATATGCATAACTATGGAAAGTCTTTTAAATAAAAAAGACTAATTAATAATGCTTAGTGGTCTGGGTGTCTAAGTATGAATTGTCAGGGATTTCTGCAGGCTTAGGGAGGTGGGGAAATGGGTTAACATCGCATTGTTTCAAATTACAGGGTTTTAGATTATTTCAAACAAGAAGCAGAGAGGGTTTCCACGCCAGATTTGAGACGTTGGTTCTCTTTTATTTGTACTAAAATTTCGGCTTCAGTTTACACTGTCATTCTAGCCATGCTGCTTCCAAGACCAGCTAATTTGTCTACCTGTGTTCCATTTAGGCCTTGGTTTTAACTTGAGGATGATTCCTGCTAATACCAAAGACTGGATAGGACATCCATTAAAAGTCTACACAGCAATTGAAATGGAAAATTCCAAAAGAAACCCTATTAGAGTTTTTCTCCATCAAATCAACATTACAGACTTCTTATGCATTTCTTAATTAGACATTGATATTAACTGGACTGTTGCATGATTTAAATCTAGCTCTTAATCTCGGCTATTCTATGCTGCTGTAGTTTTTATGACATCCAACTAGCGACTGCTTTATGCATTAATCTATCTGGAAAACCACCTTCACATTTTTTCGTCTTTTTTTAGAAGAATAAAGGCCTCAAGAAGGAAATGAAAGCTTTTGGGTTCAGCCATTAGTAATTTTCTGCTTAGTATTTGAAAAATTGCTTATTTTAATTGCTTCATAGAAGAAAAAGATATCAAAGCTAACGTTCTTTCTCTCCAAACTTTGTAATTATTTCTCTCAGACTCTTATTTGAAATGCCTTGAAAGGATTTTCATTGAAATGTAGATTTCTTCTCTTTCAAAAGTACTTTTATTTCCCCGTGCTTCTTTTCCTTTTTTTTCCTAGTGACTTCCTCTCTAGATTTAGAGCAAAAACACAGTATCCAATGTCTGGACACTGCAGCATGTGTCACACAGATGTCCCTAAAGTGACATCTTCTTTAAACCTAACCTTCCCATGGCCTATAGACAATTATGTCTGTGCTGACAATTGGCCTTAGGTCTTAGTCTGGCATCCTTGGGCTTCCTCCAGGGATAGTAAAGAGAAGTCATAGGTGTCTTAGCGGTTTGTTCTGTCAGACTCTACTCATTCTGAAAAGTATAGTGTGATTTGCATATTCAAATCACCACCACAATCAGGGAAACCTAACGGAAAAGTTCTATAAATATTAGTGAGGATATTAGAGATGAAGCAGGGGGACAGGTAAACCTTGCATAGTTTTGGGCTCTGTTTCCAGCAGTGCAAATCCTTGATATCCTAATCCAGAAAGGAATTTGCTAACCAAACCCTGTTGTTAATTCTGCATTGTATTTAAATTTCAGTGGCATAAAGCTTCAGGATCATGTTGGCCTCCTCAGTAATCCCTGATACCAACACAGCAATAGTAGCAAGAAGTTCTTTATTTCACCTATACATTTTCAGAGAGCATTATTTACTTATAGATTATGATCCGGTCAAAATGATCTATACATTCATTACATCTGGAGTGGGCTTTCATAACTCACAGTATCTAAGAATGAGGCAAAACTCACATTTGTTTATAGTGCTGCAATTCTGCTCAGCAGAAAAAGGTGCAGAGAAAACACTGTCCTAAGCACTCGTGATCTGCTCTGAGTCCCAGGTGATTTCTCATGCCAGCTCACAAACATTTTTAAGAGCCTCAGAAGAGTGGGGACCTGGCTGCCTCAGAGCCACCTCAAAATACAGTTGTTCCTCTGCAAATAAGTCACCCCACCAGCCTTGTGCAGTCATGGCTGAGGTTATCTCACAGAGGGAATCTTCCCAGTGGAACAAAACATTTTGAGAATAGAAGATTGAAATGAAGCTAAAGCATTCTCAATATCAGATTTCGAACGCATTTTTTGCAGTAACACAAAAGGAAGAAAGAGAATAAGAAAATGAGTTAGAGGGAGATGGAGAGAGAGATGGTCTATTAAGCAAAGCTACTTTTTTACTCTCTGAATTTACAGTCCTGATAGACATCTTTATTCAAAATTACTCATTTTTTATATTCAGATACTACAGCTTTCAGTACTAGGTCCTAGATTTGTCTGGACAGATTACCCTCTTATTTCCACAATGAAACTTAATTATCCTTTTTATGTCTTCAGATACTTCCAGTTATTTCCTGGACTGTTTCTGGGGACAGAGAGCAGATGACGGGTCAGTCAGTAAAGTAAATACTGTGCATCCCTGCTTTTTTGAAGGTAAAAGTCCTTTGGCTCCAGGTCTTCTTAGAAAATTTTCAGGGCTAGTACATGTAATTTGCTCAGATTTACTTCTTCTGAGCTTTTTTGTGTGTGTGTGACTAGGCAGAGACTCATCATTTTCTCAGCACCTTTCTGTGTATTACTTGGAAGCATCTAAATGTGACTAACTCACCTGGAATCTGTAGAAGGATATTTGAATGCGTCATCTCTGAGACAAGAATAACTCCTCATGAAATCCAGGGTGGGAATGACTGCGTGGTTTCAAACACCCCTTCCTGTATCCCTGCTGTTGCAGCAAGAAGGAATGCATCTAAGTAGTTAAAGCCCAAATGACTACATAAATTGGTTCAGAGCAAGAGTAGTAGCACAGAGGGATGTTTAAGTTTCTGGTATTGAGTAGTTACTGGACTTCAGGACACTTTGTTGTTTCATATATAAAGAAACCTATAAAACTATCCATTGTCACTACCTTCTGTGTGAGCAGAACTAACACGGAGCAGTCAACATGAAAATGTTGTCAAAGATAACTCAAGACCTGCAAGTACTGAAGAGAAAATTATGAGTATCCATTTAGTATTTGAGAGCTATTTTCTAGCTTTTATTTTTTTTAAAGTCTCAGTCGTTCAAATAAGAAAGTAAAGTGTTACCAGTTTGCAGTGTTAATTAAAGTATGAATTGGCTTAGGAAAATCACCCAAATCATCAGAAAGCAGGGAGAGAGAGCAAAACTGGGTATGTGTTACAGAATCCTTTATGAATGTAATGTTAAGTCCTAAAGGGATGACCTGGTAAAATAATTTTAATATATAAATAGAGCAGGTATTGCTGTGGCACCAAGGTATGCTGTACTGGGTTGAACAAGCAGTGGTCAAATGAAGTTTCACTAGGCTGGGATGAACAACAGACTTCATACAGATTTTATACATTGTATAAAACCCAAATTTAAAAAAAATCTCTTACCCTGGCATACTATTCACATTGCAGTCACATCTTTGCATGGAAGTTTCTTCTTCCAAGTCCAACTTGTGACCCCAGCCTCAAAGCAGGAACCAGGATGGTGCAGTATCACTGAGTCTGTTACACCAAAACCAGAAATTTAGATGTCACTGCGGTATAAAACAAAAGTTTCTCTGTCACACCCAACCTACATTTTTTCCTGATGAGCTCATCATACTTAGTTTCCACTATCCTGAGAGAACAGATAATCTGTTTCCTCTAAATACAATAAATATTGCTTCAAATAGTCATGGCATTTTTTTCAACACATCATTTCGGTGATACAAAATAAATGTAAAAAGAAAATATGTTGAAAGCAACAAGCAGCAGGATGCCAGGACTGAGGGTCTCAAACGGAGTCCCTATTTTTTGAGTTTTGCCATCTTAGACCTGTCACTTGAACCTTCAGCCTGGGTGCATTTACCTGCCTCCATAGGGTGCTGCTCAGTCTGCACAGCAACAAACTGGGTCCTGATCTCATCTCTGCCCTCACTCCCTGCAACTGGAAAAGGAGTGATAAAAAACAATAATAAGCTCTGAATAATTATGTGTTGTCTTGGTAGTGAAACAGGCCTTGAGCATTATGAGCTCTCCACTGGGAGAAGTCCCATTTAAAAAATCTCCCTGGCATAAAAATGAATTGGATCCTGTTACATGAATGGCCTGCATTTACTATTCTCTTCACTTACCTTCCAGTCGTTCATTTTCTGAGCTGACTTGAGCCTCTTCCTTGGTGGTCAGCAGGAAAGGGTATCAAGAACTTGCTGGAAATGGAGTAGTAAATAAATAAACAAACACAGAAAAAAACCCTGCTGACTTGGCAGATGCACTATTACAATCATTACAAGTATCAAACAACAAATGTAACTTCTGAATGTCTCATGATTCACATCACAGACAGCAAGGGAGGAAAGTGAAAGAGGATTTTGATCAATGGTAATGAATTTGGAGCAACACTGAATTTTCAGATCATAAGAAATTCAGGACAGGTCTGGGTTGAATTCTTGGTCTGAACTAGATATTCTTCTTCCTGTAGCCATTGTAGCAATAAGCACTGCATCCATCATCTGTAAAAAGGCAGCACTTGGACTACCCCTATAGTAATGACCACTCTACTATAGCCAAGAAAATAAGTCAGCATCTTTGCTCGAGGGTAAGGAGAATATTTGGGCACTTCAGGAGAACTCTTCTCTCCTCACAAGAGCCTGACAGCTCTAAGTGTGATACCAGGCATCTGTGTCAATTTTTAAGCTGTTGGAAAAGATAACAGTTCATAACTGCTGCACTGGTCTTGCCCCAGGTATGGGGCATCTGTTCTGGGGAGATGGAGCAGGGCAGAGACAGAAACACCACAAGCAATCTAATAGATGTTTTGTTGGGAAAAGTGGGCGATTAATTAATTGGGAAAATCTGCTGGTCATCAAGTGTCCTGGAGGAATGTCCTATTGTGACACTGAAGCAGTGAATTTCTGCGTGGCTTTAAGACATCTGCCTAAGGAAATATTTGCAATTGAAACTGCATCCTCTTATTCCCAACTCTCCAATTCCCATGGGCCAGCAGTTGCCTCACTAAATGAAATGCTGCTTTAGGGAGACTGGCTGGCCCCAGGGATTGGTAATGCAATATAGAGCCTTTCATCTCTCACCCATGAACCCAAGTCAAACAGAGTTTGGTAAATGGCCAATAACCCCTACCATCCCGGGGCTGTTTGGTGACCTGTGCGAAATGAGGAGGGTCATCTCTGTGTCTGTTTACTAGAAGGCAAGTGTCAACTTCACCATAAAAAAGGACACAGTTACTACTCATTATCACCCAATTTAACATTCTGAAGACAAGAGAACGAGCCTGGAAGACTCAGCTATCTTCTGACCCAACGATGGCAGTCCCGGTACATCAGGGCTTGAAGAACATTAATGAGGACAGTTGCATTGTAGCAAAGAAGGCTGTGCCCCTCCTTCCAACAAGAAATCCGAGTCTGAACTACTCACAGCAGGGCGTGATTGCAGTTCTTCCCAGATCTACGTGGAAATCCACAGGATTCAGTTCAGTTTTTAGGTGCAGCAGGCACTGAAACACAACCACGAAGTTACAGAAATCTGCAGATTTCTGCAAATCTGTGTTTATGGCCTTAAACAGGCACAGGCAAGAAACAGAACACCCAGCACTGATAGAGTTAATGTGCTGAGAAACCCTGCACTGGAAGGCTCTGTTCCCTCACCCATCATGAATATAATGTTCTGGTTACCAAAAGAGCTGTATTTGGAAGGGTTGAAGGCCAGAAGCTCACTGCAGTACCAACTCTTGCCCTATGCACTGCTCATTTTAAGGTCAGACCTTTAGCATCAGGAACCTGTTAGAAGAAAAAGGAATTGCTTTAGAAGTTGTTGCCACTCTGGGGATTACCCTGGAAGGTCTGAGAGGGTAAAGGAAAGGGCAGGGGCAGATAAACACTTGGCCACATGAAAAATCAGCTGCCCCTAAATTTCAATACATCTGCATAAACCTCCGAAAACTCCAGCCAGCTTGTTCTTAGTCACAGTGTTCCCAGTCCCCACTATCCTTTTGCAGCCCTTCTTATGCCACAGCAGTGATAACACTGTCGTTGTCAGCTGTGAGTTACTGTTTAATCCCTCCTATCTTGATTAATTGCATTAAATTGGTATACCTATGTTAATTAAACAGAAGATGGCAGAGGCAGCTTTTACTTCTTGTTCTTTTGTGTAGATCATTTACCAGGGCTTCTCAGGTTGTGGAAAAATAACAATACAGACACACCACACATCATATTTCAGCATAGCTGATAAAGCTATTTTACTCGTACAGTGGTCCATGATTCTTTTTGCATATCACAGTATAGGTTTAATTACCATGCTGCTGCTGCATGGCAGCTCCTCTCGCTTTTTCTTTTTTTTTATATTTGTATTATTTGCAAGTCATACTCATGTTTTCCTGTCATCCCCGAGCAATGTGCATGCGTGCGTGCAGGCAAATGCCAAGCCGGGAAAGGAAATTTGATGCGTGTCCATGAATTGGAGTTTTCAAACTTTGGCTGAAGATTAGTACATGTAAACATAGCTCTGCCCCCTTCATCTTGGATAATTGGTCACAAATGCTACTTGACACTTCTCAAATCAGACACTTTACATACTTCTGAGCATAGCTGAACTTTTTTGGCAGGAATTAATTTGCTTTGCAACTTAGCTGCTCATTCCTGGCCCGATCCCTGCTCCAGTGATTTCAGGGCAATGTTCTGCCAGTGTGAGGAGCACAGAGGCAGGACTGGATCTGTTTGCTGGTGCAGACGAGCCCAGCTCTGTTGACTCCCTCAGAAAAACAATTACTGCAGCTAATGTTCTGCCCTTTGCCAGCCTTGATTAACACTGGGATTTTTACCTTCGGGTCCCTCTTTCTATTCCAATTACTGTGCAAGCTACATTGCATCAGGAGATGTCTCAAAAGAATGGAGAAGGTGATGTAGCATCACCAGAAATGCAACTTCTGACACACCAAGACCCTTCCACAGCATTATCAGCTTTATGGGAGATGATTACAGACACCATCCACCTCCAAGGAGACAGTCTAACTTTCTTCCTACCTCTTCTGCACACTCCAGAGAAGGAAAATCCATTTCTGGAGCACTGATGAAGTTTGAAGCAGGCACAGAATTCCATGCTATTAAGGAGCCCCCTGTTTGCTCTGACATTACAGTGTGTTTACTCACCGTGCACCAGTACTGCGAGAGCTGAGCAGACCATATGCTCACTCAGAAGGGCTGCCAGGTCTCAGGGAGCATTGCTGTGCCTGTTCCAGGATGGGTTTGGGGCAAGAACACATTCCATAAAGGTTTTCACTAGGAATATTGTATTTTATTTGGTGATTTATTTCTGTCCAGCCTCTGGACTAAATGGCAGTTTAGCAGCATATCCATGTAGATCTGTGAATAACCAGTGGAAAATATCGTTCTCCCTTCATTCACTGGGATGTTGATAAGCTGCAGCATATTAAAAATGTTTGTCAGTTTGTTCTTTTCAGCTACCAAGTGGGATGTGTGCCAGCATGCCCTGCTCACGCTGGCTGCTTCGTCCAGAAAATGGAGAGAAAATTATGAAACCATGTTGGTTCTAGAAGAGGGATGAGTTATTTTAGAATTATTGTCTCGCTCATCACTAACACTGAACCTGTAAATTAGATTGAGCTCCTACCTGCAGAAACAGGGGGTGCAACTTTATGCTGTGCTTCAGGTATAGACCATGAGAGGAGCAAATCCCTGGTGATGCACTCGTGTTCTCAGGGCTTCACGCAGCTGATGAGGAGTAGCCAAGACAGAAACAGTCCAGTGTTTCTCTGGCTTCTGGTAGCTTGTGCCATGACTAAGAGCTGACCCACTGCTCAGAGCCAGGGAACCAGCTGCATCAGCCATCTCTCTCTGTGCATGGCCCCAACACTTTCCAATCATGGTCTCGTATTGACTCACCCCTAGAAAAGAAGGGTAGCTCATGTTACCAGAGATGTGGCAGATTCACTGTGGAGAAGCAATTAATGCCCCTGAATTTGCCATGGAATAATGCAAGCGAAGACACTGCATGTTAGTATGTCTTGGGTTTTCCTAGATTCTTACCTTAAAATAAACAAATGGAGACCTATTTTGCTTCCTTCTGTTTAACTCTGGTATTGGAACCATTATGGGAGTGGTGGGTATGATATTTATGGGTGAACAAGGCAACAATTGGCCAAGAGATACAACACAGTTCTAAAGCCTGAGCTAAGGAGGAGGCTTGGTTTCCATTGCTATTATCTATCACTATAAATTTAGCTTTCAGGTCCTAGACATTTTAAAATAACATGTCTAGTGTTAGAGTAGGAGACTATCAGAAAAAGTGAATTACAGGTTACAGCCTTCAAGTATTTTCAGTAAAAGAGCTATTACAGTAATTACACCTGTAGAGTACTCATTTATGTTGTTATTAGGGGAAAGGGATTGTAGAATTAGGATGTATGGAAAGAAAACATTGCAGAAGGAAATCCAAATAGTTTCGCTGGGACAAAGAACTAAGATGGCTACTGGACACAGTTCTGGTTTCAGCACGTGAGGTCATCATGTGTGGGGACCTGCAATGTCCAGGGATTTAGATTAAACCTCTACATTTCACCAATGTCTGGTTCAAACAGAAACAAACCACAGCCCACAGAAAGGCCCAGACTCACACTCAATCCCAGACTGGGAACTGATACCTTTTCTTACCACTGAACATCTCCATAGTCTTTGCTCTGTGAGGATGGGAATTGTCAAAGTGACTCTGTAAGCTTGATCCTTCACAGACAAAAGTCCTTCCCAATCCTCGAAGAGATCAAACCCAGATTCTTGAACATCTGAAGTGAGACTAGAACAAGGAAAAACAAAATCTTTTTTTTTCAGGGGTAATGTGACTCAATTTTAACTCAGTAGTCTGTGGTCAGGGCAAGTGGCCATTATTAGTCCATAGGTGGTTGCTGGTGTAAATCCACTGCATCACCTCCTGGATGTCATTGCTTAGAGGCAGCAGACTCGCACTTCGGTGGCTAAAGATTTCCTTGCTTAATGCCTGGTGTCATCAACAAATTCAGGCTATCCTACTTTCCACAGCTAATATACAGCCTTGCACCGTCCTTGTTTTGCTTCCCATTCAACTTAGGGCTCAGTGTTTGTGTCTACCACAAACCAACACTACAGCTGAAGTGAATGAAGTGATGAATGAACATGATGTTTGCGTGTACATAATTAGAAGTCCGGCTGAGTAGATCACTTTCTTTAATGTATCATCATTATGTTTGTATTTAAAAAGCATTTAAACTATATTATTTCCTCTATTACTCCATCTCTTCAGTGCTCTGACTCCAGGGATGAGTCATGCTATGTGTTTTGGTAGAGATTTGTCTTCTAAAATATGATGGAACCACACAGAGCTGAAATCATTGCTGTGATAAGTTAATAAGTTGTCCCTACTTGAGAAAACTCTTGCATCAGGAGTAAAAGTCCTTGTTTGGCTGTACTGCAAGAAGCAGGATGATATTTAATTATAACAGTTGAAACTCATCTCCAAGTGCAGACAATATTGATTTGTTCTAATATAGAAAAGGTGGAATTAAAAAGCTGGTTTATTTAGAAATTTACTTATTCCTAAAAATGTCTGTTCAGCTCATTTTTAAATTTGATTTCTTATCCCAGGAGAATTACACTGCATTTCTGAATTTCAAGAACTGCTTGTGCCTGATAACAGCTGATCGAAGTACCAGCATAATTTGGTTGCTTTGATTGTAAGAATGTTGTTTGCTGCTCTGTTGGACAATGGCATTTGCAAAAGAGAGGTTAAGAGCACCGGAGACAGACTTACAGCCCACAGTTGGTACATGAGACTTAGTATAGGACCATGGTCTATAAGGTCAGTGCTAAATGATGCCAGCTTGCAGGCAAAATCAATGTCTGGTTCTGAAAATAAAAACCAACAAAGAAAATCTGTGCCAGTATCCCAGCATGACAAATGAACTTAGGCAAGTTGAAGATAATCATGATTCTTTAATATTCCACAGCTTTACAACTTGATACACTGTGGACAACAGATCATAAGTCTGCTGAATCCAAAGTTTTGAATCTTTGGGTCAATACGCTTCTCATGTCTTCAGCATTTAGTTTAATTTAGGAGGAAACAGTTCTGAGCTAAGATAAGATCTCAGACAAAATTGACGTGGACTCACAACATGGCCTAACATAACAATTTAATCTATCCTGTGCTTCCCCTGAAAGAAGGCTTAATAACGGTGGTATGATTTCACCTGCTGTTTCTAACATTTGCTCATTCTTTTTTCTGAGCAAATTTGGATTATCAGATGGCAAGCAGCTTTGTTCATGGTAGACAAACTTGAATTCATTTAGGATTAATAACAATGGGTTCAATCTTGGATTCAATGACAGTTCTTAATGAATGGAGTCTTTGGAAGACGAATGTTTGTTTGTGTTAAAAGAGAAATAATTAATTCTCCATTTTTCTGGGTATGAGGTGATTATAGCACATATCACCAAACGTTTTCCCTGTGTATCCAGCCCTGGGTGTACAAACTGCAGGAATGTTCCCCAAGCCCCAGCATTGCAGATACAGGCCATTTTGACCTTGTAATTTCAAAATCTAAAGTTTCACGATAAATTATTCGGTGTGAGAAAAAATGTATCTCTTACTCACAGTACTCTCAGGTCCTCCTGGTGATCTGGTGGGGACTGAGGAGAGAGGAAGGTCCTCACTGCTGCAATCCATCAGCAATCGTAGGTCAAGACAGGGTTACTTGGATGGAGGAATCAAGGCTGGATCTGGATTTTGGCCCAGTCCTCACCATTGTCTTAGACAAGAGCATCTTCCAAACTCCTGTGGGAAATCCTGCATTCTTCATTGCTGTCCCTGTCTCTTAGGAGGCAACTGGAGCACACGCCACCACCGTGCCCGGCCAGGAAAGGCTGCACTGCCCAGAGCCGGGTACCCGCTGACCTGGGGAAAAATTAACAGGCTTCAGGAAACGCACCCTGCAGGCAACTTCACCCTGCAAATACATTGCCTGCATTGCCAGAATTTAGAACAACAATTTAGAGCTTTTAATATGCACTGGATTTTTTTTTTCCCTTCCCAATACCCACACCACCACCATCCCCCCCCACAGCCCAGTAACATCCAGTTGCTTAATTCCATTTGAAATCACCCGGGTTAGACACCTAAATAATCTTGTCCTTCATGCCTGTCAACATCTTGAGGCACCTAACCACCTTTAGAGATGTGGTGTGAAAGCTTGTGAACGACGCAATCGAGGAGGGAAACAAAAGACAAGTATCCCTATTTGCTGCCCAAGAATCCACAAAGAATGCTGCTTCAGCTCTGCTCTGATTTCTAATTAGATTATGAGTGATGTAGGACTCTGAAGCCAAGCTGGAGTTTGTGCTAGCACTTTGCATGTATGAATGACAAAGGGACACCACTTTCATATTGATTTAAGCAAGCCAGTGGAAGAATGTTTAAACATCAAGTGCTTGATGTCCCAGTTTGCCAGAGCACCTGGAAATATCAAATTAATTCCAGGTGTTCTGCCATTAAGACAGGCTTGCTGCTTTTACAACCACATATACAAAATGTGGCTCCCAGTTCCACAAATAAAAACAGAATGGTTTCTGCTCCTAATGCCTCGATAACTCCGACATATTGCAAGTTCTGGAAAGAATTTTAATCTACCTAGTTTTTTTAAAAGGGGAGGGGAGCGAGGGGGGAGAGATTTTAAATATGCTGCATACAATTTGTGATGGTCATCTCTAAAATGCAGCTCCATTATCCTTTTCCATTTGGAATGAATGAGGCTAATTAATTTCAGGCCATACTTGATGAGGTCAGCACCATACGAAGGGTGCGTGCTAGACATTGCTAATCTCTTTCAGCTGAGAGTGATGAATTAAAGATGAAGCATTCCTTTGCAGGCCTAATTTAGAATGTATATCAAAAACCTACAGCAAATAATACTATACCCTACAACAAAGGAAAACTTGTTCTCTCAGGCTCCCATGTAGGGTTGATTTTAAAGGCATTTTCATTTCGCTTTGGAATTCCAGCTGTGGATGGGTGAAACAGTTCAGAAAATTCAAGCTTTCTCTCTTTCTATTGCTTTTATGGACAAAAGTAGGCAAGGGGGGGCTAACGGGAGAGAGAAACTGGTCCGTGTTTGATCCTGTATATCCTGTGATTCCGACTGTACGCTCGGCATTCAGGAAACCAAGGACCTGTTAGGTGACACCCCCCCCATGGCCCACACTCCAGTTTTACTGTTGGGGATTTTTAAGTCTGAGAGGAAAGCAGTCAAGGGTCCCCTTCGGTTCAGCACCCTCCCAAGGATGCTTTGTTGGACATTGCAGGCTGCAAACAGGATGGGCGCAGCAGTTCTGCTGGGTCACCCAACAGGGACACGAGCTTCCAAGCCCTCACAGAGCTGTATTTCTCCCTGGGGATAAACCACCTCCCTATGCAAAAAGGTCCCGTCACACGTAGAGGCGCAGACAGCAAAATTTAACAGAACCAGCCACTGCAAAAGCAACCAGGTCTGGAAGCAGGATAAATGATTTGCTGGAGTTGAGGCTCAGCCAAGCTTTGCCACCTTTCCCTTAAGGCAAAGCCACCCACAAAGTCCATAGGGCTTTGCCCGAGTGAGGGACTGCAGGGTTTGGCCATGTGGGCAGCAAGAAACTTAACAGTCATTCAAATAAGGATTTATGAAATCCTAATCCAGCCTTGGAAGGAGGTGGCAAACAATAGCCCACCATCTTCCCCACCACTTCACTGTTTAATACCTGGCAGTTTCTTGGAATTCTTGACAGGTTGCTGCAGCGAGTGGAAGTTCCCAACTGGTGACCATGAGCGGCTGCCGTCTTTGTATCCCAGTAGTCCTCATTAGAACAAAGCTGCTTCGAATTAAATCCAATCTACATGCCGAATCAATCTTTCAACCCTTTGATTGCTTCTGAAAATATTTATACTTCTTAATAATGCACATTTTGTCCCAAAGCCTGTGATTAAACCCAGACAAGGTCCAGAGAAGCCTGAAGTATATGTGGAAGGGGTTATTTTGGACAGGAAAAGAAAGATAAAGAACACAGGTTTTTCCTATTGTGAAACCATTAGAGTGTATAAATCTAGCAATTGCAGTTGTATAAGCATCAGAGTGGGGTTGTAATAAATACAGATTGGAGTATTATAGTAACCAAATGGAGTTTATGGATTATGTTCACTAGTTCATATTTCTCAGCTACTACAACCTAACTAGCATCATGCTGCACTCACCTCTGTTAATATTCCCTATTAATATTCTCTTTACATGTTTGGGGGGGGGGGCAGAAAGTTAGGATTCAACTGCTGCTCTGGATAAAACAAATATGTTTAAAGAATCATGCTCTCCAAAGGAAAAAAATAAACAGGAGGATGCTGTACAGGGACTGTGTTCGAAGGGCACGGGCTGTGGCTGGCTGAAATCGGCCCCATTCTGCTGAAAGTTAATAACTTCCATCTGAGTGGAATCTGCTCCTAATGCAGGGCATTTGCTGCATGAAAATTAGGATGTAAAAATGAAGAAAATAACTTCTGCCATCCCTCATCCTGGTAAGTTTTTAAGGTGGTAAATAATCAGCTATGGCTGGAGGTGAGAAACACACACAAAGGCTTTGAAACTGTGCTTTGTGGAAACAGCATAGTGTTCACTTCTCAAAAAGCAGCATACATCACAGGTGAGATATGTGGAGATGAAGGGAAGGATACATTCCTTGGCTAAGAAGTAACCCAGATAGGGCCAGATCCTCCAGGGTGGGAATTTGCTGTCGATTAAGAAGGTGGTGGTGGCTGGGGAGGCAGATCAGATAAAGGCTCTGTACCTGTCTCCCTCCCTAAACACAAAGAACTGCCCTTGTCTCTAATAAAAGGGAAAAATTGACTTTGGAGAACACACCGTGATAAATCTCCTTGGACAAAGTATTGGAGTGCCTGGGTGAGAGGGAAAGAAATCCTAGAAACTAAAAGTGTATAATGCTTATTTAATATCATTGTCATCAGCAGCATCAGATGGTAAGTGCAGGTAATATTCTTCAGCAGTGGGCTGGTAAATGCTTGTGGTAGTTTTGCTTGTGACAGTTTCCCCTTTCACAAAGGAGAGAAAGAAATATTCTCAGTTAAAATATTATTCATTGGCTCTTTCATCACATAGTTCATTATATTAAGCTGTAATTTCCTAAATATATTGGGGGGTGGTATTATTATTATACATATATCCTGAGTCATGATGGCTATTTTGCATTAATGTATTATTTGGATGCTCAGTCTTTAAGGTAGAGAGCAGGGGGGGTTATCATCGCTATAAATAAGGGGAGAGCAGAGATTTTAAAACCTCTCATAAATAGGGATGGATCCAAAATCTAATGACATGCATGAAAATCCATTTTGGATCAGGCCCCCAGCAGAACTCCTTATTATATAACCAGTATTTTCTGAATATCTTTTATTGTTTGACAACCCTGATTTCACACTGAACTTGGAGTTCGTTTCTGAACAGAAGCTTTTTGTATGGAAACTTTAAATCATATCCCTTCATGAACACACACATACCATCGAGAATATTGTCTTATTAAAGAGTTTAAGCCTAAAGGTGTATGCCTATTTTTAAAAGAAATTTTCTGATTGTAGATAACTGCTCAATTTGATTTAGTGTCCAATGATAGTGATGGGGTTGATAACTGAGCATTCATCGGTAATTCATCTTGTGCTAGTAGAAATTTACAGCAAAGCAGTGCTTTCCCAACACTGACAAGTCCTATTAATCTTCTTCAGACACATTTCAATAGGTGTCTCCATCTGTGCCCAACATCTAAACACTCTGGCATCACTGGGGACTTGGAGACACCTTCATTTCAGGTTACACTAGTGAAAATGTGATACTAGATTGTACTCTATTTTTAACCTAATTCTCTCTTTTCATTCAATTAGCCTTTCTTGCCTGCATTTTTCTACTCATGTGTAACATCCTTTTTCCCAGGAATAGCTTAAAAATGAGATTTACTTACTTAAAGAGACAGAATCTGCCAGGGCAAGAGCAACCAAGAGCTTAATACATAAAAGCAGAATAATAGAGCTCAGGGACATAGTGTGGAGACTGAATCACCAGTCACCAAACACATCCTGAGCAGCATTCCCACGACATTCCCCTCCTGATGCACCTCTTGAAGGCACCACTCAGTTAGGACAGGTCTGAAACTAAACACCCCCAAATTTAAAACAACTGCAGCATATTTGGGTGTTGAAATCCAAAACATCTCTGTTCACGCTGCACTGGGATCCCTACCATACATCCCTACTTCGCTTTACATAGACGCCTAATGCATGAACAAACACAGAACAGCCAAATTACAGCAATAACATTTATGGGTGGATTATGTTCCAACTTCCTCACTTATTATTAAAAGCGAGTAAATTGCAGAGCACATGGAAGAGGTAGGGTGCAAATGCAGGCGAATTTCCACTCTGAACCAAATGTTGTTTTTTCACTTTCAAAGCTGCGATGAGTTTGAGAGCAGACGCAGCACAGCTTTAAAGCTTACTCATTCAAAAATGTGTGTTTGGGTTCTTTTTTTTTTTTCCTCCCCTCCTTACTCCATTTACGTTTGCCTTTCAAAGTGGAGCAGATGCACACCATTTGGGTTTGGGTGGCTCCTACTTGCTCTGAACTTTCTTCTGAAAAGAGCAAACTGTGAGCCGTGCGTCTGCTCCACGACTCACAGGCAGTTTCAAACTTTGTTTCTGGCTTTATGAAGTTCTCTCATGAGTCGTATTATAGATCTAAATGACCTTATTGTAGGTGGCAAGTTTAAATGTGCCATATTAATAACTTGTTATCCAAGACAAATTAAGTCCTTATGTGTCAAAAGCACTCTGTTCTGGATTACCTACAAGACAAGTATTTATTGAATAAACGTTGGATCCAATTTCATTTTAATGTGACTGACTGTATGCTGCAGCCCCTTAGAACGAGATAAAAACACTCAAACCTACAACTGTGTTGCAACATTACACCTAACTTGTCTATTTCTATTATTGTCTTTTTAACATGGGACATTGAAAGTGTTTGGGGGGTTTAAGGATTTATTATTATTATTGTTATTATTTTTTCTGAAGAGCAAGGAGAGAGATAGAAAAAAAGACTGGCATTCAGCCTAAAGAGAAATCATTGAAACAAATTAATCCTATGCCGTTTAAATTGACATGGTAATCCATCATCAGCAAAGGGAAACTCTGAAAGCAATCTAGAATCTGCAGTGTTCTTTCACTGGCCCTCAGGCACAAAGACAGATAGCAAAAGAGGAAGGGGGAAAAAAAATCATAAAAGTTAGCAGCACCTTAGCAAAGGGAAGAGCTAGAGAGAGCAGCTTTCACTTTTTCGTGCTTTCAGGGATGCAGCACAGAAAGCAGCGCTGATGAACCTTCAGTCATTCCCTGCCAACATTTCCTTCTGTGTCACAGCATCCTCGGCTGCTGGGGCAGGAGTAATTCCAAATGGTGCAGAGCCCCCGTCCTGTATAAACTCCACCACTGAACACTCTGCCAAACATCAACTTGGGCATTTCTGCTTACAGAGGGCCCTTTATTAGCCTAAACTTGATCATTCCAAATGGACAATAAAATCTGTCTTCACAGCCCTGGAGAAAAGAGCTGTACTATCCTTGGGAGTTTAATAGCCAGGATTTTCATAGAGCTAGCATGAAAAAAAATGGGGGAGTTTATTTGGATTTGGATTCAGGGTAATTTTTTTTGTCCATCCCCTGCTTTCTCAGTGGGGCTATCCACTATAATGTATGTTTCCCAAGAGATTTTTCAAACCAGTTTTAAATATCTAAAGTGATGAGACTTTGTGCACCTTTAAAATTTTATTAGACTTATGGTCAGAAGAAAACATAAACCTCTTGGGCCTTGAAAGCCCATTGCAATACAGCCATTATCCCTATAATGTCAACAGAGCTACAAAATTCTCTAGAAATAAACCTTTTAAGAACAGCTTTCTCTGCCTCATGTTTTCTTTTAAGGTCAGTGGTGCATCACTTTTTTGGAAAACATTTCCCCTCTCTGGCCAGGTTTAGCAATGTGAAATAGAATGTATATTACTAAATGAATAGGTTTAATTTTAGACACTGAAAAAATAAATAGAAGAAGAGAGCCAGGGCAGGAATAATACCTTTCAGTTAGAAACAGACATAGTAGAAAGAAAAAGTCAGATCTTTAGTGCCAGGGGCAAAGGGGTGAAAGGCTGGCTAATATGAACCATATCCAACATCTGCCCTATTTTAATTTAGCAGGGATAAAGTTTCTTCTTTTTTATTATTAAGAAAACTTTATGTGGCAGAGAAACCCATGAGCTATGTTATCAAAACTGTTTTATTGTCACACTGAAACTTAGAACTATTAAGAATTGGCGGGGCAAAGAGATAAAAACTCCCCTTCTCTCTCCTTTTATACTCTGTGACAAGTCTGGGCTCAGGTCCTGCTGACTGGGATGTCCTTTTCATGTCTTTATGAAGTACTGCACTTGGGGCTGTAATATAAAAGGGAGGTTAATTGTTCAGGATGGGTCCAAATGATTGATTCCCCAGGTAAAAAAATAAAAATAAAAATTTAATATGAATATTTTTTTAAGAATCCTGACGCTGTCGTCACCCTCAGAGGTGAGCGATGGTGGCGGTGCACAAGAACTGTAAAGGAAGGATGGACCTGTATGAGAAACAGCCCAAATTGTCAGGCTGGAACATGATCTCACTCCATCTACAAGTTTTCCACCTCAATAGTGCAAATTCCACTATAAAATAACAAAGTGTACTAAACCACATGTGAGTAGCTGTAGGAGTAAGAGAGCAAATTGGTTTCTGACAAAAGAAGGATGAATAACTTTGGATAATCTAAAGTTAAAATTTGATTGAAAGCATAACATTCCTCTAAGCATCAATATGCTTAGGATCCAAAATATGGTTATTTTATTACCAGTTAATACTTAGATCAAAGCAAAACACTGTAGCTGGAAGGGACATTCTCTCTGGAAATAAAGTTCCATGTAATTATTTCCTATTAAAAACTAAAACTGGTTTCAGATTCAAAAATTTGGGCTTCCTTACATGTGATAAAATACAAGCTTGTCAAGAGGGAGCAGACTAACTGTTTTTCCCTGTTTGCTGGTATGTCTTTGCTTTAAAGTTTTTAGTCTTAACCCCTTGAATGTGAAAGCTTCTCATCCAATTCACCTCGATCAAACCAGGGGGGCGGTTCTGGATTATATTCACTAATTTCTTGTGATAAGAAATTAGAATTTGATGTAAGCTAACATCACTTTAAATAAAGTCTGCAAATGTAAGGAGGTGAAATATAAAGAAAATGATATGGTGATGGGTAGGCAGCTGAAAGTTAAACATTAAATTGTAAACAAGGGTTTTACTCTTGGGCAAAACAGCTCATCTTAATTCCATTCGAGACATAGAGTTTAAAATATGCACTCAAAATACTTCCAAGAAAGCTGCAGTCTTTCAGAGGAGAGAGATAAGAATGTATTTTAATTATGAGGTTATAAATATGCGATAGATTTAATTTTTTTTACCAACTCCTAATGTGCTACATAACACTGTTCAGATGCACTTATACATTTATCTGTCTGTCTCTATTCCTGTCCAGCATTTTGCTTTTACTTTATTCTTTCTCTTTTTTTCTTCCTGATAGCTCAATCTCTATTTATGGCATCACTGAGGCAGGCCCTGGGAAAAAAAAATCTATCCTTCTGTATTTATAAACCACCACAGAATAAATAGGGAATGGTTCCTTTTTACAACTGGAGAGCTGGTATTATAAGTAGCAATATGAAATATTTAGACACATTATTTCAAGCTTCCCGGCTGCTTCTGATTCTGCTAATTATTTTTGATCTGTCACTCAGAAATAAAAAAAATTAATAAATAAAACTTTAAAGACTTCATTAGGACTGCAGAAAGGAAGAAGAGTCAGATATAAGGCAGCAATTATAATTTGGTTTTAACTTTTTTTTCATTTTTTGCTGACTCCTCAGCTATGTTGTTTAGTAGAAGGATGGCTACAATATACTTCTATATTAAAGATTGTTAAATAAGAAAGAAGCTGAGACATTCAGCTGGGATATTGTTTGCTAGGTCAATTAGTATCCCAAGAATTTGAAAGTACAATAAATGTATCTGAAGATCATATCTAAACATACTTACCAAAAAGTATCCACCTCTCTCAGCAGTTCACATATTTCTGCCTTCTAACTGGGAGGAGAAAAAAAAAAAAGGCAGTTCGATGTATAGGTTCAGACTGGCGTGTGGCAAGGTTTGTGTGACATACAAAGAAATCTGTATTTCACTCAACAATTTCATTGCTTAAACATATAGTTCAGAAGCATCTTTTCCTTAAACATGTGGTTCAATAACATTTTCTTCAAAGGAACAATTCAATGTGTTAAAAGATTTAAGAACAAAGAATGTGCTGCAAAATGCAAATTCCTCCAGTGTTATACTGTGTATGCAATTATGCATGTAGGCAGATAGATATAATTTGAGAGTTATTAACTTTCAACATCAATGATGTACCCTGAATCAATACAATGTAACTGCCTATTAAAATACAAACCAGGTGTGTTCCCAGGCAAATACAGTCTGAGAAGCTTTTCTAGATTTTTTTTTTTCCCTTTAAAGATTACAGCTCTACTGTGGACAAGAAGCTCAAGAGATTGGTGCTGGTCCTAAAGATGGAGATTGCTTTGCTTTTTGCTGATGGTTATAGAATGTTTCCTTTCTTCCAGGTTTGGGGTAAAAAAATAATTTTAAAATAATAAACAATAATGAAATGATGTAAAGGAGATTAACTGCCTCACAAACATCCGTACATTTATGCACCTCCCGAAAGAGAAGAGTTCCCTATTTCCATTTTTCCTTTGGCTCAAGGGAGGGAATGAAGGGAGCAGAAATCATTTTAAGCTTTGCCCTCCCGTCGGATCGACCCCCCTTGCAAATCCCTTTCTCCTGGCCGCCCTCCCTCGCTCCCCCGAGCACAGCCCGGCGCAGTTAACCTTGGAGCGGCGCCGGGGAGGGAAGGGTTAATGAAACCCAGCTCTTTACGACCTCCAGGGTCAGACTCTTCCTATCTGCAATCTAAGGAATTAGGTAAGGAGGTTATAAGATTATAGTGAAAGGAGTTATAGGCCCTCGTAGCCTCACACCTGAACATATTGGGCTAATCCACTGGGATTCTTAAAAATCGCTTCAGCTATGGAAAACTGTTAATTAGGCTGAGTCTGTCCCGAGGTTTCCTGTTGCATTAGTGATCCAGCCGAGCTGCCTGCACTCCATAGGCTCACATGAAATGCTCTTAATATGCCTATATTTTTTGTCCCTTCTCCACGGCTGAAATCAGCATCAGCCCCTGAATTCGGGGAAAAAAGCAAAGCTGGGGAGAAAATTCAGCCCGAGAGATGAACAAAAGTCAACCCCCTCCAGTCTCTGAGCCCTGGGTGCCCGGCAGGCTATTTGCAGCTGTTTCTAACTTCAGTGTTTGTTTACAGTAGCAAAATTAGCACTTGGAGGAGAAGTGAAAAGCTGTTTTCACATCAGTTTTGTTCCTCGGTTCCTAGCTTGAGATGCCTTTCCTCCCTCCCAGCAATCAGCATCATTTAAAGTGCGGTTCAAACTTTCTCTCCCTCTTTTGACTTAGTTCTCTGCAGTCGCATCCTATTTTCTGCTAAAGATAAATACGCGGAGAGAAGGTAGCCTGTGAACACGGGCCAAACATCACAGATTCGAGGCAAAAAAAAAAATAATAATAATCCCGAGCGTCCCTACAGAACCTATTTTAACGCCGCTTGGCAGAGCTCTGTTCTGCTCCCAGCTTTCTGCCCTTTGGCACTCAGATATTTGCTTGTCTCCAGCAAAGTTTTCTTTAATCCGCCGAGACACCCCAGGGCTGTACCTGAGCCATGGCTAAATTGCTCCCTACGACCGATAAAATCCTGCAGCAGAAACTCCCCAACTTCAATACTTAGAGCAGGGGCTGGTTTTAGCCACTTTGTCGTTTGCAGAAATGCTGAATTTTTTACAAAAAAATTTTTATGCCACTTGTGGTCACCCTCGCATGGCAGTAATCGGTAGATTACAT
This sequence comes from Climacteris rufus, assembly GCA_013398175.1. Lineage (NCBI taxonomy): Eukaryota > Metazoa > Chordata > Aves > Passeriformes > Climacteridae > Climacteris > Climacteris rufus. The sequence continues at coordinate 267,640 of VZRZ01002949.1, forward strand.
ATTACGAGCCTTGTCATTACGTGGATAAAATGAGGTGGTTAAACGCTAAAATCCATTTTACTCACCACATTTGCTTGTGGGGAGGGAGGGGGACGGGAAGGAGAGGGGAGAACAAACTTGGAGGAGAAGGATTGAAACCCCTCGGATGTGAGCTGGATGTGCCCTCGCTTCTGCTCTCAGAGCCCTCTCTGCCTGGTGGGCACACGGGCTCAACTTCACCTCCAAGGCAGGCGCCCGGTCACTCCAGCCCTCGCCCTCGCTCCTGAGCCTTTTGTCCCCATTTTCGTGGTGTCTCAGCTTTGCTCCACAGAGGCTACTTTTTTCTGCCTCTCCTGGATTTGCTCTGTAGCATTTCTAGGCTCCTACTCTCCAGCTCTGCCCCCGTTTGTCCCTTTCATGTGTGTCCCTGATCCCTCTCCAGCTGATGTGATTCTTTAGAAATGTGGGTCTTATCCCGTCCCTACCTTTGCCGGGTCTGATTAGATATTATTTTTTCATTGGCTCTGCTACAATGGGTTCCTCCCTTTAATCTCTCGGTATATTTTCCCCCTCCCGGTATAACCAAATCCATGAAATTCACAGCCTCTCTCTTTGACACGACTGGTTCGTCTAATCACTCCATATCGATTTCCCTAACTCTTTTCATCCAGCTGAAGACACATCTTAAAACACTCCAAGCCAGAGTGTGCTCTTTGCTTTATACACACTAATAAAATGATTTACCCTTCTCTCTCTGCTCTCCTCACAGGAGAAAATCGTTCAAGTCGCGGCTATTTGTGTGTGATCAGTAAATATTTAGTGTGGCGACATCCTCAGCTCCTCTCCTGATCAATACGCAACCCAACAGGAGGTGGACTATTGTCCGGGTAGTGACTTGCTGAGATCTCCTTTAGATGAATTCTTTGCCCCCCATACTGTCTGTTATGATTTATCCTCGAAGGTAACCAATAAAGAAAAAATTGAGTCTTTAAAAATGTCTGTTTCTAACCTGTTTACCGTGCCATTAAAGCACCTAAGCAAGGAATGGCTTATCCATCCCCGTCCCCCCTAGCCCTGGGACGGGCTGACACATGCAGAGCGTTGCTGGAAAAAGGGTGTGAAAGCAGGCACCGCTGCTCTGCCGCCCTGAACCCCTCCGTCCCCTCTTCCCCGAGCCCTCCAGCAAACCCCGGTCCGGGCTCTGCGGTGCAATGTGACGAGAAAAGGGCGATTCCCCGGTCGCACCCTGCAGCATCTTCGGGCACAGGGCTCGCTCCCCCAGCTCAGCCCCAGCGGGTGCGAGCGATGTGCCCAGGGATGGAGGGTGACCCAGCAACTTCCAGCCCACCTCCCTCCTCCTCCCCATCGCATCCCGCGGCTCTGCCTGCCCCAGGACCAGGCTGAGCCAGGGCTATGGGCTCAGTGGTTTTTTGTTTGTTTGTCTGCTTTTTTAGTTTTTTTGGGGTTTTTTTTCTTTTTTTGAACTACATGGAAAATCTGCACTGAAGAAAAAATAATAATAATGGAAATGGAGAAGAGCTTAAAGCCCGTTTCCTGTGGTTAACCACAACGAGAGCTTTCCCAGAGTGATAAAATGGGCAGAAAGAGAAGTTCTCGTGTGTATGTGTATGTTGTATCCTGATCTGCTCTGTCACTCCTGGCAAAGCCAATGCCTCCCCTGCTAATCCCCCCAGGACCGTGCTGTGCCCGGTGAGGTGTCAGAGGCAGCAGTGCCTGGTGTGTGGGTGCCTGACTGATGCAGGCTGGGTGCCTCCACACAAAGGCTACACAGTTCTATCTGTACGGTCTGTGTGAGCTCTCTCTCATCACGTCCTGCAGCCCACAGAGGTGCCCACATATTTATTTTATCCCCGTGCGGGTGCGTTTGCACCTCAGCTCTGGGTCGAAGGCGTTTCTCTCTGCAAATGGACATTGCCTGCACAAGCGCTGCGTAAATCCCTGGCTGTGTATTACAGATGTGCGACTGTTATTCAAATGTAAAACCAGCCACATCCACCTGTTAACTTTGTTTAGAAACCACTTTCACTAATGGCTTTTCGCTAACTTATTCAGCCCGTTACTCGAGTATAGGAGGCAATGGAGGGGAAAAATCCATATGAAACCCTGCTCACAGCCTCTCTTCGAGAGGACACTTTCCACACCTTGCCTAGACAGGGCTCCTATAGAGCGCTTATCTCTCGAATATATCTTTATACTAATGCATACTTAATTGGTCTGTCTTGACTGTCCATATAAAACAATTTAATTAGGGTGCTTTCTGCTTTGGAAAGAAAGAAAAAAAAAATCTGCCCAGCATTTATTGTATTTAGCACCAATACAGGCAGAAAATGTTGCACAAGTTTTTGGTTGAAAGAGCACCTATGTGTCCATTGAAGGGCGTTGATCCGAAAAGACAGAGAGGACAAGTAAAATCGATTTGAAGCAACCCTCTCTGTCCCTTTCACACCATTCAGACACTCCATTCCTTCTAAGACAAAGACCCAGCGCCTTGGGAATGCTGGCAAGGCGGGGGGGGAAAGGAGAAAAAAAAAAAAAAAA
>VZRZ01002950.1:0-27106 GCA_013398175.1 Climacteris rufus
CACAGATCAGTGCCTGTGGATTGTAGCAATGGGCGTGGAACCCAGCGAAATCAACTCTTTTCACATATTTTTGGTATATTGGAATTTGACTCAATTCTCTTCTCTTGACACATTCCTCTCTCCAGCATCAATAAATGATAAATGCAGCCTGGAAATAATTTCTCTGTTAATTCTTTATCTCTCTGGAGCCAGCAAAATGAGAGACACATTAATTATAAACACTTTTTCAATTACTAAAGCTTAATGGAATTCTTAACCTGCTTTGCACTTGGATTTCTTCAGTTGAAAAGCCACACCACTTGTGACAGGAAAGGAACAGTCACACTTAAGCACCATGATGTGGAACGGTGTGGACATCAGCTGGAAGTCTAATGATAAACACAACAGACATTTGTGGGGCTGGTGCTGAATTCTGTGCCTCAGAATCTTCCTGAACCCCTTCTTCCATCAGGCTTAATTTGTCCTAATTAACTACGGCCTCACTGTCCTAGAGCTGGTTGGTTTTAGCTGCAGGGAATGACTGTCAGATTTTTGCATTAATTAGTTATGGGAATGGTCTTTATAAGAACTCTTTGTGTTCCTTTGAACTAAGGGGAAAAATCTTAATTCTTCAAGTTGTTAATTCTTCAAATTCACAAAACTTGTAATCTTGGATGTTTCTAAGTCCCTGGGGGTCACAGCAACTCTCTAAACAATATGTAACTATGACTGACAGTGGCTGAATGGTCAAACCTTTTAATTGTAACAAGATTGATGAGCCTTGCAGTTCAATTTTCAACCCAGCATCTCTGAATATTTAATCATATGGCCTGAAGAATATTCCTGGTTCAGGAATTACAGGCACAAAGCTTGTCAAGGCCAGGAAGCCTGCCCTTGTGAAATGCCTTGTTACACAAGGGCTCTTCTAACAGTGCAAGGGTCCTTCTAAAAGTGTTGAAGACTTGGGGGTTTTGTGTTCCTGAACTGAAATGAAGTATGTCCTAGAAAATGACACTGCTTTGGTGGCCCAGGACCGGGAAATGTCTCTCTAGGGAGTTTCCAGCAATGAAGAGCATGATTTAGATGGTGGACTTTTCAGGGGAAAATTTCAGAAGTTATCTTGAAAATTAGTTAAGACATGAAAAGGGTCTAAAAGCAGGGCTGCCTGCAGCTCTTTACACATGAAGAGATACTTGATTTGTGGCTGATGCAAAAATAATCTTTTTTAATAAGAGCTCCTTGCTAATCATCTTATTGAGACTAAACAGTAACTTTCCCTCAATATGTAACTGTGAGGATGATGTAAAGCCTAAAATCAACCTGCAACTGAATCAGGGTATTAAATGCTAGCTAAAAGTCTTACCACCTTTCATATTCTTTCACACAAACTTTTGAAGAGCAATAAACAGAAAAAGAAATCTGAAATATAGGCTCCCTGCCCATTTATTCTACCTAGAATAGCCATTTGGTTTAGGGAGCACTGCAGAGCTTTGCCTTATGGTAGTCACCAGCAGACAAGGATAGATGCAATTTTATAAAGCTTTTATTTGTTATTCTTTTTTTTTAATTGAAAAGCACATAGTTTGACAAAACACAGTAGATTCATGAAATATTCATTCAGTACCAAAGGAAAAAGGGCAAGGGGTGGGAGAAGTTACACAGAAGGCTTTTTTCTTCATATTTTTCCCACTGGCAGCCTAGATTGGAGAGAGAAAAGGGAGTATTTTGTAAAATGGCAGCATACTGATAGTACTTCAGTTTTTTGTGTCCCGTGCAGTGGCAGATGGTAGAACATTAGGGAAAGCAAAGGTGGTGGTTAGAGGGAAGCCGGATGCTTTTTGGGGATAAAGGAGTTAAGTGGATGGAAGAATGGGCAGGGAGGGGCAGACAGACTGACAGACAAAGGTAACCTACCTTGGGTTAAGCACCAATTCCTAATGTGGCTCTGCTCTGCACTATTAGGGCAGCACCCTAGGAAAAGGAACACAGACAGTTGTGAGAGAGAAACCAAGGAGCAAAGTAGGTTGTGCTGGAGCAGGAACTGTTAGAAACTTAAACTTGTGCCTGATTTATGGTTCAAAGGATAATTCTAATGGTAGTTCCTGACCCTAGAATCCATGGGCTCCAGAAAATGAACTTTTGGAATGAATTAGAGACAAAAGAATTCTTTCCTAAGTCTTCCCAGTATATTTACCTATGCAATACTTTGGATATAAATAATAAAGGATTCAACTAATAAGCAGTTTAAGATATTAGTAATAGTTCTATGCCCCACATGATAATGAGGTTGCTCATGGAAACTGTAATTTATACTTCCTGGCAATGCAATATGGCTCCAGAAAAACTTTTTCTGTGACATGATCAGCTGAACACCCCCTGCCAATATATCTGCATTTGTTGGCCAGTTCTGATAATTGATCCAGATTTTACTGGTAATCCCAGAGTTTTGCAAGGATCCATAGCACAAAAGGAAGTTTATGTATGCTAAAGATAAAGTTTAAATTCTACACATGGATATTTTTCAACTGTGACTTGTAGATACTCGGCTCTTCTGAAAAGGCCCTGAAGAACTTCATCTAATCTAGGATTTAGATGTGCTTTTGAGGTGGCTTGACTAAATCACCTCCAGACCTTTCCATGTGTTCAGTGACTACAAGCTGTGCAGCCAAGGTTTATGGTATGCTCTGCACAGTTTTTGTAAGGGCACACAGACAAGTGAACACAGCACCTTGCAGAACCATTTTCTAGTGCACAGTTTCCAGGTTCCTGTATCTGGGGTTTAAGGGTTTTTGTGGGGTTTTGTGTGTGTGTGCCTTTTTGTTTTGTTTTCTAAAAAAACAAGAGCTAGGAAGTACCTCTTCCCCGAGGCATGTGTCAATATCTGACTGCTTGCAGCATTTGTCCATCATGGCAGTGAAACCCCCAGCAATTGTCTTTAATTGTTCTTCTGTCATCTGAGGCTTGCGCTTGATGAGGTTGACGAGCAATCTGAAAGCAAAGCCACAACACACAATTAATGTTGCCTGTTTTAGCTGGATTCCCCAGTTTCTAAGACAGCATTCTACCCAGGCACAGCTCATTTATGAAGGGGTTTTTTTGTCATGCCTAGATGAGCCTGTGCCTGTTGGCGACTCCTAAGTCCCAATCTAACATGACCATATGTTTGTTTTGTGTTAACCCAGTAACAGTGGGAAAAACTCAGAGAAATGACCTGTATGTTGTCCTAAGTACACCTCAAGACTTGCATTGGCAGTGGACCTACATCAGACTGGTCAGTTAAGACCAGTGGTTAAGACAGTGGCTTTATTCGAGGAAAAAACCCTTCTTTGCCTCTTCCAAATTACGTGATGTTACACACTGACCAAGTCAGTGCAAACCATCTGGTTTTCTCTGTCACTAGTGAAGTCCCAGTCAGATGACAAAACAGGGTATTTGTAGCTTCCTCCACCAAATTGCTACACTTAAAGAGGTTTCCCTATAAGGTATTTCTTGGAGCTTACTTCAGCTGGCCTTCTTCACGCTCAGCAGGAGGAGCACTGCACATTTTGTCATCAAAATTGAACATCATGGGGTCAAATGGTGGAGGCACATATTTGGTGTCTACGCCCATGGCAGTGAAACATGGTCTCTTGTAAGAGTAGAAGTCGTTGCAGCACTGTGTAACCTGGTCATTTATAGGGGTGGTCTCCTGTCTCTTGCACATCTCTTCAATGATGAGACTCAGCTGAAAAGAAAGACAAAGGCAAAGCTGAGTTACACCTTCCTCAAAAACACAGGAATTAGGTGATGTTTGTGTCACAATAGCAAAGCTGGAAGTGGAAGCTATTGGATCTAACACCTGCTGGGAAATGGCACGTGTTTACAATTTAAAATAAATAGGCATTCCTGGAGTAAGGCATTTCTTCATCTGCAAACAGTCTGGGCATTGGGCTACAATTGGTAGGTTTGGGGTTTTTAAGACACTATTTAGCATTTCCAAATGCAACCTGCCACAGGCTCAATCATGGAGCTCCAAGCAACCTGGTCTAGTGGAAGGTGTCCCTGCCCATGGCAGGGCATTGGAACTGGATGATCTTCCAACCCAGGCCATTCTATGGTTCTATGATTCATGATTCTATGATTCTATGAACTTATTTTTGCTTTCTGAGGGAAAGCAAAGTTTAACCAGAAGTTTCACAAGCTACCATCAGATAGCTATTTGAGCTCTCCCATATATTAAACATGAACAGACTTGGAATTCCGTTAGGTAGATGCTTAGTGTGGTGTTGATAAAAAGTCACTGTGTTTGCTATCTCAGCAGAATGCAGTATTTTTGAGAACAGGAAAAATCTCCAAGAGAAGAAGGGAGAAGAATAAATGCATGTACTAACATGGTGCTCAGAACAAGCCATGCGTTTCTCCTCAGGCAGACCGCAGCACTTCTTGCCGACAGCTGTCATTTTCTTCCCCATTTCAAGCAAGGTGTCAGTTGATACCTGAGGCATTTTCTTGGTGTAACGGACCAGAATTCTGACAAAGTCAAATCAAAATGACTGTTAGTGAAGCATTCTTCAAATGTGAGCACATCTAGCCCACTGAAGGGAAAATAGAAGTGAAGACCAAATCAATCTGCCCAAAGCAGCCAGTGTAATTCATTACACTCCAGAATATTTATCAGGAAGCGCTCACCCTTTAAGGAACTCTGCCTCGCCATGGGTATTGAAAAGGTCACAGTTTGTCTTCACAACGTCCTCAGTTTCCTTGACATGCTTGTTCAGTTCCTCTTGCTGCAAACAAGTACAAATTTATTAGTAATATTAGAGCAGACTTGTTGGTAAGAGTCATACAAATGTAACTTTTGACCTCTCCTAAAGCTCATTAACTACAAAATACTCATTGTGTTGATCACTTCCATATAGCCAGGATGGTGTAGGCAGGACTTGACTCCTTTGTGGGTCATAAGTTCTAACAGGAATTCCTTTGAAAAAGGCAGCCACGTTTTCGAAATTTAATTTAAATTAATTACCTGTTGGACTTATTTTCTAAACAGTGGGGTTTTATGTTTGTTTGTTTAAATCCAGTAAATATTTGAAATTATTAACAACCATGAGGGGAACATCTCTCGGCCAAAGCTTTCAGAGACTCAACTTATTCCAAGTCTTGTGTGTGACTGAGCTGCAGATCAGACCTAAATTTAGTTGTCTCTATGTGCTGGCCATGCACATTCCCATTCCCATCACAATCCGTGGGCAGCCATACTCAGTATAGGCAGTGGAGCCCAGAGAATAAATGAGCTGTTAATTGTCAGCTTCAGGACAAGCAGAATCACTTTTCAGAGACAGAGGCATCAGACAATTGAGCGAGACTAGTCTGAAATGTTGTAAGGTGACCAGTGAAATTACTCTGTGATCTGAGACAACCCTGTATCTGAGATAACCCTGTATCCTTTCCATGGGCCATGGACTGCTTAATCTCCCACCAGGACATTAACTTCCCCTAGGATTAGTCTCTCCAAAACCTTTCTGTCTGCTCTTCTGTAAGAGCTTCTCGAGTCAATCCTTTCATGACGGGTACCAACCAAGCATTCCAGTCATCTACAAACAAAGCTCTGCACGTACAGCATTTCCGTAGCACTCAGCAGGATTGTCTGTCTTGCAGCATTTATCCAGGAGACTTTCATATCCCTTAGTAACCCTCAAAATCAGCTGTGAAGAGTACTCGGGGTGTCTTCGTGAATATTCATAAAGAAGCCTGAAAGGCACACGAGCAGACAGAGCTCCTGAATAATGTGCTGCTTTCACCAAGCACAGTGCAGTAATAACAAGGACCTTTCCTCAGGTGGGCAACGAGCTTGGAATGCTGTTGGCACTACTTACTCTGACAGGAAGGCATCGTGGTTTGCTTCATAGCTTTTACACACTTCCTTATCTTGGACGTATTTTTCAACCAGTGAAGGAAGATTGTCAGGCTTTTCATCAAATTCAGCTTCCATGATGCATTTGTTCCGTTCCACATCTGGCTTCTCGCAGCAGGTTTTGATTTTACTTGAGAAAACATCTTGTTTAGAGCACAAAGATGTCACAAGCTCCGTCTGTAAAATTAAAAATTAGTATCAGACAAGCTATGAAATAAAAATTTAAAACCAGATTAATTAATCTGATCTCTCTGCTTCAGACTCTTCCCTTTTCACTCAGGTCACCTATTTACTTAGCACTCTCAAAGAAATGCTGTCTTCATACAAAGAGAAATAACTGGAGGATGGGCATGTCCCGTGTGTGCTGAACATGACGTGCTGGGTGAATGGTTTCCTCCCTGATTCTAGAAACTCTGAGAATCCAAACTCTGGAAAGCCAGGGCAAGTCACTGAGTGCTGTGTCACAAGGATACACTTGACAGAACAGGAAAAAAACCTGCAGCCTTTTTTCCTCTGCTTTCTTTTGCTTTGTTTATGATTGATTTGCAGGAAATAAATACCATCAAACAACCTCCCTGACAAATGTTCTGATTTCAGTCAAACACACTCGCTAGACTGTAAGCAAGAGCTCCCTGTCCTCGTGATCAGACAGGACTAGATCCAGAGCTGGGCTGAAACCTATTTCCAGTAACAATCAGCTGAGCTGATCATGAGTTCTGCAGTGCTTGAGGAACTTTCCAGCAGTGTTGAGTACAAGTTTAAGTTCCCTGGACTGTGAATGAGTAGCTGCACAAATTATTATCTTGGTAAATATTTTTCAGGTATATAAATATTGTTGCAAAATAGTGAGCTTACATAGTCATCCATGCATTCTACCATGTCCCCTTCACAGCACTCTCTGTAGACATCCTTTATATCATGGACCATCTTAACAAGGTCTGCAAATGGAGCTTTGGGATATTTCTGGCTCATGCGAACAAGTTTACTGGGTAGAAAAGAAGAAGAATACACTTGTTTTAAAGCACTGTAGGGAACAGAAACCTTGCAAGTCACTAAGACATGATATGGCAGATCAGGATTGTTTCAAGAAAATACTCATTCTTCTCATCTAATTTCTGGTGGCTAAAAAAATAGGGCATCAACATCTGCACTAGTAAAGCCACAAAGAAACAAGTTTGTAGTTGTTCTCTTCTGCCTGAGCTGTAAGAATCTCACCCTAGAATTCCCCATCACTCTTGAGTGACTGGAAAGCACTCCAGATTACTTGGCACAGATAGATAAAGTCCTGATTATACCTTTAAACCAAAGCTGACTATATCTATTAGATAATCCTAGTTAATGTTACTGTGTCAGACTGGCCATAGAAGGAAGCACTTCTCTGTGCCCAGACAGGTGATCCACTTATTAACTGTGAAAGCTTTTCTTTATTTTAAAAATACATGTTTAACAACTGTGATTCTGCCACATATGACTTCTTGGTTGGCTGAAGGTTCAAACTAGCAACTTACTTTGCTGATAAGTGATGTGTCCATCACTGAACACTGTAGGCATTGCAACAGGGCACAGCTTTGGCAAAAGTGTGGATTAAAACACACTGTAATCTCTGGTTCTGAGGGACACTCCAACACTTAACGCTGCATCTTCTGGACTGGTTCCAGAGGTGGTTTCATTGCTCTGAAACTCTCACAGCTGAGCTTTTTCCTAGTACTCACTCACAGGTTGACAAGCCTACATTTTATCAAAAAAAGTGATTGGAACTCACTTAGCTTGGAAAGTTCTCTCGCCGTATTTTTCAAGCATTCCACATCCAAACTTCTGCTTCATGCTTATCACCTTGACACTTTCCTTGATGGCAGCTGCCTGTGGTAACAGGACACACATTGTCACATTCAACTGATTACATCCAACGGGTATGACTCATCCTGACCTGTCTCTCCAAGGTCTCCACGCAAACATTTGCATGGCAGAGACAATCCTGCCTGTTTCTCACTCAGTTGGTTAGTGTCATCCAGAGAGACAAATTTGCTGTACCTTTGCATCCAAGCAAGCACCAACATCACTCTCAGCACAGCAGCTTTTAAGTCCGTTTTCATACTCAACAGTCAGAGCCATGACTATTGGGGAGTGCAGGAAGGGGTTTCTTCTTGCAACATGATAGATGAAACTAGAAGCAAAAGGAAAACGTAAGTTCCATGTTCCAATGACAACAGCAAATGGCCTTAAACCTCTTGCATCCTCTCTAACTTTTTTTCCTAGTTTAGAAATCTAGCTTTTCTAGCTTAGTAATCTACTTTCCAGATATAATGCCTACTGATGGGAAATGCTCTGCAAAATCTCACTCTTCCCAAGGCAGGACTGAGGAACAGTGAGGGAAGGGTGAACTCCTGATGTTGTCAGCCATCCGGTTTGATTACATTTGCTTTTTTAAAATATATTGTGAATTATTTGAAAATTGCTATTTTCAGAATAGCAGAAGTGGCCATTTTCCTCACTTTCCCAGGAGCAGCTCCCGGTTGTCCTTGTACTCGTTGCATATCACATCAGCAGCTGGTCTCTGGTATGGGGGGATGAAGTCTGGTTGGTGAACTCTGAAGGACAGGAAGCACTGATTTCTTTCGGGATCAGCTTTGCCACAGCAGTCAGCCATGTCACCGTACGAGTCGCGGAGCTTCTCAACTTGGCAGATTTCATCCAGGAAAATGGAGGGCTGTAAGGGAGATGCCCAGGCTCAGAATGACTGTTTATACACAGTGGAATGTATTTACTATTTATTTGTAAAAGAAGACCCAGGCTGTATAGTAAATACATTTTTACTGGATGAGATTTAGACCATAAACCAAAATAATCTACCGTTTTTCACATGATTTTACAAAGTTTTATTTTATGTAGTCTGATATAAAAACTTCCAATGCTTTACTGAAAAAAGTTAAGTATAATTTAAAATATTCTGTGCAAGACAGTGATCTCCTTTTACTTATAATGTGACTAAACTGAATTTTCAGATTAATTGAAGCAGGATTTGATATTCTCCTTGATGAGCAACTTGGGAAACCTTTAGGGAGAACTAATGTCTAGCTGAACCTGTTAGACATTCAGGGATCCTAAATATCTGCAAACTTCTTTTGTTACATTATGTTAGAGGAATTTTTTAAAACCTTAATAAACTAAGGGCATTAAAATAGCACACACACCTTTACAAGTCACCCCAGTGTGAAAATCCACACACTTGGGTCACTTTAATATCTACAAGTGGCCCGTACTTTACAGCTGGGGTTTGGCACTAAATGCTGACATTTCTTTTCAGGCAATAATCAATTGAATGTGCCAAAGCATGGTGTTTGGTTTCCAATATATGGCTCTGTGATGCCATATCCATAGCTCCAATATATGGCTCTCATTTAGGGACTTCTTAAAGACAGAGTTTTAGAACCTGACAAAAGCAAGTTCTTTGTTTAAGCACTAACATCTGAGCATTGGCCGATGACAACAGCCACACCTGAAAGGCTCAGGTCTACACCCTCAAGGAGGGTGATCCTGGCTGCTGCACAGAGCGAGGAGAAACACAGCACTGAAGGATTCACTGCCTACCAGTGATTTGGTGCACTCAGGAGCATCCTCATTGGCCACACACTTGTGTGCCAAATCTACAACATCCTTCACCAGCTTAGACAGGCTTTCGTAGGAACATTTCTGGAGGTACTGAGCAAATGTCATCATGGCACTGAAACACAAAGCACAGTTTGGAAGAGGAAGATGAGAGACGTATCAGTCAATATTTCCAAATATTTCAATATTTCCAAAGGTGCTTCTGAATTAGACTTGTTTGTTTAAATGACATGCACAAAGGTTAACCAGAGTACCATGCAGAGCACAGTGCCAGATCCTACATCCCTCTTCTTCTCACCTCCTTTCTGAACATGTTTTCAACTTTTCCAATAACCTTCTAACCTTCCCAATAACAGAAGTCTTGAATAACAAGTAAGAAACAAACCAGAAAAGGCTGTGATTGGAGTTTTCTGCCACTTTTACCAGCATACTCATAAATGCCATAACCTAAGCTGGATTTGGCCACTGTTATAAATTATGACCTCCAGGCTGCCTTCTCTCAGTACTTACATTTCTGTCATGGCCCTCTATCTTTCCCAAAACCAATTTCAATCAAAAATCACTGAATTGTCTCAAAAAACCTGTCAGAGGTTTGTTTTTTGAGGTTGGTGGTTTGTTTGGCAATGCTGCAATGCAGCATAATTTCTCTTCATTTTAAGGATATCAAACCTGTATTCCTCACGCCGATTTTATTTTCAGAGGAGGAACAGAGGCTTTTTCACAAGGTTTGCAAGGAGTTATTTTCCCAGAGAGCAAGAAAATAATTGTGACATTTGCAGGTCTTAAAATATTTCTAGGTTTTGCATAGTAACAGTAAGGGGCTAACTCAAGCTTCAGTGAGACGTACCCACTCTTTGTGAGTTCATACAGTGTGTCTTACTTTCCCATTTTGGTACAATATCCAGAGAGACAAAAAAAACAATGAGAAAATGGAAGCTGAATATTCACTTACACTGCCTTAAATCTCTCTTCCTTCAAGTCATTGAAGCGATGGGCAATCGGACTCTTGTGGTCTAGGAAGAAAAACAAAGGGAACAGTGATTCTCAGTGTCACACTGGCTGTGCTGGACCCAAAAAATACCTTCTGGGCACCACGGGCCAGATTTTCACAAGTGTGCAGCATTCACCCGATTTTTATACTTTAGAGCAAAAGAACTTGAACTCGTTGTAGTCCCAGATGACCTTTTTTGTTAATTAGTCTGCAGATACCCAACTCTTAGGCCTGCTTGTCTTTCTGAAGGAAACCAAGCCTGTCATTTTTAGGATTCTAATACAATATTTACCTCTGTAAGCACCAACTTAATTCAGCTATTCAAAATGACTGTTGGGACATCCTATTCAGGGTTAACAAACGTGTCCTTTGCGAAACCAACAACAACAAACACTAAAATTAAAGCAACACAGCTGCAGTTTGATTGCAGCAAACATTCTCCTTGTGAACACTAAGTTACTAACTTGTCAAGAGACAGCACTTCCAAAAGTGCAGGAAAGGAACAGATGCTGTCATTAACATCTGCTCATGCACCACACAGATGTTGCAAAGGGATGGCACCACACGTACTCGCCCAGCTAAGTTGTCCTGAGTGTCCTACCCATCTCCCTACTGTCTCTTCATTTAGTTTCTTTTCAAGTTAACCATATTTTTCTGTTCAATATGGATCAGGCTCCCACGAATTGTTTATGAAACTCTGTTAAAGAAATTAAACGGATAGAAGAAAGACTTCCAAGAGAATTAATTAGTCCTTTCCTACCTGCATCTCGTGCAGCTCTTTGCAGATTCCTGGATCTGGCCGAACTTAGGAGGAAAATCAATGAAACTAATGTTAACCACTTCATGGTTTCAGATTATGATGTGAGCAAAATTGCTCAAAAATGCTAGGAAGATTGAAGGAAGAGCGTTTGCTTATATACTCTTCACTACCTGTGCCTGTAAAATATTAACTCTCGAGCTGATATTTGTAGATTTCCATTTGGCCTGAAGAAGATTACAAAACTTTGGCTGCCCTTGCCAAAAATTAATTTGATATTAGTTATTTATTCTGTGTTGTTACTCTGGACCTTTTCATCCTGAAAAGGTTGAACCTTTCAGCACCCAAAAAGATAAAGTTTTGCGTAAATTTCCTTATCAGATGACAAACAAGGAGTTCAAGGCATCAGACAAAAAAGTCATCAGGGCTAATCCTATAGCCTTTTTTTTCCCTAATATTTGTTCAAAAGAAAAGTAGGTTGGTATTGTATAGTAACAACTCACCCAGCCAGGACTCAGTCCATTTGAAATTAGAGAATTTTAATCTTAAATCACTTTACAGAGATGAGATGGCGAATCTAGACATCTAGGGCTGATTTGAGCACCTGATTTGTTAGGTCCTGTTTTGGTTTTCTGTGGATACTGCTGTTCAGCAGTATCCAGAAAACAGCCAAACCCATAGGCAAACGTGCAAGAGCTGTCATTTCAGAATTTTTGCAATTCCTCATTTGCCCACCCAAGAGTAATCTCTTAATTAGGCATCATTCTCCTCTCTGGAAAATTTCCTATTGAGTAGTCAGTAACTGAGGAGATCAGACACAGGAAGAAATGTGCAGTTTGCACACAGCCCCAGGACATGGAATAGAATTTAAATTATTTTCCTAGCATATCCAGTGAGATGCTTCAAAAAAACCTGAACAAGTACAAGGCTGGATCCTTACTGAGTGCAAAGTGATGTAGCTTCATGGTGGGAAATGCTATGACTTATTTTAATGAATTTATCTCCCCAGTGTCTGGATGTCAACCCACACAGCTGGAGGTTGTGTGCTGCCTTGGAACTTTTTGCTTTATGAGTATTCACATGGTATAGCTTAATGTGCAGTCTTCAAAACACTTCCTTAGTCCTTAAGGTTCCCTTTTCTACTCTGCTTTTCTTCATCATGTGGGAAGTTTTGCCATAACTCTGTATTATTCCTAATGGGAGTAGTAAGAACAATTCAATTACTAGTTTTCTGGAAATTTGACTAAATAAATAAATAAATGAATAAGCACATACATACATGATACTTCATTTTGTTTCTTAGGGTGAGTTTTAAAACACATTTTAATAAAACAAATGACATGCCTAAGCTCCAAATATTTGCAGGCAGTTTTCATTCAGGCAAATGCCAAGGCAATGCACCTTGTGTTCCAGAAAGGCCGTTCTGTTCTCCAGTAATAACCACATAAAGCAGAGATGAGTTCACAGAATAGTTTGATGCAATTAAATTTCTACTTGCTGCTCTGTTGCAAAAAATGTTTGTATTTTCCTGAGTCTAGTCCTGATACTTCTGTAGGTAAAAACCAGCATTCTGTTAGTGATTTCAATGAACAATGCTCAATTTTGGGAATTAAAGGTTTTTTGGATAGCTCTTACATGCAGAAAGGTGTAGGAAAGCCAGGCTGGCAGAAAAGCAACGTTAGAAATGTTATAAGGTTAGACAGTGGGATTGTTTTCAGGTGCTTGTAGGAAAATCCTGCCTTTCTGGAAAATGATGGGAACGATGATGAACAATCTGGACCTTTCAGACCTGTGCTGCTTTAGCCTAACAAGCTTTGAGGAAAGAGCTTGTTAAATGCTTCAGTCTGTAATTATTTTACTGACCATATCCCTCTGTCAGAGAAGAATCATCTCCTTTCAAGTCTTAAGAGAGCATTCAGTGGGACAGAAACACATATTTAGGTAATTTGTGGATAACCTCAAGGTGGTGAAAAACTGTGGTACTGGCGAATGTTGTCTTAGAACAGCTCTTGAGATGCTCTCAGGTTGCACCAAAGCAGTCTCTAGAAAACTACAGCTAAGGGCTGAGAGGGGGAAGCTGAAATTCAGCACAAGAAAAAGCCTTGCTATGCAATGTTCCATCTTGAAAGCTCTCTGGAATTTTCCCTTGCAGCATTGTGCAGTGTTAGCAAGAACACTCCTGGTCCCCTAGAGTTAATATGTAAGTTTGGAATACAGGGTCCATGTTTATTTCTAGATATCTTCTGTTGTCTGTCCTGTACTTCATGCCAATGGTTCATACAACTGCTGAGAGCTGAACTCCAATGCTCATGTTTGTTTAACAATATTAAATATTATACTGAGCTTCTTGTTACTCAATGCTTTCATACTGTGTTGAGTACACTCCAACAAAGTTGTCCTGGTAGTAGAGAAAGGAATTTATCAATAGCATTTTAAGATGATCCATTTTCACCCTCATTTCTGTCTAAAGTACCAGGTGATAACTAGTTTTATTCCAGCTGTGGGGAACCAAAGAACAGTAATTCCAAAAAGAATTTACCTCAAAATAAGAAGGATGCATAATTTTTAAATATTCCATCATACCACTCTGTGCAAAGTGGAAGAGTAGAACAAAGTGGTTCAAGATGCACTAATATGGCATGAGGCTCTTGACTAACAAATGTAATATCATAAGAACAGCTGTCAGAGCCCTTTTAGAAAGCAAGTCCTTTTCAAAGTAATCTCTCAAAAAACAAAGAACATCAAGTAATCCTTTAATTTTGTGGCCCTCCCTTTTATTTACTGCTTTTTCTTCTTTGTTTTCAAGACCTAAAGTTCTGTTTGTGGGACTGGACCACGAGACACACACCAAGCCTAGAGATATTCCTGTGCCAGCAGCCACAGTTCTGTTTTGGAGAGGGCTTTGTTCCTTGGTTTGCTTTGGCTTTTTACACATTTCATGAGAACAGGAAAGGGGGCAGCCACCTAGTGATCTTTTTTCTTCCTAAAAACACGAAACAGCCTTCTGCCAAAGCAGAAGGAATCAGCAAAAAGAATATTCCTTCTCACCTGTCTGCAGGTGGAGGTGAGAGAATGTTGGAAAAGGTGTTGCCAGCTCCTATTTCTAGCCCTGTGATACAGACACGTGGCTTGCCTGGTATTCTTTTTTCCACTGGACAGCAGCTAATTGTTTTTGTAGCTGTAATGATCAGTATATTTCTAAATAAATATCTGTAGCTCTAAATGTCTGCAGCTTTGGACACACAGACAGGTATCAGGTATTACATGTTTTTTCCTGCTCTGGTGCATGATGTTTGCCATTCTTATCACTGATGTTTGGCTCCTGTGCAGAATGAGTCAAACATGTCAGATATATGGCTTTTGTTTGGACAGAGATGGACTCGTTGATATAAAGTGAGCAAACATAAAGACAGAAAGGGTTTGATCACTGTGGCAGAACAGACAGAGACCTGCTCAGGTGTAGGTAACAGCATTCCATGTCAGGGGTATCTCCTGGGGATATCATCAGTTCTGATACTCCACTGTTCATCTTGTGTAATCAGCCACTCATCTGCAGTTTTAGAGAGTTCTAGATCATTAAAACAAGGATTTTTGAATCAACAAATGACTATTCTCACTAATCCTGTACATTTGATCCCTAGGGCATTCTACCATCCCTACCCATTTGTCTCACAAGTCCACAGTTGTGATGTAGCTGTTTTTCTTATCAAGTACCATTTGCCAACATCATCCTTTGGCAGCAGGTACAAGAACAGCTTTGCTTTGCCTATTAAGCATTCAATTGCTTGAATATATCCAAATATACAGCCTTCAATGATTTTTGAGGGTATCAGTTCTGGGACTTCTCAGAATTTGTCTGTGACTATTTTCTCTGCCAGTACAAGTAGGTAATCCACAAAGTAGATGAGTACTGGCTTAATCTGTTATCCATGTCCAGTTACAAGGTCCCTCAAAAGAAAATCAATGTTAGGTCTTGGTTATGGGCGTATCTAAATTTTCTGTCTATATACAAAGCAGGTGAGGAGACAAATATGCAAGGTGCAGCATTGCTCAGTTCAGGAAATCCTTCTCAGGAAGATCTTTTTCTTCAGTGTTTCTTACAAAGCCTTTGATAATTGCCTCTGGAACTGAAATCGTTGCAGTGGTGTGACTGATGTTTGGTTCATGATAGGACTGTTGGTGGAGATCTTTTTTCTTCCTCTTACATAAGTCCCCAGAGGCCTTTGGAATCCAGTGCATTCACTTGTGCCCTAGAAACTTTTTGGCATTCAGTTTCCAATTTCTATGCTACTCTGCTATGCTGTTTGATGGCCTTTGGCAGGAGAGAAGAGCCATTTAATGTGGTGCAGTCAAGATCCAAAGCTGAAAGCTTTTGTTTGGCAAGAGATTGTTAATATTTCTTCCCTAGGCTTGATGGACTTCAGGTTTAGCAATAAAAGAAACATTGAAAACTTTTGAGGAACAGCAGGAAATGTTTGGAGGGTTCTTTTGCTTTGAATTCCTTTAGGCCATTGACCAGTAAACTCAAATTTCTATAAGAAACACGGCTATTATCTTTTTTGTAAGTGTAAGCAGGTGTATTTGCTAAAATCAGAAACAAAGCATATGTAAAATGAACTACTGATTCTGGGAGCCACTGGGTTTGCTCTCAGCTTGGAATATTTTAAGAGATGAAAAAAATGCTCTGTGTCTAGAGGGGCTGTAGGACTTGTGGAAAACTTCTGCCAATCTGCAGCTGCCCCCCTGATGTTCCTGCATCACTGGCAGCGCTGACACTCTTACTGTGGCCTATTTCTCATTCACTTTCATCGTAAACCTACGGTTTTCCCGCTCTGGCCTAAAAACTGCCAAGCTGATAAATATTTTCTCTTTCATGTCCATCTCCCTAGAAACAGAAAGTGTGTTACTGCTGTAATTGTTCTATTGTGTTGTTTCTTCTGTTAGGGCCTAGGGTGTTTTTTATGTTGGTTTCTTGTAGTTCATCTATTTAAGACAACGTGTAAATGTTCAAGCATTAAAGAGCAAAGGAGAGCGATTCTCTTCTCAGTCTTTCTTCTATTCCTGAGCAAAGAATTTCTTAAGACAAAGCTCTCACAACTTTGAAAAATGGAAATATAGCTATTTCAGGTGAAGTCCTGGAGAAGAATAGCATTTTCCACCTCAAATATCCCCTACTGCCCTTGGAATTTCATTAGCTGAGAGTCAGGGCCTCAGGTGGCACCTTAAAATGAGAATAAAAGTTTGTAGAGCTATTTTTTGGTCCTTGTTATTGGACCAGGCAGGACAAATAATTTTAAAATTTACTTGCTGACATAAAAAGAGAATCCATTTCTATATATTATGCTGCAATTATGAATTCTGAGGCTGCATGAATGAAATGGGAAGCTTCCTGTCCCCACAGCTGAAATCCAAAGAGATAGTGAAATATTTTGACATTTCTGCCTTAGCCTATGAAGCAAAGTTCAATTAATCTCACCTAAACACATGTATTTTCTGCAGTTAAAATCAATTGTTTTCCAAGCAGCATTCATTTATTAGGTGAGTTCTGGCTTGTAGTTCCAGGTTCAGTATGTGTTTTCTGGTTGCTGCTTTCCTTCCCATGTTTTCCTTTACCTGGATTTGGTACACTAAGAGAAGTAATACTGGAAACCTGGGATTCCCAGTGTTAAGGAGGTGACTAAAAATAATACAAAACTGAGGAAATGTTGCTTGGTTTATTTGTTTGCTTGTTGTTCTTCATAGCAGTGCTTCCAAACTCTGATTTTCAAAGGAGACAAATGATTTGGGTTTGAAATTCAAATTCTCTGAATTTGAGGACCTTGAGGAAGACATGGTTTTAGAAGAAAGGTACATTCTCAGAACCAAAAAAATTTCAACAGAGACCAAAAACTGCAACTGAGCTTAGCAAAGATCTGTATGGTTCCTG
This sequence comes from Climacteris rufus, assembly GCA_013398175.1. NCBI lineage: Eukaryota > Metazoa > Chordata > Aves > Passeriformes > Climacteridae > Climacteris > Climacteris rufus. The sequence goes on from VZRZ01002950.1 coordinate 17,153, forward strand.
TGGTTCTCTTAAATTAGTAATCAAAAGATCATTCCACACATCAAAGGAACTAAAGAGAGCTATCATGCAGATCTGGGGCTCTGCAAAGCCTGAATAGCTGTGATGATTGTTTTGTTTTTTCTAATTTGAACACTAACCTGAGAATCCTTCACAAGCCATGCAAAGAAATATTAACAAACTCTTTGCACATGAAGCTTTTGCTGTTGTCTTTTGGATCAATTCGGCAGAGGCTACACTCACGAGGCCATTCCTCTGTGGTGCCCTCCAACCCCATGCTCACAGTCCTTGACATTTGCTTTCTGCCCAAAGGCCTTTTCTGCTCATCCAACAGCGCTTCTATATTGCCAGTCAGGCATAGCCATAACCTATTTGCAGGTCACAGAAATAACTCAGGAAATGCAGTTATAACAATTAATTTAGTATGGCCCTTATCTGGCACTTTCACTGTTGAGTCAATTTGGGTTCCTGGTTTTTCTCCTTGACTCTTGAGTGCTGGAAACACAGAGTGGGGGTCTAGGCACCAGAGCAATTCCCAGTGCAAAGAGGCTTAAAGCTTCCCTTCAAGTCAGTGCAGAGCTAGGCACATTCCTGGCTCCCTGGACTGGGAAATTGGAAGCTGGGCAAATTATGTGTTGAACCAAATTTCTCCCAGTTCTTATTGGCAGAGTGGAGAGCCTAGTGCTGAGCCAAGACTCAGGACACTGTTCCTGGTGAGCCCAGGAAGCCTGAAAATGCTGAAAGCCCAACATGAACACAAGTCTCATGGTTTCTGAGGTCCTGCTGCACTGGTGGGCACTGCAGCCTCTGTTGTCAGCAGGTAGGAGTTTTGGGATGGATCCTTTGACATCCCAGCATACAAATGTTCTTGGGTCACTTGATAGAAATCTCTCAAGTACACAGCCTGCCCTCCTTGCAGGTTGTCAGTGCCAATATGGAAATATAACTATGGATTTTACCAAAGTTTATCAGGACTCAGATGTTTCCAGTGAAACACTTTGGATTCAGGTAATTTACCTGGTTTATTGGTGCACTTGCCAGTGCTGGGTTAATGGTTGGATTTGATGATCTTAAAGGGACCAGATTGGTCAGGCACCCTTTGCCCTTAGTGAAGCCATGCTGGCTGTCCCAGATCACCTCCCTGCCTTGCCTGTGCCTCAACATTGCTTCCATGAAGGTCTGCTCCAAGGCCTTCCCTGGCACAGAGGTGAGGCTCACCACTCTGTAGTTACCTGGGTCTTCCTTTCTAAAGAAAGGAATGATGTTTCCCTTTTTCCAGTCACTGTGGACTTCACCTGATGGCTGTGACTCTTCCAAATGATGGAGAGAGGCTTGGAGACCACACCAGCCAGTTCCCTCAGGACCTTGGAATGAGCATCATCAGGCCCTAGAGACTCATTGCTATGGAATGGCTCATGCCATTCCCACTATCCCATTATCACAAAACAGAACCTCCACTGACATGGGCTAGGTTATTTTTCCTGTCCACCCACAAGAAGAAAACTTCATGCTCAAGCTGGTCATAAAATTCAATCCAGAACGATGTAACATTGAAATTAAAAATTATTGTGTGGTAAAGGTGGAGTAGGCTTGCCAAGGAATTTATGTGTATTAGTTGGTTAGTTAGTTAGTTAATTAGTTTTCAGAGAAAAACAAGATTATTTTATTTGATTCTTGGTTATCAGCTAGGCAATCTATCTGCTTCCACTTCTGAAAGGAAAATCAAGTTCTCCCTTCCTCCTTTGAGTATATAACTGCACTTTAGGCTGATTTAAAGTGAGACAAAGCAGAGTTTGTCCTGTCTATTGGGCACTGATATTGCTTAAGGAGCTCTTTGACAACTCACTAAGGTTACCAGGTCCTCTATGCAGGATTTCGAAATATATTCAGCTTGGCCTAATTCTGGTCACGTTGAAGGCAGTGCCAAAGCTCGCCTGACTTCACTGGAAAGTGAGCTCAATAAAAGGGAGAGTGTGTCTTGGGTTTTTCCATACATATTTTTCAACTCTCCCTACAGTATTTTAATGAAGTTCTTTCATACCAAATCACACAAATGTTTTTAGACCAGTTAATGGAATAGTAGGAAGTGTACCTGCAAAAAGCAGGTCTAGCTCAGGTTATCTCGAGATTACTCTAAAACTGATATTCAAGCCTAACCTTTTCCTAAAAGAGAGCTCTGGCAGGGAAAGTTACAGTGTGCCCTGAACACACAGGTATCAACACTCCATAAGAAATAGCCCGATGAAGTCTTTTTCAGGCTCTAAAGTGGGAGAAGTGTGCCACCTACTGCTAACAAAACTATTGGCAGAAAGAGGCTGTGGAGCTCGAAATTGAGAAAAATTTAATGTTCCTGTGGGCAAAGAAAGTGACAGTCAAGAGAATTGTCATAATTATGTGTCTAAAAAGAGAGAGAGAGATCACCTCTCACTTTTGATTAATAATGGAGAGAACACTTGGCTTGATTAATAATCAAAATGTGTGATGTGTGATTTATTTGGTGTTCTTATTGCAAAGTAGTTGTGTAATGCTTTTGGAAGTACTTTTCTTGAAGAGTGTTTTCCTTGTCCTTACGTGAGTCTTTTTAAATTAAAGAAACATACCAGAAATATAGAATATAGAAGTTCCTTAAGATATGCTGATAAAGGTAATGCTGATAAAGCACTCCAAAAATTCTGAAGAGCCTTTCTGGCTAATGACAGTCACTATCTAACAAAGAGGTGTGCAGGATTTGGAATTAGGGTACAGAAATATTACATGTAAAGTGCTTTGCTGAAGCCAAGTGTAAAATGCACTGAAATTAAGTGGCATTTAAGAGCTTTGGTGAACATGGAGAAACTGCAGTGATGTCGGAAGGCAAGCCTGGGAATTTGTGTTCAAACTGAGTTCTGGAATACAATGTTAAGTATTGGAAATTAATCTATTGTCTATAATTGAAAATTACACACTTGAGAAAATAAATCAGATAATTCAGGCTGAGCCTGTGCATCCAAATTCGTGAATGAGAATGAAAGATCCAGATTTACCTTTCAACGCACTCATGGATCACTCACCAGCTTTGACATTTGAAGTATTTCCTTACTTAAAAATATAAATGAACTCATAGTCATGAAGAAGAAAATAAGAGAATGACAAGTGACAAAAAGAAAATTCACCCCACCAGCACTTTTTCTCCGTATTGCAAAGGTCATGAATTCAGGAACACAAAGCTATTCAAGGAAGCTCCTCACTTTGTAATTAGCTAGCAGTAAAGTCAATGGCATTGTAAATGTCACACACACGCACACACAAATCCTTGTTTAGCCTGCTGGAAATAAATTAAAAACAAACAAAAAAGTCTCTATATTTACTGTTGAATGAAAAAATATTTTTTAGGACATACATATTTAAGAATCACATGCTTTAGCAAAATTTCATTTCCAAAGCATTGGAAAGAGTTAAAATCAGACTAGTTGAAGCTGCAGGTGCATTGCTGCCGTTTAGCTCCATCTACTGAATCCAACTGAAAAAACAGAAACACTGAGCTTTCCTCCTATTTTTAAATCCTGTTTTAGACCCCCATCTATCTCAACAGCCCCCTAAAACAGAGCAGGAACCCACAATACGCAGCCAATAAGTGGAACAACACACAGTAAACAAGTCAGGGCAGGTTCTGTTTGAAAATCAGAGGCTCCATAGGACCCTGGGGCTTAGGGAATTTTAGACCATAAAAAACTTGTAGACGGTTTTCTAGTTCTAATTTGAAGTCTACAAAGTGTTCTTCTTCCACTTTATATGCCTTTCTGAGATATCAAAGGCATTTCTTACACTGCCTTCACTGAATCCAAGGTCTTACCAAGTTTTACATGGAGATTCCCACTCCCATCCTTATCCAGAGATAAAACTACCCTGGGAGGATAAATGTTTTCAAGGCACACTTTATATGAGGATAGAAAAAACAGCCTGAGCCTTGTTGTGCATGCCAGCAGAAGGTTGCTTGCATTGAGGTCTTCTAAGCTGCTTCAAGAGAAGCTGTTTCAAGGACTAATTTCAGAACTAATCAATTGTTTACTTAAAAAGTGGTTACTATAGAAATTATCATTATGGATTGGCTGAACTCAGGCAAAACACAAAGTGTAAGAAATGTTTAACCTTCTAGCTGACTCCTGTACAGCCCACAGCTGATGCTGCCTTACATGTCAGCAATAAAAAAGAAAACCCAAACAGCAAAACATTAATTTGACATGTAGATTTTGATATTCAAATACAGGTAATGCAGCTTTGGCTTGAGAGGTCTCATTTACAGTTTTGAATTACAGATCCATTACACACAAAAAACACCAGAAAAAAACCTCTTTATCTTATGATTTGTCTTTTCTTTTACTTTTACCTTTCACAGGACTTGAGGAGAATGAGAAAGAATCCAGAATCTTGCCCAGATGCCCTTTGCCTCTATTTGCCATGGTGTTTGTCATTTCTGCACATTAAAATGTAAAGTTCCCAGAGAACTCACATGCTTTAGGATTTCAAGTGCTTAAGCTGTTTCTTAACTAAGACTCCCAAAGTACTAAATATATTACACAACAAATGTTTTATTTTTTAACAGATCACTCACAGATTTCTTTGTCAAATCAACTGTTAGAAGGTTTGCCATTCTGGACTTGTTTTTCCTTTCACAATTCTCCCTGTGAGGACGTGGTCAAAGCTGACATGATGATTTGAGAGCAACTATCAGAACATGCAATATCAGTATCTGAGAGGAAATACAAATGATTTTCAAGACACTTGAGCAGGATATATATGTGTATTTCCAATGACACTGATCATGGACTTACCACACCAAACATAGGCAGAAGCTGATCTCAGAGGGGTTTTCAGGCTGGGAGTGTTTGAGTGCTAACAAATGAACACTGTCAAATGTACATTTACCTTCCACTGTAACTCCAAGCACTTCTCCCAGGCTAGTGCTGCTCCTCTTAAGTTCTCAATCTGTCTGGGTTGTCTTCACTTTCTTTACTCCACACCACTCCAGATGCACACAGGAAACTTGTAATGATGAAATAGAGATAGTAAAAAAATGTAATTTAAAGCAAATGCCACGGCTGCATAAAGTATGTTTTGAATCGTTCTTTTCCGTGTGCAATTTGCAGGTATTAAAACTGAGTGGTTTAGACAAAGGTAAAAACATGTATGACAGAAAACTGCACTTCTCTGAATGTACAAACCTTTGTGCTCTTTTCCTTCTTTCCTCTTTTGCCTTAGATGGCAGTCATCACATAATTGCTGAACAACTTCAATTGCATTACTTCCATTTGAAATAAGTTATGGTGATCTAATTTTAGTTTACCTTGCCTCCCATTTCAGATGGATCTTCTATGCTATGCACCAAGGAGGTCCAGTGAGCCAGTCCCTTTGGTATGTGTGTTGAAACAATACAATCTGGGGTTCCCAGTTCCTAGAAGGATACGAGTAAAAACATTCCAGCGCATAGAGAAGCTGCAACAACTGCAAAACTCTGAGGATCAAAGACAACCAAAGCATTCTCATTCTACCACCAGTGAGAATGGCAGGATTTGGGATTTGATTCATCATCTTGATAGCCTTGTGGAAGTCATAGCAGTCTGGAGTTTGGGTTAAAAATTCAAGAAGTTACGAACTTTTTTCAGTGCCTGTATTAATTGCAAACAAAACTCACTCTCCCTGCTTCGTGACCTTGATGATGACACTGCTTCCAGAAGCTATAAATAAAACTGAATGCAGATCCATGAGGATAATTACACCACAGCAGAGGTTTCAACACATTGTTTGTCCTGTAGAACTTTCTAAGGAATCCGGCACATAGGAGACAGTTCCCAAAAGCATTCACTGAATCTAGACCTCAAGCTTTCCCACTGCTCCTATGGAGTGCTCAGTGGAATGATCAATAACCCAGAGGGAAGTGAATAAATGCAGAAGTAGAAGTCCCAGATCAAAGAGATAACAAAGGATTATCAATTTTCTCAAGATTTAGGAGGCTGATGAGGCCCTGGCACAGGCTGCCCAGAGAAGCTGTGGCTGCCCAATCCATGGAAGTCTTCAAGGCCAGCTTGGATAGGACTTGAAGCAACCTGGGATAATGAAAGGTGTGTTTGCCCATGGCATGGGGCTGGAATTGCATGAAATTTAATGTCCCTTCCAACTCAAACCAGCCTGTGATTTTATGATTCCATGATTTCCTGCAGTTTTATGCTACCAACAAACCTAAGTGTACAAAGTTAACCAACTGCACAGACTCACCAAAGGAAGGAAATGTGTTTTCTAGGTCTTACTTCCCTAATTAGGGCCTACACTGGCTTTTCAGTGATACATAATCCATTTCCAAAGAGCCCTATGAACAGGAAACACAGTTACAGGTCATACACCCTTGTGGAAACTGAGGCATAAAAAAAAATCCTAATTAAAAAGTAATCTTGATTATTTACTCCTTCATTATGTCTTGATGATTATCGTAGCGTTTACAAGAATGTTTTAGTTTGGGTTTGTAAAATATAAAGTGCTGGAGAAGTTTCACACCTTCCCAAGGCATTGAAACCAGGCCAAGATTAGGAGCAGACTTGGATTAGCAGCTTTTGCCCATGACAATAACAAACCTTAGAAGCCCCATGGATCTAACAGTGAGCTTCTCTAAAGAACTCAAGGGCTTTGACTGCTGTTGCACTCACAGAATCCCAGCATCATTTAGGCTGGAAAGGACCTCCAAGACCATTGATTCCAAACTGTGATCAATCTCCAGCTTGTCAACCAGACCAGAGCACTGAGTGCCCCGCTCAGTTGTCTCTTAACACCTCTGGGGTGGTAGCTCCACCGCCTCCCTGGGCAGTTCCAATGCTTGACAGCCCTTTTCATGAAGAAATTCTTCCTGGTTTCCAACCTGAACTTCCTGGTTTCCAACCTGAACAACTTGAAGCTGTTTCTTCTTGTTCTATTGCTTGTTCCCTGGGAGCAGAGCCTGACCCCCACCCGGCTGCACCCTCGTGTCAGGGAGTTGTGGAGAGAGAGAAGGTTCCCTGAAGCTCCTTTTCTCCAGGCTCCCCAGAGCTCCCTCAGCCACTCCTCATGACTTACTCTCTAGACCCTTGCCCAGCTCCACTGCCCTTCTCTGGAAGGGCTCCAGCACAAAAGGCTCAAAGTAGGGCGGCAGGGGGAGCAGGGATAAACTGGATGCAATGAAATGGAGGAAAAGGACTTGCTCTGCAGTGCAAAGCGAGGAGGCGTCAGGCTTTGATCAGAACAGAGGTCACTGCCATAAAAGAAACGGAACAAACAGTCTCCCCTCCGCCTGTACCAACAGAAGGGACAGAGGGACGGCAACTAACAGCTCAAAGGGTGAAACCCAGCTCTGCAGCCACCCTTCCCACATCCAGATGGGTGAATTTGGTGCATTTGGACAGCCCGTTTGGTTGCTTGCACAGCCAAAGCAACCTAAGGTGTGTTTTGTTTAAAGGCAGTCCCCTCTCGGTTCACACAATGAAGAGCAGGTCACTTTTCCAGGTTTACCCAGTGAAAAAGTGATATCCTTATCATGCCACACCACGAATCTCAGGTGGTAGGGCTGACATTACCTATACTCACTTACAGCTCTCTTTTCTGCCTCTTGTGATGACAACAAATAATATAGAACGTAAATGCTAAATAACAGATATAATGTTACATACATTAACAATGTTACATGCATAATAACAACAAATAAAAACATGTTTAATTTGTGCTTGCACCCCAATAGAAAACAGCAAAAATCAATGCATTTGCATTATTTTTAATGCAAGAAAAATTATAGGAGGACAAAAGTATTATTGTCACCTGCCATCACACATCTCATGATGGTGTGGTTTGAGATTTCTGTGCAGTCACACCAGGAAACGTAGGTGGCTGGAATATTCCGTTTATTCCTCCTTGATCACATCAAACCATCATATCCAGAGATATTTATAAAGGTATTGTTCAGTATAGACCTTGCACCTGAAGGTTAATCTTCCTAGTTAGAAAGCTAAGAGTGTGTGTCAGTTATTTCCAGGTGACTTGGAAATAATGTAATTTAACAGTGAGGCTGTCACAACCAGGGCAGTCCTTTTACTAAGAACACAAAGAGGCATGCAACAGGATGTTTTGGTGGGATTTCAGCAGCTTTAAGATTTGGGGGGAACTGTGCAGCCTTCCCAATGGGCATCAGCTAAGAACTTTTCTAAAAAGCAACGTTTAATTTCAGAGGTGCTGCAGATCTGACTGGTGCTCTCCAACATCAGCCAAATAAGACAAACAACACCTACGTAGCCAAATAACAACAATCTCTTTTCATTTCCACAAAATATAACTGGATATATAACACTAAATATAACAATAGGCATTGGTGGCTTGAAATACTGATTCCAAAACAACCACAGTGTAGCACTGCCACAGAGCCATTACTGACCTTTACAATCATGTGTTTCTGTGCTTAAAATCATTTTTATTTCCAACAGGTCTAAAAAGTAAAAAGCCCATTTCTCCAATGAGGAGACTGGCCAAATTTAAATATTTAACATATTTAACTTATGATTATATCATATTTAACATATTTAACTTATGTTTATACTTACATTTAACATATTTAACTTTGGTTACTGCAGGACTTGGCCTGTCGCAACGGAGACAACACTATTAATATCCCAAGTACATTTTAGGGATGAAAATCTAAGGGGGCCTGAGGGCGAAATCAGGGAATGTTACAGTCAAAGCATTTCATTAAAAAATATAGCCTATTTGACATGTGCATTTTGACGCTTCTGTCATTTTCAATGCTTTGGAGGTTACCCTTGAATGCACAGAGCCTGGTGAAAATGAACTGTGTAGAAGAACACAGAACCCCAGAATCCCTTGGATTTGGTTGGAATCCCTTTGGAGGTTGGAAAAGACCTCCAAGACCATCGACTTCAACCTCTGACCAGCTTGTCAACTTGACGAGAGCACTGAGTGCCATGTCCGGTGGTTCCTTGGACAACACTTTTAAGCGGAATTCTGTGCACTGCATTTTTACTGCCCGCCGCTTTTAGTGACACTCTACCAATTTATTTTCTCTTTTAGCGACGCCCCACCAATTTCCTTTATAAGAGGGGTTTGGTGGTTACTGTTTAATGCATATTGTCTGTAGTGTATGAGAGACCACCACTTATAACTGGAATTTTGAGGGTTCGGGGGGGTTTCAAGACCGGTCGCTCCCTCAGGGGGTTTCCCGCCCTCGGCGCGCTCCTCACGCTCGGGGGGCAGCGCTGCCCCCACAGACCGCACAGGCCCGCCGGGCTCTAACGGGGAACTCGGCACCACCGGCCCCACGGGATGCTCTCGGGGGAAGGCTCCCGGGCCAGGCTCGGCCGGGCACCCGTTCCCCTGACCGAGGCGCAGCGGGCTGAAGGCTGACAGTGATGACGCGATCGGCGGTTCCGGCGCCGGGGCGGTGACCGAGGCGGCGGCGCGGGCGGAAGGAAGGGAAGGAAGCGGGGGAAAGGGGGTGCCTCGCCGCCGCCGTCCCATTGCCGGGAACGGGGAAGGGACGCGAGGGGAGCGGGAGCCGGCTGCCTGAGGGGAGAGCGAGAGCGCGCGCGGCCTGACGGGAGCGCGAGCGGCGGGAGCGGCGGCCCCAGGAAGTATCGCGAGAGTTGGCGCGGCGGCGGCGCCGGCGCTAGAGGTGACCGAGGCAGCGGCGGCCGCGGGCGCCTCCTCCTCTTTTTCCTCCTCCTCCTCCTCCTCCTCCTCCTTCTTCTTCTCCCCCTCCTCCTTTTCCTTCCTCTCCGGCCATGGAGAAGGCGGTCGGTGCGGCGGTAGCGGTGACGGCGGAGGAGGGCGGCGGTGAGGGCGGCGGCGGCGAGGCCGGCAGCGCCACAGCGGGGCCCGGTCCCCCGGAGGGGCCGAGCGGCCCCGCCGCGCCCCCATCGCCGTGCGGGCCCGGGGCGGCGGGGCTGGTGCGGG
>VZRZ01002950.1:27435-43386 GCA_013398175.1 Climacteris rufus
CCCCCCGCCTCGGGGAGCGGCCGCCGGCCCCTCCAGCTCGCCGGGCTGCGGGGCCAGTGCCCCCCCGGCCTTCCCCGGGGGTCGGAGGCTCCCTGGGAGCCGCAAGCGGCCGCCTTCATTCCTGATGTGGTTTTATCCCGAAAGGAAAGGCCCGGGAGCCGCTGCTCTCTGCCGCCGTGCTGTGTGCCATATGCCATATCGCGATGGATATGGGAGCCGGGAGAGGGAGAGCCGAGCGGTGGGAATGCTGCTGGCACGCCCGGGATGAGGCTCAGGAGATAGGCCGGAGTGCTGGCTGCGTGGCTGGAAAGGTGTTGGCGCGCCCAGTGGTGGGAATAGGCCGTCCTGGAGAGAGTGTGCAGCTAAAGCAGGTGAAGGTGCAGGTAAAGCAGGTGAAGGTGCAGCCAAGGCTAAGGCTGCCACAGAGTCCAGGGTGTTGAACTGTCATCTGACGCCTTCCCCGAACCTGACAGCAGCCCTGATTCCATGTAATGCAGAAACAAGCCCAGGGACACATTACTAACTCGATTTTGTCTCCTGTTAGGTTTTTCAGGTAGCTATCGTTGGAAAAGGCCGGTAAGGCAGGAAGACCCTTGTTTGCATAAGTAGTCACACGGGTTGCTTTGCTGAATGGTTTTAATTCTGTAACCTCCCCATCTTCACTTCTGCTTTTTTCTTTGAGTAGTGTCCACAGAAAAGTCCAGTTGAGGTTTGTTAACTTTTCTTTGAACTTGGTTTCTAAGCAGTTCAGCTCTCAAGTGATGTATCTACATTTCTGTTAGAAATTGAGCAGGAAGGAAGAGTCTGATAGCTTCAAGGAAGGGCTGGGCTGGGATGGTGATAGGTTTTTCCACGGTTAAGCAGCACTCTACGTTTCATTCCTGCTGAAGTTGATACAAGAAGCATTTTATCCAACTGTTGGAGATAAATTGCACGCAACGAGCACGTCTCGACAAGTCCTTTCGCCGGGCATTTTGTTTCTGTGGTGGTAGTTTTTAGAAAAGTGAATATCATTGTGTAGGTAGAAGATTTTGTGGTGCAGGACTTGTAGGATAACTGGTTTGCTGCTGAGCTGTGCTGTCCAGCAGTCCTACAGATGCTTGGAGGACTCCGTTGAGCCAAGTCCTTTGAGTTTTGTGTGGTGATGTGTGGAGGAGGGAAGGAGGCCCTTGAGGGAGTTCAGTGTGTTGGCTGACAAGCCCTGTGATGGAAACAGTCAATGGAATTGTCTCAAGAGAGACCTACTGGCAAAATCACAGGCAGGTTTATTTAGTGGGCCACAGCCATTCTTCCCAATGGCTCCTTACACTGGGAGCTTTTGGATGGAATCGTGTGTGCAGCGTGCAAAGAAGGTAGAGGCAGCTTAGGAATACAGGCAACTGGGGAGGAAACCCCTAGATGAGGTGAGCCTTTGCCTGCATGCTGTGCCTTGCAGAGCCTTAGGCATCTATTTCATGTGCTTTGAGACCTGCAGAGAGAAAAAAATGCCAAAGATCATTAAATATCATGAGGCGGCAGAATACTTGTTTTTTGACAGAATGACATGTGCTATAGATCCTGATAGCTGGGAACGCAGTCTGGGCATCTGGAAGCTTCCCTGGTGACTTCATCTTATACTGAGTGAAGGCTTTCCCAGGCTGGGTGGTCTGGGATTAAATATTAAGCAGGGCTAAGTAAGCAAGTGAATAATACTGAGATGATGAAGTTCAGGATTCACAACAAATATATACACATGCTTCATTTATAATCGTTCTTGATTGTTCAGGTTGCTTACAAAATCTGTTCTAGTCTCTCTCCTAGTGACTTCAGGATAAAATGATGCAGCTTGTAGAATAGGCACAGCTAAAGTCACAGTTTGTAGGAATATGAACATGAGGATGGGCTGGTTGAGGGAGCAGGGCATCCAACTTGAAAGTTGTTCCCAGCAGCTCGTGGGAAGGAAATGTGTTGTGAATGTTCTCAGTGAAAGGGTGGTTTCCTTCTCTGAAAGTTAGTTTTGGCTTTTAGAAGTTTTAAAAAAAATCCCACTGTAGAAACAAAGGGGTTTTTAGTTGTTTGGGGGGTTAAATTTTTTTTCAATTTCAGATTTGCTTGTGTTGTGGCCAGCTCTGCAGTTGGATTGTGGTCTTCTGACCACGGGCAGTCTGGAAGGCACATAAAATGAAAAACACAAAGAAATGTAAGTTTCTGGTTTTGCTGTAAATGGAAACTACTGTGGGAACACTGCAGAAGCTGGTGTTCCCTCCCAACCATTCCCTTCATTATCTCTGTAAACTTAAGACAGTTTGTCTTAGGCTATTTTTTGCCCTTCCCATGCTTAATACATTAAGACTTCTCTAATCTCTGAAGCAAAGTGCTCCTAGATTTGACTGCTAATGAGACAGCTTCTAAAAATCAGGAGTACACTAGCAACAAGTCCAAGGAGTTCTAAAGGGAAACCTGGCACATCCTAAGTCACACCAGCCCTAGGAGCAGAAAGATGTTGTTTGGCTTAGTTGTTGCGGAGCTGATGGAATGGAATAAAGAGTTGTAATCAGATGTTTTCGTTTCTGTGTCTAAACTCCATCAGATCTCAATGTGGAAACAAGGCCCTGTGGAGAGCTTTGGGAGAAGTTAAATGGAAATTTCATATCAACAGCTTAATGAGCTCCTGTGACACCGTTCCTGGCTGGTTTTTTAAATTGCAGCAAATTACTGCAAAATCCCAAGATTTTAGGTAGTGAGGTCCAGTGTTGTCTGTAAATGGCAAATTGTCTTTTCCCTGAATAACAGTTAAGAAAAAATGGCAATTTTTCTTAGTACACAGGAAGAGGAATCTTAAGGTATGAGAAAAATGACAATAGGAGTTACATAGCAGGGGAGGTCACCTTGCAGATTCCTTGAAAGTGTTCTTTGATAGTGTTCTTTGATGTACAGATTTTGTTCAACACTTGCCTTCAATTCATAGTGAAATAGTGGTAAAAATGAGCAGGTCCTCATAGCAAGTTGCTACTTAAAGACCTGATGTCCAGAGCGCGTTAGGGCTTCTCTTATTTAATATTAAAAGGTTTAGTTGTGTAATAAAAACCGTTTGCAAGCTTATTTCAAGTCCTTGAACTTAGGGGATGTTTGCTGCTGGCAGTGAAGTTTATAATTGCCCTTTATATCCATCTTAAGAGTTGTAAGTTACATTTTGTCTGTGAATCTTGTCATGATCCAGGTGTAGCTCCATCTTGGATTGTGGGTGTTTATTACTGTACCTTCTTCCTTTTTTTTTCTGTTGTTGGAATCTTATGGGCTGTGCAAATTAGCTTTCCAGAATATAATCCTCAATTAACTCTACCTGAAAGCACTGCCCTATGCAAAGGCTGGGGTTTGGGATGTTTTGGCTCTTTATTAAGCATTCTTCTTTTCACTTGGGCCGGCTGTAAGTAGAAGTTCATTTTTGTTTTTTCAGCTGCAATTGAACTAGTAATTGAACTGAGCTAGTAGGATGAAGTAAGTGAAACAACAAAACACCACCAGTCCTCTAAAGCTGCTTCCTACAGAAGAAAGTATCTGAATTCCTTAGGTTCAGATTTAAGGCGTTAATCTGAAAAGTTGGGCTTCGTGGTGTGCTTTCAAGAGCATCACAGGTACACAGTTGTAATACTTAAACTGGAAAAAAAACTTGAAGATCTTAAGTGTTCAAATGAGCTGATTTGAAACACAGAATTTATTTTATAAACCGATTTTTTTTTTTTAACCCCATCTGTCTTCATGAGAACCCTGGAATAAAGCCTTTGGATTATGCAGGGCCAGTGTGTCTGGCTTGACCACTGTGTGGTGCGTTCACTTTGCTGCCATTACTTTCATGTCCTTGGGTCCTCACAGACGTGACTGAACATGCAGCTCATTGGGCCCTGTCCTTGTGAGCCTGGGACATCCCAGGTGCAGTTTGATCTCAGATTCTGCTGCATTGGTGATGTTGTAATTCTTTTCTTTCTGCCTATTTTGGCTGGCTTGGGCCTGCTGGACCACTTAGTTTCTTCCCTTCCAAAGAGGAAATAATAGTGAAATCCCTTAGAATGGTTCTCAAAAATCCCTGAAATATCAGGGCTGATCCCGGGGCTGTTGGTAGGGGAATCCCACAACCAGGTTTCACAGTAGTGAACTCCGCTGTGGTTGACCCCAGAAAGCATTACCCAAAACTATTAAACATCACTGCCTTACTGCTCCTAGACTAGATTCCAGCAAAATCAGTTTGGTTGGACCTAATGCATATTTTTTAAAAAAGTTCTTAAATATTATTATATTTTTTGTCTGCTTTATTGAAGTAATTAGTGAATATCTGGGTGGAAAAAGAAGCCCCCAGCATCAAGTGACCACTGCAGAAGGTGGAGTTCAGTATTGGCGACACTATGTGAATTTGTTTACTTCCTTAGGTATTTCTTCAGGAAATGACCTTATAAATATAATTCCCATGTGGAGCCTGGAGCCAATCACCCCATATTTTAAGCCAGTAATTCACTTCTTTAAAGAGAGTGGTTTCTCTGGAAGAGATTTAGCTCAGAGAATTTCCTCATCTGTCAAGGCTGAAGACAAATGAGATTATGTGTATTTGTTTTTTTTCCCCTCTATCTGTGTTTTAAACCCAAAACTGTTGGTGGTTATTTAGGATATAGCTGATTTGCAATTGGATTTAGGAATTGAAAAATCAATGCTGCAGATCCAAGAAAACTAAGAAGCCTTTGTTTTGGGGGTTAAGGGAACAAGCCCTTTTAACTTGGTGTTAAATAAAAATTGCCTGAATTTGCTGTTAATGTTTTTAGGCCACTTGAGCAGAACCCATGGCTGCTTTGGTAGACATTGTGGGTTTTTTTTTTTTTGAAATGCTGTGCTTCTGGTTTCTTGATGGTGTGGCTTTGTAGTTGACTCAGCTGAAATGACATCCTGAAGATGTGCTTGTCTGTAGAGCTTCTGCACCTGGACTTTTTTTGTCATGTCCATACTTTTTGATCTGTTGAGAAAAAAAGCCATTGGTGAGGAAGGATTAATGCTGGCATATGGTTTGGGTAAGGTCATTTAGCTAACGTGTATGCTTAGGTAAAAAGTCTTCCTTAAAGTGAAGTGGCCTTTACCAGTGAATACCAATATGTGTTGGTGCTGGTGTGGGAATTCTGGTGACCTCCATCCAGTCATTGTGCAGTGTCCACAGAAATTCTGGAAAAAGAAAAATCCATTGTTGACCAACGAAGGGCAGCATTTCCTCTCTGTTTCCACTAAGCAGTGCTTTGTGTTATTCAGTACTGAGAGGGGTTATCTCGGTATTCCAGATGTTTTCCAGCCAGGTTATCCCCCTTACCCCATCCTAAGCTCATGACTATGTGAAGGGCTAAAGCCCATGTGCAGGCATTACTTAACTGTTGTGTCACCCTGTTTTCACATGAGGTAATAGTTGTACACCAGGCTCAAAATCAGCCACCAAGCCAAGCATGTCTTTAATACATCCTTGTTTGTGCTTGTAGTATTTTCTTTTAGGCTGGATGTTGTCATTAGGATGATTTTGTTGGCATTACCCAAAGCAGTTTTTCAAATTGCTGGTGTTTGATGTACAGGAGTTATTCCTCTTCTGTATTTTACCTGCATCCTCGGTTTCTAGGAGTATAGTGGTGTATTCTAGGAAATGAGCTGAACTGGACCTTGATTTTACGTTTTTCCTTGCACCACCCCAATAGCTTATGTAGTATTAATCATCAAGAGTGGATAATGTGTCCAAATAGGCAACTGCTCAGAGCTGGAAAGATGTTGGAATATTAAGAAATATGATGAAATATTGCCATTTAGAATATCAGTTTGGGATTTTGGCTTCCATTCTCCTCAAGTTCAACTTGAAACAGTCAAAAAGTGTCTAGAGTCTTTATTTTTTAGGTTAAACTTGAAGGCATCTTGCACACAGTAATATGAGTTTATACTGCTGCTAAAGGGGGCTGCCTCGTAATTTGGCTCAGGTTTGCTTCCCCTTGCCATGATAACAAGGAGTGGTTGTTTCTAAGTCTGTACCTCTGTCCAGGAGCAATTTTGGGGATTACAACCCCAGCAGCAGGAGAGTATCTGAAAGCCCCCCTCTGGGGCAGGGAGTGATTCAGAGATAAGAGGAGGAAGGTCGTTTTTATCCTTCCAGCTCTACCTCCCAGTTCTTCCCACACACAAAAAAAGAACTAAACACTTTAAGGAGAAGCTGGAGCTCCCTGGTGCATCTGTGTCTGGCAGGTGACTCACATGTTTTCCTGTCCTGGAGCTTTACCATTTCCAGACTTCAGGTATTCTTGCCTTTTGTTCAGTCTTGTCCTGAAATGCTTTGCCAGTGGAATTTTCCTCTTGTTGCTGTTCTGCAGGTGCGGATTGTTCTCCTCCACAGAATGGGGAACAATGCTTTAATGAAGTTGAAATTTTAAAGTCATGATTTGACTTAGTTTTTTTTCCTCAAGTGCTCAGTGCTGTTCAGCCCCTGCATCAGCGTGGGTACTAATCCCACTGAAGTTGGGGGAGTGGGGCTTGGAGGAAGGAGAGGAAGAAAAAAAAAAGGCATTCAGTGCTCCTCCCAGCCACTTGGGAAATGATCTTGTTGAAAAAAACCCTCAGCAGCAGAAAAAGCACATTTCCAGTTGATCAGTTCCTGGATCCAGTTTGTCAGGCGCGAGAGCTTGTGCTGACACAGCGAAGAGCAGGAACTGAGGCAGGGAGGAGGATGAGCACTGCCTCTTTTGGTGGGACAGTTCATTGAAATGCCTGTCACAGAACACACTTCCATTATTTTTGAGGACTCCAATTCGTAAGAATGGTACAGGTCAGTGAGAATTTTTGTCTTCAAGGGCAAACTAGTCCTCTTGACGCTTCCTATGGATCTTCTATTTGGAAGTGGCTGAAACAGATAAATCATACAGAATTACTCTTTTTTGCATGTAGCTTAAAAATGTACAACTTCTTCAGATAAAATCAGCACTGACTTTAGTCTCTGGTATTTGTTCAAGTTCTTGAAAACAGCATATTAAGGATAGGGAGAAAGAGAGGAATTAAGCAGGATTTGATTAAAATACTGCAGCATTTTGGTTTATCACCATCACTTTTGTGTCGTTTAGTGCAGTGCAGCAAAGGAGTCACTTCGGAGACTGACTATAAAGTCACAAAGCACAATTGTGATCATAATCAGAACACAAAAAACTGAGCTAGTTTAAAGAAAAAAAGCACTTTGAACGTAACAGTCTGCTCCACGGATGAACAGATGCCTTCTGTCCATCTCTGTCACTAACAGAAGTGAAAGTTGGCATAACAGCATGCTGGTATTTTTGTGGAGCATCCATCAGCTTGATCAAGGAACTCCTCAGGGATAAATATAGTGAACTTTCTGTGCTAAACTTCGGAAAAGGGCTTTTCTGAAGCTTGCATGGGGGGTGGGGGGAAATACCTACAGTTCTGTGTAAAATCGCTGTAAATGCACTTGTGTCTTTGAGCTGCGAAAATTTACTTGTGTCTTTTAAGTCGAGGTGGGTTTTAGAAACTTGGTGTGAGCACCACAGCTGGGTTCTGCAAAAATACTTAGGATGGAGAACAGCACAGTGTGCTGGGTTGGCTTAACATCTTGCCTCTGCCCAGAAGGGGGAAGCTCTCCCTCTGTGCCCTGGGTGGAACAGCAGTGCCAAGTGTTCGTTATGAAAGTTGATATGGATGCTAATTCCTCCTGTGCTTTGGAACACTTGTGGGCTGTTGTGTCCCAGCACCGCTTACTTACATCAGAGTATGGCCAAAACCTCGGTTAGGCCTTCAAAAATTTTACAGTAATAATAATAATTTACTGGATTTGAAGAAATGTGTGAAGCAGTGACACCAAACAAGCACTTCCTTGAGTGAATTGGACTTGAAGTAAGGTTAGCAGTAGAACTCGCAATGAAGTTCATTAAAGAAAAAAAATTTCATTAAAAAAAATTGCCAAAATGTTTTCAAGAAAGGCAGATGCCTTGGGTGGTGGCTTTCATTGTAATCTGGAATTGGCTGTTAGAGAGTATGCAGCCTTCCCAAAAACCATTGTAATACTTGTTAATAGAAATAATTCAAGCAATTGATTTTGTAACAAAAGTATTGTGCACCCAGTCTAGAAGATACTTAATTTTTTGGAAAACTTTTTGTCAACTTCCAAAGCATTCATTAAACATAGTCATAGTAAAATAACTCCTTCAGGCTTTGTGTGTATAATATAATTTAAATGTGGTAAAGGGGAGGAGATTCTGCCGTGGGGGGTTGCTTGTATGTTGGGTTAACAGGGGACCTTAACTCAGTGAGGGCAATGAGGGGTTTAACCATGCTGTTGAAGGGGGTTTAAGTTTTTTTGGGTTTGGACACTTGCAAGCCTTTAGGGTTAGTCTTGGGCTAAGATCAGACTCTTACTGCGAGCACACCTTGAATTGAGGGCAAATGTTTGTGAGTTAATTATTGTATCTTCTGGTAATCTGAGATAAACTGAGCCTGTGATTTTATTTCTGAAGGCCCAACAAAGAAGAGATGGGGAACAGGAGGTATTGAACTTCAGTGTTGAGCTGGAAGTGTTTCCATCTGGCAGCTGGTTCAACTACACTGATAGTAAATGCTGGGAGTTGTGCTGTGTGGTCCCCAGTCTGTCTTGATCTTCCAGGTAACCTCAGATGAAAAAAGAAATGAACAACCATATTAAAATAAAATAGAGATCATATTAATATCTCGTTTTTTATTCAGTTTGTGTATTTTTCCTTCTTTAGCCTTATCTAACAGCTTGCACTGTGAAATTCCAGGCTTGATATTGCTGTCAATGAATGGTGTAAGTTTTCCAGCCATTTTAGTCTGTGAATTTGAAGATGCCAGCTGAGTTATTGTAATTATTGAGAGTTTTGTAAAAGAAAGAAACATAAAGTACATTGTTCTGGTTCCTGCTTTTGGAATAGGTTTCAAAACGTGGTATTAACCAACTCCAAATTCATTGTGAACAGCCTGTCTGAATATAGAGCTTGAAATGACCATCTGGTCCACAGCCAAGAAAAGGAAGATAGGGACATCCTGATCCAGCAGATCCTGGATTAGAATTTGATGTGAAAACACTTGATATAACATTACTTTATTGGAATTTATGCATAGAATAAAATGATGGACGAGGCCACTTGCAAAGAAGGACTTCGTCCTAAAAAGTGGCTTTTCCTGGTTGAAAGTTTCCTAACTCTTGGCAGGGAATGTGTCTGCACTTCAAAACTTTTCAGGAACTTGCACTCAAATTTTCATGTCATTATGTGGAGGTATCTTGGATTAGTGCCTGCCTTACGGTTTAAGAGGTCTTAGTATGAATGTTTTTGGTCTGCACATGCTGCTTCATTACACACAGCTTTTCTGTCACCAGTATTTCATATGTGGAATGAGAAAGGAATATATGTTCATTCACTTGAAGAAGGATTTTCCATGTCCCAAGTTGTCTTTTCTGAGCACGTCCCTCATTTCACTTGTGTTTATCCCAGAACAAGAGTTCTTCAGTGTGTTCAAAGTCCTTGGCCTAAGGACTTGGAGTATTGTATTACCCAGTGAAAACATGGATTGCTTAAAGGAAGATATCTTATAGAAAGCTCCCCTTAGACAAAAATGTGTGCCAATAATCTTCAACTTCTGCTGAAAACCCCTTTTGAAATGCTTGTGTCATTTTGTCTCCCTTTTTCCTTTTGCCAGGTACATTTGGATTTGTATTGGATGGTTCCTCCATAGCAAAATCGTAGGGGCTGTCTTCAAACAGTTGCTCTTTAATGATGTTCTAGTTCAGTTCATCTTCAGGGCAGTGCTATGGATCAGTAAAGGTATTTTCTTTCCTCTTTTTTTCCATGCTTAGTTTTGCCTTAGGGAATCGAAAGCCCAAAGAGTAGGGCTGATGTAAGCACTGACCAGGGCACGAGGCTCCTGGCTGATGAGCAGGGTTTGTCTCTCTCTGTGCCAGGATGCTGCTTGCTTGCTGGACTGTGAAACTCTGCTCAGGTGTCAGTTGCACTTAGGCAGAGATAAAGACTTAATTCAGAAATGCTTTTGTATTGTGCCTGTAGCCTCTGCTTGGAGCTGGATGGTGTGAGAATAAGAGGCTGCTGATAGAAGTGAAGATGGTTAGCTCAGGACTCTTGACCACAGTGTTGCAGTCTCACTCTGGACAGAGCTGGCTTTTGGTATTCCTTGTCTTCAGGTTCCTGGGAAAGGTACTATAAGCTGAGTGCTTTTGAGTTGACCTTGTATGATCTGTTGGTGAATCTTTGTGTTTCCCTTCACTTCCTGGCATGATGGTGCTAACTCTTCATTCAGTTGGGGAATTAATCACCTTTTTTTACTGACCCTTGAATGAGAAATCTTCTATAAAAATGGTAATGCAGCTTGAATGCTGAAATTCCCAATTCCCCAGCTATTACTGGGAGGAAATAACACCTCTTTAAGAAGGCTTCTCTGGGCTTGGAGTCCTTACCTTCCTGGATCCCACCACATCCTGACAGTTCATGCAAGCTGCCAAGTCAGCTTTGCTAGTGTAATGCTTCTGGTTAGGCAGAACAGATCTGAGGAGGGTTTTATGAAGGGAATTGGGGAAGTTTCTCCATCAGACAGGTCATAACTATGAGTCTCTCATCAACAGTCAGTCTTGAAACCTTTTTAGTGTTATGCAGTCTTTTAAGTGGACGTTAAAAACCTCAGGATGTGTTAATTGTGGTGCTTTCAAAGGTAGTTAAGTCAGATACCTTTCAGTTTCTCTGGAGCTGTGGAAAACCTAGATCTCAAGGACACCATAACGAATAGAATTTTATCCTTTCCATCTTTGTCACTTTACCAAAATGAGTAACACTAAATGAACAGAAAACACTGAATGTGTCAGAAGGGTCTAGAATGCCTTGCTGCTGCCCTAGGCCAAGGGAAGAATAGGCTGGAGAGAAATGAAAGATCTGTCTTGGCAGAAAAATGAGTTTTTGAGTGGGAAATAATTTTGGATGGTCAAAAAAAGTTGTTACATGGTTGTTACAGAATAAAAATATGTAGCTTTGTTATCGAAGTTTCCTTGTCTGTGGGAGGTAACGGAGCTGAAGCAAGGGGGGGTGTGATAATGAGAATGGGCAGCAAGGATCATCTTGTGACTGTAAAACTCACGTGAAAGCTCCACTGCAGCTTTTGGCAGGAAAGTCTGAAATGCTGAGAGAGAGACACTGAATTACAAGGCTAAGGGAATTAAAAAATCAGAATAAAAGTATGTCTTCAGTGTTTATCAGGTTAAACCCCATCATCCCTGCTCATCCCTACTGCAATAATGAAAATGAAAGGAAGAAAGTAGGTTTCTTTTATTTGAAATTCAGTCAAGCACCTGCCTGGAAGATGCTGGAAATTTAGTCAGGCTGACAACTGCAGAGCTGTGATTGCTCCAAGAAGTGAAGAAAAGGAAACCAATATACAGTGTGAAAATAGAAAAAGCAGATGAGGGTCATGACTTCAGGTGGTGCCTGATGTTTTGGTTTGGACTGGCTTTTTTTATGTAATCGCCAAGCACTGAGGATTTAGAAGAAGGAGAGTTGGATGCACCTCTCTGGATGGAGAACCTGAAACAGTAGGTTTAAAGCTGATTTTGTTTTGTATTGACATAGAACTAAGAGACCTTACAAATAGCACCAAGCGGTGACTGATGCAAACTGATCCGAAGCAAGAGATTATGCTTTTTGGGGTGTAACAAGATTTTTGTAGTTAGGAAAGAAAAGATGATACAAGAAGTAGCAGAGCAGAACATTTTTAGTGTCTTAGTGGTTAGGCTGAAATGATGGAGAGCTGCAAGTTACAGGCACAGCTGGGGCTGTAGTTCATAATGAAGGTTGATAAATCCTGGTGCATTTATCTGGAGCAGTGACTACCCTTAGGGGTGTCTGTTTGGGGAAACATTCAGTTCTGACTTAGTTGTAGAGGGATTTGAAAAACTGTTTTTATTCTAAGAGCAGATAAGAAGAACTGGGCTCAGTCCAGCAAAATGAACGTAGGTGGGAGTATCATCACTCTCAGAAAGGAAGAATTGGGACCAACACAAGTTCGAAGCAGTCTTTGAAAAATCTATCTGGATATTCCTTATACCACTGAGTGTTTTTCTTGGATGTGAACAACTGCTCCGGTATCTTGTCATGTTTTTTTTTTCATGTTAGAAGAGGAAGCTTGGTCAATTGAATGTTTTAATGATGGAATTTTCCCCTTGGTGAATTAATTGAGATTTCTGGTTTCAAAGGTATTTCTGACTAATGTGAAACGCTCGTCTTGTCTTTGCAAGTATATCTTGTTTGGATTTTTCATTGTGCTAGGTACCTCAATTTTCAGGGTATTGCATATGGAAGTGGTAGGCTTTTTGCCTCTTGGCACTCTGTGTTTAGCAGATAATCAGAATGTCACAAACTTTGGGCTGGAAACCCACTCTGTTTTTGGTCTTAACTGTCTTAGGTACTCTTGGATTCTGTCTGACTGTCTACCTACTTCTGGAAAGGGAAATACTTGGGAAAGGCCACTAAGGGGTTAACTGAGTGATAATTTGTCCTGTATTGAAGGCCTGTTTTCAGCTCTCCTTTTTTTCTTCTCAAAATGATTTGGTCTTTTTAGTAATTAACGCACCTCATGATTTTGCTGAATAAGGTGTTAACAGCTGCAAGGGACAGGGTTTAAACAACCCAACCTTGACACTGTGCTCTGTGGCTCTGAAAACACACAAAAAAAGTGTGTTTATATGCTTTGGGACAGTTGGTGACCAGTACTGCTCGATCAGCTGTAAAGAGATAACAATGTGCTTTTGTGATATAAGAGTGGGAATTGTCTGATCAATTGTTCAGTGCTCACAATTCTGGGTGCCAGAATCTGTCTCGGATCAATGGTTGAAATGCTTGTGCTTCAGGGTGATGTGATGGCAGTTCCAAATTCGTGGTGGCTTGCGTGGTGCTGGAAGGTTGGAATGAAAAATCTTCCTACAAACTGTCTGCGAGCTGTTGAGTGTGTACAGCTCCACTCTGCATGAACAACTGTGTTCTTGTGGAGGTTTTTATTCTCCCTTTGGTCATTTCCACATAGTTACCAGTGCTGTGTGGGGAGCATAGTGCAGAGAAAACCAACCTTGAGTTGTACCCATCTCTACCTTTGCCTTTTCCCAGAAGACTCAGGATTCCCCTTGGTTTAACACACTTCTTGTAGCTTGAAATAGGACTTTGTTCCACATTTTTAAGGCTGTCTCCTCAGGCTGCACCTCAGATGTTCTCTCTCCCACCTTCTGTGTAGGGAACAGAAGGGTTTTCTGTGTTTTAGGCTCACAGAGTGTGAGGGACGTGATGGATGGACACAGCTCAGACAGCTGCGTGGTTTTAAGGTATCTCTTGACCAGGCAAAAAGGCTGATTTTTAGTAGAGGATGGTAATAAATGAGGGCACTGAGTGGATCATGCCCTTCAGCATAAAGCAAAATAAAGATCGTTAGTTTTCGGGGAGGAGCTGAGATATTTTGGAGAGATAATGTGTTTTATCTTTTCTGATCAAATGGTTCAAGTAATTCCTAGACCTGGACTTGAAAGCGAGGAAGAAATAGCTTTGTGTTTACCTGTGCACAATTGAAGATGTATTTCCTGACCTGTGTGTAAAATCCAAAATCACACAGTAGAAATACAGAAGAAATTAATCACAAGGATCTAAGTATTTTTTTTCCCCTATAAATTTATTTTTTGTTTTTTTCTTCTTAATTTTTCCAGAACAGAATGGAACTATGCATTAAGGCCTTTAACGTTACATCACTATGAGATCTTCAGTAAAACATGAAGAGTTGTGGATGGGCTTTTTGGAATTTGGTATTCCATAGTATAAATATTTTTGAAGTACAAAAGGAAGTGGGAGATCTCATTTGGCAAACAAATGCTTCTTTCTAAGCCAGCATCAGAGAGCTGCAGATTAAGGTGGGCCAGGGGAGAGGAGGAGGGGGGTTGGGCATTGAGATTATTGAGGCTTTGAGTGTGAAATTTGGAGTGTTTGGTTTGCCACCCTGAAACAAATGGTGAGGGTGACTTGCTTTCAGTGCCAGGAGGGTTCTTCACTGCCCTCGTGGCTCCCATGTAGAACCGGAGTCCTCGTGTCTCTCATGGTGTAAGGGAAGCTCGGAGTTATTTTTGGGTTGGGGATTTGTAAATGAAGTGATGCTGTTGCAGGCAGGACTCTCCAGTTTCCTGAGTGGGACAGGAAATGGTTCAGCTCTGGAGGTGAGCCTGTTCCTTCTTCTCCTGAAAGTCTTGTGCTCGTTCTGTAGAGCTGGAGGAGACGATGCTGTTCAGTTTGCCCTGTGTGGAGTAGACAGCTGCTTTTGTTCCTGTGGAATGCTGTCTTTACATTTGAAAATGTTTTCAGTGGTGTCATGTGTGAAGCGTCTCTAACTCAGTGCTAAGTTGTGTGTTTTAAGCTTTTTTTTTTTTTTTTTGGTGTGATATAAGGTATCTGTTAATTCTTTCTGAGGCTCAGAAAACTGAATAACTAGTCTTTTGAGACGTGAGTGTTATGTAGGAGGTGGTGGCTGGTTTTTCTTTTCTCTTTTTTTTAATATATGTACAAAGAAATCCTTCAAGCTGTCAGGGACATCTTTGCACTTGGGCTAATGTGTGTGTGTTATTGCTGGATTTCCTGTACACCGGAGCCATTGCAAGGGACTGCTGGGGATGTTAGAAATGCTGCCCTAAAAGCATGACTCCAGAGGAACCATGGAATGTTGTTCTGTGATTGTTCCTGGAATTAATTCTTGTAAAACAGTGTAAAATCTGGTGTGTTCCCTAAAGTGGAAAAATAGTACGGACAGGCTGAGCAGATGTTGAGTTTATGTAAAATGAAGGACTTTGTGATGGGTGAGTAGGATGTAATTCCATTTTAGGTGGTTAAATAACATTTTTAAGTGGAAGAATGTAGTTATGCCTGAAATGTATACTGATCAACTAGAATTTCTCTTTGTGGTGTTATTAGCCAGTTTGACCAGCTTTCTAAATCCAGGTAAGAATATTCTTGCTGTTAAGTGTGTTTTTAACAATGAGCATGTTTTTGGGAAAAGATGATATTGATTAAACCAAGTGATTACTATGAGTGTTTCTTCAAGGCAAAATGTGAATTTAATTCCTTTGGCCATTAGACTCCTTTGTGCTCTGCTAAAATGACATCATGAGAGAGGAGATTTTTGTGGGATTGACAAGATTTATTATGCTTCATGTTTTGAACTGGAAGATGAATTATCTTGAGAGCTGCAGATACGATTGCTCAGTGATTTTGACCTGCTGCTTGCAGAATTGGTATCACTGTCACCTAGGGTTGAAGGAATACATAAAATATAATTTTTTGGTCCACTTGATGTTTTGGGTGAAGCAGAGAAGTGTGTAGGTAAGAAGTGGATGCTCATCTTGGTGGGTAGGTAGTGGTTCTCAAAGCTACATCGTGGAGACCTTGCTCCATGCGGTCAGTACCTTTTTCCATTGGTGCCAGAGCCTATTTCTGGAATTCCTGCCACCTTGGAGCAGGGTGGAGGAGGAGAGGATGGGGGCCGCTGGAAACGCAGCAGCTGATGGAGCAGCACTTAAAAGAGGTTTAGAAGGTTTGGGTGTAATGGGAAGACAGGTCATAGCACAGAAACAAATGTGCCATGGCACGGATCTGCCTAATCTAAGGGCTGGGGTTTCTGCGAGTTCACGGTGGGGAAGGAGGTGAAATGATCCATGGGACACGTAAAAATGAGCTGGTTCCGCTCCGTTTTTTTACGTTTATTCTATTTTTCCAGCCCCGAGGTGCTGGCGGAGGAGCGCAGGGCGGGCCTTGGGGAGCGGCGCGCAGTCCCCCCCCGCGCGCGGGTGGTAGGCGCCGGGCGCGCACGGGGTGGAACGGTCCATTTCCTGTTCCCGTGCCGGCGGCGGGGGGGGCTCGGCCGTGAGGG
>VZRZ01002950.1:43398-98929 GCA_013398175.1 Climacteris rufus
ACGGCCGGGACACGAACAAAGGGGCCCGGGGGATCGCAGGGGCCCTCGGGGCCGGTCCCCCCCGACCCCGGCCGTTGGGGCTGCGGCGTTCGGTGGGGCCCGGGCGAACGGCGCCCCCCCCGCCCCTCGGGAGGGGTCCGGGGCACGCACCCCCGGGGTGATATTGCGGTCACATTACCGGGGATTTCGGCCACTGCCTGCCATAACTCTCTCTTTTTTAATCCTCATTTGTGCCAGGATTTCTGTTTCATAGAATCATGGAATCACAGAATGGCTTGGGTTGGAAGGGACTCTGAAGATCTCATTCTGGCCCTGTGCCGTGGACAGGGACACCTTCCACTATCCCAGGTTGCTCCAAGCCCCATCCAACCTGGCCTTGGACGCTTCCAGGGATGGGGCAGCCACAGCTTCTCTGGGCAACCTGTGCCAGGGCCTCCCCACCCTCCCAGAGAATAATTTCTTCCTAATATCTGAACCTAATCTCAGTCAGTTGGAACCCATTCCCCCTAGTCCTGTCACTACACGCTCTTGTAAGTAGTCTTCTTCTCTTTCCTCTAAGTTCCCTTCAGGTGCTGGAAGGCTGCAATTGGGTCACCCTGAAGCCTTTTCCAGGCGGAAAAATCCCAGTTCTCTCAGCCTTTCCTCATAGCAGAGGGGCTCCATCCCTCTGATCAGCTTGGTGGCCTCCTTTGGACTCGCTCCAGCAGCTCCATGTCCATCCTGTGCTGGGCAGCCCAGAGCTGGAGACAGTACTCAAGGTGGGGTCCTGTCAGAGCAGAGGGGCATGTGTGTTGCAGTATGTAATTTCTCTTACTGAGCTTCCAGTTGTCTAAATGTAGCCTGCTCTTGCTTCCTCTGCAGAAGTAGATCTCCCTCTGCAGCAGTAATTTATTATGAAATAAATGACATTATCCCTTCCTGTGAGGGTAAGCTGGAAGTGCCCTTTCAGCCAAATGGAGAGACCAGCCTAGAAATCACAGAGTGAAACAGGTCTCTATTACAGGTTATATTTGCTGTAATAGTTCAAGGAAATGTTCACTGGCACAGGTTGGCCAGAGAAGCTGTGGCTGCCCCATCCCTGACAATGTCCAAGGCCAGGTTGGACAGGACTTGGAGTAACCTGGTTTAGGGGAAGGTGTCCCTGCCCATAGCAGGGGAGTAGAACAAGATGATTTAAGGTCCCTTCCTATGCTTCTATGAAATAGCTTTTTCTTGTTCCTGTGGTTTTTCAGGTTTTGCAAGCAAAAACATGATTTCATTGCCAGATGACTTGTCAAAATATTTGCATGTATTCTTTATTGTGACAAGAAGCTGCAACCTTATTTGTTGCTGTCAGAATTCCAACAAAACAGTGCTTCCACAGTGCTTGTCCTGTAGGCTTTTTCCCTTAGTAGCCACACTTAGGTTGCCCTAAAATTTTTTATCGGTAGAAATACTTGGTATTAACTTCCGTGTGAACTTTGGAACTGTTTAACGTAATTCCATCCAACATTATTAACTCAACTGTTCACCTTGTGCTGAATAAACTGGTGCAGGTGTATGAGCAAGATATTTTCACCGGTGTCTGTGTGTGTGGCTGGGTTTGTGTGGGGAGGTAGAAGAGGAATGGTAAACTGGGCTTTGTGCCATCAAACAGATATTTCAGTACTTCACTTGCCTCATTGCATACTGAAAGCTTTTTCTTTCTCTTGTTTTTATTTTAACCACAGTTGTCATATACAGCTTCATAATTTGTCAAATTAATAAGGTACGTTGTGCTTATTAATAGTCCGGTTTGGAAAGGCAGTTGGGAAGTTAATTTTGTCAGTACAACAGAATTTTGGAGTTGTGTGAACTCAGAAATTATATCTGAGTTCCCACTTCTCAGTGAGATGTGGTGGCTTTTCTTTTGATAATTATCACACATTCACTTCCTGGTCACAAGACTGGCTGGATCCAGGTAAAACATCCTCAGGAATCAGGCATGGCTTGTCTGGTTTTAGATGTGTGTGAACTATGACTGAGTCAGTTCATGAAGCTCTCAGATACTCTGGTAGTAGTGGAATCTATTGGTAATTTCTTAGCACATCAGCAGAAGCAACGTAATTGTCTTGCATTCCAGGACATGTCCAGAAGTACAATTTAGTTCCCTCCAAACTTGTTTCTGTTGTAACTTGGAACAGTCTATTTTATGGTGTGTGTCTTCTTTTCACGTTTCAGGGCTTTTTTTTCTCCCATGGAGCAGTTTCTGGTGCTCATTCAAAGACAGCAGCATGAAGAGTGAGAGAACTGCTCTTACTTGGGCAGCAGGATCTGTCACCTCTGTTGTTTTGAACATACTTGGTACTGCTTAGTATTTAGTTAAATTTGGAGTGACCAGACCTTGCCTCTTCATGAAGTCTTCAAGAATATTTTCCCTCTGAGTTGGTTATAATTTAAAACAAGAAAAAAAGGTATTTTCTGTAGTGTGCCTGTTATGCTGGCTTAGCAAAGAGACCGAGGTGCAGACGGTGTTAGAGGTTCTTACTGCAAGGGCCGTGTGGGTGCTTCTGGGGCCAAAATCACTTCTGAATGATAAAACAAAAATAAGTCTTCAGCAAATTTAATGCAGCTGCAGGCAGATGTGGCTGTCAGCCCAGAGGATTTCACATGGTGTCCTGGCTGCCCTGTGCTTAGGCCACCTTCAGAGAAGGTGTAATTGGTGCAGAACTGGAGCTGGCTTTGCTACTTACAGCCAAAGATGAGTGTTGTCTTGGCTCTGTCACTTGAATCTGGCATTGAAAGCCTTATGTGGGAGTACAGGTGAATAGAATTGCAGCACTGTGGGGTTAATATGAAGTTAGCTTTTGTTCACTTGGTTCTTCTGCTCCTATATCTTGACCATATTTGTTTGTTGTTGTGTGACTTTACTGACACAAGGCTTTTTTTTTGTGGATTTAAGCTTTCAGGTTTTGATTTGTGTGTGCCAGTGCAGAAGTAATTGTGTTACAGGAGACCTTCGTAGGGCATTCAAAGTAGGTGTAAACCTGTAGCTGTGTTTATGGTGCTTGAGTTTGTCAATAGAGGCACTTTATTGGGTGGGAGAGTAGGCAGTAAGTTCTGTCCTGACAGATGAGGATGTGGTCTGTGTTGTGTGCTGAACTCAGGCTGATAGCTCAGAAATCCACTTAGGAAGCTTATGACAGTGGAGGGGTAAATTTATATTCCCTGTGTTGATTTGAGACTTTTCAAGAGCAGCAACCACGTGCTGTGACCTTCAGGTTCTTTGAAAGCTCATTTGTGCTTGGCTTTAGGGAAACAGACTGGAGTCTGCAAGCCCACATGTGGCACCTGCCCTTACTAACTGCTTTTGTGTCCTTCAGCTTTCCACCTAGCTTGAACAGAGCCTCAAAATCATTGTGAAAAAAAACTTCATTTGTTACTGTGATCTTGGAAGTATTTCCTGACCACAGAAAGTTTTTTTAAATTTAATTTTGTACTGGAGTCATGGGGATAATTTAATAGTGTCCAAGATCTTACCTTGGTTGTTTGTATGTAGCTGCCAGTGGTGAGCTAATAGGAAAGCATCAGATGTTACACCTTGACTTGTCTAGTTGAGCCCCAGTGGGGACAGCAGAGCGCAGTTGTGGTGGTGACCACAAGATTTACACAGAGCAGAGAGTGCCCTGTGTGCACTCACAGGTGCTCCATGGAACACTGTCAGAAGGGAGAGCAAACATTCAGTAGCAGAGTCGTGTCTACAGTGCACGCTCAGAGATCAGGGGAGCCTCTGCAATGCAATTTTTCTTTAACGGGCCAAGTATTTTAATATTTATAGACATTGTAGTCTCTTGATCTGAAGATTAAAATCAGCATTATATTGCAGTGTTTGGGCATTAGTAACTTTCCCACGTTCCAGCTCTCAAACAGACTAATCCTTCCTCTGTTTTCTTTCTCACAGCTTCTCTTAGTAACGTTGTCTGGTTTACTTTCTACCTGTTCTCCTGTCTTTTTAAAGAGTTTGCCCGTACGAAGTTGGCGTTGGCTACTAACGTGCTCCAGCATTTCCTAGTGATTTCAATCATTGAATATCCTGAGTAGAAGGGACCCATGGGGTCCCATTAAAGTCTCACTTCCCATTGAAGTCCAGCTTGAAATCCAGCTGAGTGATTCCAGTGGTTCATGGGTTGTCTGTCAGGACAACCTCTCAATCATTATTTTCAGGTAAGTTGGAGCCCTGCTGTGGCATCCCTTTCATTAAGGCAGCATTACTAAGCCTGGGCCACATCTAGTCCCAGCCCCAGTAGATAAATGCTGGAAGCTGATGTTCTGTGTCCCAGGTTGTAGTTTGAGGAGGAGAAGCAGCAATCCCCCCCCAAACAACACAGCACCGAGACACCCATGAGGAGCCAGGAGAAAACTTCCTTGCAATGGAGTTTGGCTAGTTCCCAAGGGCTCATTCTGTGTCATTGTCTAGTGCTTTCAAACAAACCATGGGAAGGTGATTCCACTTCCCTTGGAGCTGCTCTCTGCCTCATGCTGCCTCCCCTGGTGTTTCTCCTGTGATGTGAGGCAAAGGGCCTGGAACAAGTGTGTGTTGAATCTTCTAAAAAAGCAAATCCTAGCTTGAATTTGTTACTTTCCTCCTTCCAGGTGATTTGGTAAGCTGCTCTGCGGAATAGGGAGCTGATTCTAGGTTGCTTTGTCTGACAAATGGGAAGGAAGATCTGGTAGGCACAATTTCCCTGTGTCTTAAGCTGCTTCTCCTTGACTTGCAGGAAGAGGTTACAGCCTTGATGGTATAATATGAAACCGTTCTTGTTATTTATGCTTTATTGCTTTGTCTTTTTTGGTAACAGCAAGATGAAAATGCAGTTGTTGTGTGAGAAATCTCTAAGTACTTCGTACTTCATACTGCTGTTAAAAAAGGGTCAGCATTATTCAGTGGTTGTGTCTGCCAGTGAGGGTCTTGCTAATTGGGAAATCTTAACCAAGGACTTGACTAGCAGGTGGCATCAGGTGATCAGCAAAAGTCTCTTCAGACCCAGGCTCTTCATCCTTTAAGCTGTTGGTTCATATAGAGTCCTTAGTCAAAAACAGTGAGAGAATTGAGAAACATTTCAGACAGGTGAATTAATTTAGTTTTTTCCTTTTTTCCATCCCTTCATACATCCTGTCTTTAAACTTTCATAGAAATGTGTAAACAGGTTGTTTTCGTGGCCAAGGTACTTGTTACTTTTTTCCTGCATGTGCCTGAAATCTCTTCAGATCTTTGCCTTGCTGGAATTTGCTAGCTGTGTTGACTGATGGGAAGTCACACGCTCTAAAGCTGAAACCCACACTCAAAACAACCTGTTGCTCTGCCTTGGCATCAAAATCCTGTGAGAAGGAAATGCAGGGAACTGGCTGGTATAAATAGTGCTTGTCTGTCACTTTATGGCCATGTAAATATGGAATAAATAAGATAAAATATCTTCATGGGACAGATGTGATGGGAAGCATTAAGAGGAGAGTAGAAATGAAAATTGTGGTGGTGATTTGAAGGAAATTGGCACGTGATGTTTATATCTAACATGGGAAGCAAACACTGAAGAGGAAGGACTCCACTTAAAATTGCTGTCTTTGCCCTTAAACATTGATTTTTTTTTTAAAAAGAGAACCTCTTCTTTGGTAAGGTGGGAAAAATAGTTATGTTTGGATTTAGTCATACTTGTGACTTGCTTTAACTACCTTCACAAGTCTGCCCATTTACCATATGTAAAAACCGCTCAAATCCTTTCAATATGCAGCAGCTTTCAGTTGGATGTGCCAAATAGAAAAAAAAAATCGTAATTAATTTATTAGGTATGCCTAACAGTAGTTTGTATTGAAGGAAGAATTCAGGGACTGTCGAGCTTGTCAGAATTTTAACCAAATGAGTTGAAATTATTAGAAATAATTCCTTCTGTGCTTGGTTCCCCAGGCAGTAACAATAGGAATTCTAATCAGATACTGAATCCAACTGTCTCCTCCTGTAACTTTATCCTCTCACTTCTCATCCTAAGAGAAGATTGTGAACTAGGCCATACTGGTTCCTTCATTGAAAAAAAATACTTCCCTTGTAAATGCCAAAAAAGGAAAGGAAGTCTGCATTACGTTTCAGCTGGTTCAGTTCACTCCTCTGTTGGGCTTAGTTTTTGTGTGTATAAGCGTGGTTGGTGATTTGGGGTACTGACACAGCTATTTCTCCATTTAACCTTATAGGACAGGAATAAATACCAATGAATTCAACTGGAATAACTCAAAGTAATTTCAAAGCTCTTGACCTAACTAGTCATATCTTCCCAAACTATTTTTAGTTAACATTATGGATGTCTCTACACAGTAGTTGGACTTGGTTATGCTGCGTGATGAGAGATACCAGCAATTTTTAATATCAGTAATTATTTCAGCAGGATAATTACATGAAGAAATGTAGATGTCCTCTAAGGACCTCTGGTTTCTACTCTCCCCTCCCTGATCCTGATAGGTTAAATTGGATGTGGGCTGCAGAACTTCTGGAAGCAGGATAAAAGCAAGTTCTTGTCATCTGCACAGGACAAAAAAATGAATTTCTGTAGTTTGCCGTGAATCTGAATCTTATGTAGGATTTTTTGGGATGAACCCTTTTCCCTCATACTCACTTAAAACGCTTTCCTTAAGAAGCCATTCTGGAGTCTCCAGGTTCTGCTGTGGTGGTGAATTTCAGGCAGTAGCAGCTTTGCTGGTGTCCTTGCTGTTTCCTGGCTTGGGAAGTAAGGGTGAGGGGAATGGTAGCTAAACCTTCGTCTGCTGAACAGGTTGACAATTGCACTTAAACTTTGGGGAGGCTGGAATCAAAA
The DNA here is from genome assembly GCA_013398175.1 of Climacteris rufus. Classification (NCBI taxonomy): domain Eukaryota; kingdom Metazoa; phylum Chordata; class Aves; order Passeriformes; family Climacteridae; genus Climacteris; species Climacteris rufus. The sequence goes on from VZRZ01002950.1 coordinate 50,217, forward strand.
TGCATGTGTCTGCAATGCCTTTTTTGAATTAATAGAGAAGTATTTGAAAACTCTGTCCTTCCAATAACGATAATTTCTCCTGCGTTGTACTGTTTTCTTGTTTTTAATGCGCATTAGCGTCCACATCTCCTGTCCATCAGTCACTTAGTGTAGCATGGCTTGAGGAAAGGAGCTACCTCCTGGTGTCAAGAAAGATGAGTTGTGGGACAAAGAAACCACATTTCTTTGGCTTTTTCAGACCTTGGAATCCTGTTTTGCATTAAGACCGTGAGGAGAGGGCTGGAGTCGTCTTGCAGGGCTGTTCTTTCAGTGAACTGGTGCTCTTAATTGCTTTAATGGGAAGGCAAATCTGTGACTAAGCCAAACTACACGTGGCATTGCTTGATGAAAGAAATTGTTCTTGCATTCTTGCTTTTTCATCTTTTTTGCATATCTGCTCACCAGTAGATACTGTGTTGGTGTGAAGAAGCCCGTGCACACGTCAGTGTTTCATTCATGCCAAAGGGAATTCTGAGCTGGCCTGGAACAGAGTAGCTGTTTGTGTGTTCATCCTGTCCCTCCTCCACATGTCCTCCTTCCCTTCTGCTGCCTCATCCTTCAGTGTGGAGCACTTGCTTGCTGTTGTGAAGAGCAGCCGACCAAAACTACTTACAGAAGGGAAAGATTTCCTGCCAAATTTGTGTAAGAAAACATGTGGGCAGCTTCAAACTATTTCTGTTTCAAACCCGACTGGTGCTGTGCAGTTCAGGCTGCTTGCTCACTGTGTTTTATTCTGTTTTATTCTCAGTAGCCACAGTGAATGATTGAATAAATTTGTGTGTCCTACGGGTGATTGTGGACCTGCTGCCTGAAATGCACATGGCAGAGTGTGTGCAAGAGTTATCAGAATTGAAAATCTGAGAGGATTTCCTTTTAGCAGGAACAAGGAGGAAGAAATAGGCTGCTTAGGTGTGATTTCGGTGGTTTTTTTTCAAGGCTTTTAATCCCCAGTGTTGTCTTATAGGAGAGAAATACAGTTCTGGAGGGAGTGTGGGTTATACACAGTGGGCAAAACAGGCAGACTGGAGTGGGAGGAGAACAGCTTTTCTTTCTTGCAGAGCTGGGAGAGATGGATGTCTGCCACTGACATGTCTTTTCCTCCCAAGCAGATCTTCGTTTTCCTGAGGCCAGGCAAGGAGACAGTCTGCTGCTGTGGAGGGGACAGACAGGGCCTGAGAGTGTGTTTTGTGATGATGTTTTTTGCCACACTTTGTTTCCTGCACTTCAGCAACCCCCTGTGCTCCAATACAAAAAGCCATTTTGCTGCCCTGGGGTTGATATATCATCCTTTAAGTGGTTAAAAAAAAGTGTGTGTCTTTGCTTGTTGCTTGATGTTAACCTGATATTGTACAGGGGTTGTTAAACCTTTGAGCCACCCCAGCGTTGGGTGACAGCCTCAGCTGCTCTAAAGAAAGCTCTCCAGGTTGTTTTGGACATGAGAAAGTGTTCAAAGTGCTACTACAGAAGTACAATTGAACTTGTTCGTGAAGCAGGGCAATTATTTTTTCTTGGTTTTGCTGGTAACTGAACAGCTTTGTGGTTGGGAAGAGGAATTCTCCTAAGCATCAGGTTTGTGTGCAGCCCAGATCCAGTTTGAGTAGTGTGTGTGCTGCAGTCTTTTGAGTGTCTGTTGGGTTCACAAAGGTTGGTCATGCTTTCACGGAAGCGTGGCGTTGTGAGGCTCCTCTTCCCACAACAGGAATGCCAGGCATTTGTCATTCCTGCAGAGCCAAGGACAGCTGGTCCTGTTGGGTGGGTGGCAGTGGGTGCTGGGGGTGGCTTTCTACGAATGCTATCAGGAGGGCCTCATGCCAGGAAAAACCAGAGCTTTTGCCTTGGAAGGTTTGGGGAGGGCAAGGAGTTTTTTAGAGATGGGAAGATGTGGTGTTCCAGTCAATAAAAGAGGGCATTAGGAATGAGACCAACTCGTGACATCAGACAAGATATTTAATCCTTTATTTCTGCTCCCATTATTTCTCCTGTCCTGTGGTCTGACCAGTCTGTATATCTCAGGATCTGTGTTTGGGGATGAAAATACGTGGACAAACGTGGATCACTTAACTTGCCTTCTGATATTGTTGAAGTGAAATACTGTTGTCTGCATGTCAGATTTCCGTGGAATGGAGGTCTGTTCTGTTTGGAAGCTTTGTGGTGTAAATGAGCATGCGAGCTGCCCTCTGTTTTGGGGATGAGTTTGACTTTAAGATCAGAATTGGGAAACAGAAAAACAAGTCATTTGACAACATTAGGAGCCAGGACTAAGCTCCTTATGGGAATTGTAGCTGCTGTACCATGGCCGTAGTCACTTGCGGGTGCAGGAGGAACGCAGCCAAGCTGACTAGGCTGGTTGCTGAAAGTCTGTGCTGGCTGAGAAATGCTTTCTGGCACATTCAGTGTAAAAATTTAGAGCATTTCTTGGTGAAGACTTGAGAAGTCCATGGTTTGTCTCTTCTTAACCTTAAAAGCAGAGCGTGCTCTGTCAGGGGAAACGCACCATGCAGAGGCTTCCTTTTGGGAAATTTATTTTGAATGGATATAGATGATTCTGAATGAGGGTATGAGGGTGGTCTTGCCTATGGCTGACATGATGAGCTATAAATGCCTGTCCTCTTTTTCCTCTGGATCTGCACGGTTGCTAAGTTCAGCAGCTTCCTTGGCTTGGGCTCTAGAGTAGCTGCTTTGATCTGAGGGCTGGCTGCACTGCAAAAAATGGTCATGTGCTCAGATCGGAGAGAGCTGTTCCTGCATGGGCACACTTCAGCTCTGCTGCTCGGAAATCTGGGTGAAGGCAAGGCCTCACAGCTCAGCCTGCCCAGGGCTTTATTGCTGCTGGCTTTGTCCACTTAAAACTTTGGATGTCGTGTTTCCATTGTTCAGCTGTGCTGAGCTGCAATCCTTAGAAAAACAACTTGTTTCAGCTGGAAATGGATGGGTGTGCACAGTTCTGTGCTGAAACTTGGACACAGTGAATCAGGCTGGGGAAGTGGAATAGGGGAAAAATATTCCAGAAAAAGTATTTGTGAGAGGTTGGGCCACCTTTAGTTGTGCAGAGCTGCTCTAAACTCCCTTCTCAAAGGGTTAGTGAAGGGTCTTGGTCTGTTGCATGAAAGTCTGAGAGTGACATAGAAATGGCTGCTTACTGAGCTGTGAAAAGAAAGCTCAACTGCTTCTCCTTGAAGACTCTGCGGGCAACAAATGTGTAGACAAAGCCCCATGAAGTTAATCATCAATAAAGATAATAAATTATCATTGGGATTTCAACCTTGGTTCTTGTAGAGATAGCACTGAAACAATGCATTTATGCTTTTAACAGCTCAGGGTTTTGGGGTTTCTTTTAGATCTTCACCTTTTCCTTAGATGTCATTTTAAAAGAAGATGTTTCAAGGAGCCAGGTCAGTCTCTGTAGGTCTGTCAGTGTAGCGAGGTGCTTCATTACGTGCTTAAAAATGTCTTGTATTGAGAATTAGTCAAATCTCTCCTTGGACTGTATCGTCAAGGCAGAAGGTGAGTCCGGTGGAAAAGGAACGTGACCAACCGTTAGAGAAGGATTTTCTCTTTCTTGGGAGCTCACCTTCCTTAAACAAGGCTTAAGAGAATAATTAGTCCCCTGAAAGTAGGGCAGTGAGGAATAGGATGTAACAGTGCACAGCAGGACTCCTGAGTTACTTTTCAGCGGTGCACACGTTGTCTGGAGATGCTGGTGTTGCTGTGAATGAAGTGTGTTTCAGGTAGATGGCCAAAATCTTCTGTTAAGAGCAGAGTCATGCTTAATCTGCTTCCCAGTTTTTACATACTGAGTGACAAAATTGAAACAGCTTCATATAGCGGTATTGTTCTGTACTCCTTGTGTTCTCTGCATTCCTCAGTTCTCACTACTGAATCCATCAAAGCTGGCCTTGTCATGTTTAAGGGTCTGTCTCAGTCTGTGGTGGTGGTCCTCAGGATGTGCTTAGCCAAGGAGGTTTAGAGTGCTTGAGCTGTCCTTCAGGAAAACTCTGGAATGCTGTTTCTGGAGCTCTTGTTGCTGAGCCTGTGGCACAGTCTGGGGGGTCAGAGGGAACGTAACCCCTCTAAGCTTTTCGCAGTGGTGGTGAGGCGGCTGTGGTTTGAGAGGCCCTATAAGTAACTTGTTAAGTAGCTTAGGTGGTGCTTACCTCAGGTACTTGAGGGAGAGTCTTAGGGGGCTGCAGTTGTTCAGGTGTGACATTCAGGGATTTTGGCAACAAGGGGGGAGGGTGATCCTGGAAAGCCCAGTTGCATCGTCTCCTTCTCCGTGGTTCTGCACTCCCTTTACTTTTGTCTCTGCTGAGTAGACGTAACAGTGGGGAAGACATGACAGGTGACTTGCTAAGGGTGACAAAAAACTGCCTGCACAGGCTCAAGCTGTCCCTTTAGTATCCCTCAGTTGTCAGGGGTGTTTTGCAGGGGCTGGTTTCCACTGTGGTTCTGCAGCAGCATGGGAACAACCTTTATTAGGGTTGTTACTGTTTGTCTGTGGCTCTGATGTAGACCACCACGTCTCCAGTGATGCATACAAGTTATTCATACAGTGTCAAAGCTTTGCTTCTGTGGTCAGTTCTTTCCAAGCCTATTCCAAAAGAGGGAGTTTCTTTCAAAAATTCCTTTTGGGGGGAGAGCAAAGGTGCAAACTTGTGCTCAGTGGGTTGGATTGAAAATGTGGAAGCTTTATATTGTTGATGTAACAGTATTGTCTGAAGCTCAGCTTTCAGGGGCATGAGTATGTGTTTCAATAGGCCTTTTAATTGTGATTTTTGTATCTTGTTACTCGTGTCAGAGACTAAAATGTGTATTTTTCCCCCCACATAAATGTGAAATTGGGGCAGGGAACTTAAAGTGATAGTGAGACGAGGTGTTGTTATTTTTACAGTGGCATGAAATTTTCCTCGCACAAACGGTTGCAACTGAATACCGGTTAATGCATGAATTTGCTTAATGTGGAAGTATGCCAAGTGCCTGGAATGAGGGTTTGAAATGGAAAAAGGATATTATTCCTTGTAGTTTCACAACCTTCTCATAGCTACAGCTTTCAGCATGCCTGCCTCTGTGTTTTTATTGCCGTGTATGCTGCTGGGAATGCAGCGTGCGGAGGAGAGGAGAGAATTTTGCTGTGAATACCTCAGCACCTGTCTCGTCATCAGAAGCACACTGCAGTCCTAATGCAGGTGTCCCTGCAGCAGAGACTCAGCTGGTGCCAGTCGTGAGGACTGTGTTATGCCATTTCAGCAGCAAGTTACTCCTCTCACCTCCCTCCCTCTCCCCCTCTTCTAATTTTTTTAGCAGCAGCAAGAGAAATGGAGTGTATAGTTAAAGGAATAAAATGAAAGAAGATATTGTTGAGATATTCCAGCTGCCAGACTTCAGATTTCTGCTGAACGAGGCACTTTGAATTGGGGAGGGTCAGTGCATGTTGTGTAGACAACAGATCTGATTGTGTATCCCAGATCAGTGGGAGCAATCCTCACTGTGCAGGGAGGAGGTGGTGCTGTCAGACGGTGTCTGTGGTGCCAGTGCTGCCGTAGTAGCAGGGCAGGGCCAGTGAGAATCACACAGCTTGTTCCTCACAGAAAACAGATTTTAGGAAAACCCAAGGCCAAAATGAAGTGGGCACTTGATCATCTGCTGCACTTGGCTTCCATGTCTGCCTTCCCTTGCAGTGACCGGGGAGCTGATCTTTATCTGAAGAAAATGGTGTGTTGTGTAAGGAGCCAGGAAACCATCCCTTCCACTTTAGGGCTATGCCATCTAAATTGGGTGGTGCTGGTGGTTTGACCCACAGAAATGACAGACATTGCTGGAGCCTTGCCTTCAGTAAAGCCTTGGATGGAATTTTTTCTATAATATATTATTAATGCTGTGAAAATTTTCGTCTTAAAATGCCTTGAAACCTGTGTTAGGTAAGTGGCAATTTCACCTGGTAACGTGGGTGAAAAGGCAGAGCTATAGACTTTGCCCCAATAGTTATTTTGAGAAAGTCAAAATCCACTCCTACTGTTATATTTGAAGACATGCGTAAGTTCATTTCTCTGTCTTGATATTTCAAATCAGAGTATTTTTTTCCAGTAAGCTGTCCTGAAACTGAGATGGGCTCATGTATTTTGAAAGCATCAGAGGTAGTATTCTGAAGGCTAAAACATAGCAAGATGAGGGAGAGTAGACATGAAGTTCTTGTTTTAGTATTATGGGGTATTATACCTCATAATTTGCAATCTTTTGCCTATTTAAATGTCAGGTTTCAGACCCCAAGGTGAAAAATTGTTGCTTGGAATACTTGGCCCAGTTTGCCACTTTTCAAAGGTGTCATTGCTTCGTTTTGATTCACTCTTGCCTCACAAATCCCTTGATGTGCATCAAACAGTTAGATACAAGACATGAAAAATACCTAGCAGTGTCTTGCAAAGTGAACTTAGCTAGGTATTAGTCAGAGCTGGACTTTGTTCTTGCACTGGAAAGGGGGGTTTGTTTCCTCTTGTGTGTTCCACTTGCAAGGTAGTAGTATAAACATTGCTATTCCTGTGTGAAACAGACTCCAAGTGTATTCCTGAAGTGAACAGTGGAAAATATACTGTCAAGAGATGCTTGTCACTTATGAAATGTAGTATTAAAGATGGGTAATAGATAGTTAGATGCTTAGTTAGTTTGGTTTTTTTTTGGTGCAGTGTCTTGGAGGTGTGAGAGCTAAAACTGTTCTGGAGAGAGATTATCTTGGACAGGAGTTGCCGGAGTGCTGGGGAAAGTGGTGTGGCTGGAGGTCAGGCATGAGGAGTTCCTCATGGAAATCAGCATTAAAACTGCTCACTCTAAGGGAGTCCTTTCTAGCTGAGTAAGGAGGGAATCTGAAGCTTCCTTGCTCTTTGAGCAAGGAAATGGGGCTGAAGGCAGGATAGTAGGACTAAAGGTTATTAACTGACCTGGTCATGATTGTGCTTTTGGTCTGAAGGTGGGTGGCTTTGCAACACCAGATGGACTTGAAAATTCTTGCTAAATTTAATGTTGTCTTTAAAAACCTTTTGCTGCTCTCCAAAAACTTTGGAGCTGGGTAAATTCGACTGTTACAGCACTTGTAATGGGCAGTAAGTACCTCACAAAGAACTAATCTAAAAGGAGTGTCAGGTAAGGTTTATTTGAGGTGCAGTTTGCTGCTTGGCAATAGCCACTGGCTGTTCCTTGTCCATAAGGTTCATAGGAAAGGCTTTGCTCTGGTCCCTGTAGGATCCATTTGGCACCCTCTGGGTGTCAAACATCAAAGGCCTGAATGCCAAGTTAAAAATTTAGCAAATTCTAAATTGTATTCAATGCCTAATATGAGGCAAAAGTCATGGGACTCATTTGAGAAAAGCTGTGTTGGATTGTAAGCCTGGAAAAAAGAGGCCAGCCCCAAGAATAAGAAAAAAACCTGCAGAGAAAACATTTTTACATGAAAGGTGGAGGTTTTGTCTTTTAAAATATTGGTCTGGGCTAGTGTGATTCATCCAAATCCAGTTTCAGATGCTGCTGTTGTATATTATGGTGCTTAAAAACACTGAAGCTTAAAAAATAAATCCTGTTACGTTAATGAGCCTGACTTGCTATTTCACAGCCTTGGAGAGCTGTTGTGTGCAGCCTGACTGCCAGACACTTCCCTGCAGTGCACTGCTTCCTTGGTGCTGCTTAAAGAACTCTTTACTAATGTTTTGAGCATGTCATCGAGATAAATAAATGCATCATCTGCTTTCTTATTATAAATGGCTAAAATCCAGCTCGGAACTCACGTTGCTTCCAGGAAGATGTCACTGGATGTTTGGCCAAAGGTGCCATTCAGGTTCTTCTGGGCAAGTGTTTGGGCTGGGCAATGACACTGAGTGCCTGAATGTACCATTTAAGCAACTCGTTGCTGCTCTGGCTCCACATGGCACGTTACAGGTATGATTTTAGTTTTTCTGGTTTATACAGAGCGTTTGCTCTGTAGGAATTTCTGCTAAGTGCTGGAAAGCAGGAGCACACCAACACCGAGTGCATGCAGGATGGCCTGAAGGACAAGGAGCAGGGAATGGGATCAGCAAAATGGGCTCTTGGGATCAGGCAGGGAACCTGAGATAGAAGGGAGAAAATTACTTTTCATAGCCTTTCTTAATGGCTCTAGGTTGTTCTTATAGCAAAGATGTGATTGAGGAAAACTATAAATCAGTGATAACTAAATGCTAGAGATGCTCTGTAAATGAGCAGAGTCATGCACTGACTAGATGGATAAATAATGGGCTTATGACATTTGCAGGGAGGTTGGTGAGTGCTGGAAACCAAGTCTCTTCTACCTTGTTCATAAAGCAAATTTTTTATTCTTTTTATACTTTTTTTTCTTTTTATTATTTTTATTTAAAGTTCAGCTCATTATAAAGCTCACAGGTAATGGTACTGGTGGCAGGTTTTTCTGCTGGGAGTAAGGTTAGAGTTGCTGTCGTTTTAAGCTTGTTACGTTGGTTTAAGCATTGTATATTCATTTTGGTATTTAAGAGACTTGCTAGCCTGATACCTTAGCTGATGGTGTGGTTCTAGAGCAGCTGCTTGGTGTTGGGTTTGGGATTTTTACCTCCTAAGTGGAGATGATGTGAAGAGACAGTTGCTCGTAGGTGGGGTGTATCTTCCCTTCTCCCTCCCTTCCTGGCCTGGTGTAAAATTAGGAAGATGCTAATCCATGCTTAGCCTTACCAGTAGTAAATTTGAAATCAATAGATAACTGAAAGCTTTTCTTCAAGTCCTTAGTGCATGAGTGGTTTTACTTTGGTTTTTCTTTGGGTTTTGGTTGGTTGGTTGGTTGGTTTTTTTGTTGCGTGTCTTTGTTGTGAGGAAAACTATCAGAGGAAGTTGATTCTGTGTGAGATGATGTGGAGGTTTATGTATGGACTTGTGTCCACAGTGGGATCTGTGCTGATGGCAGTTTCATAAGTGGGTGGCTGGATGGAGAGAGATGGATGAAGTTAGAGCCACCATCAGGAGCTGAGTTCTGTCTCTGTTTCATTCAGCAAGAGCCACGCCAGTTAGAGCAACTCAGGTGTGCTTTGTCTTCATGTCCTAACCTGGCATTTATTAAAATGCATGTTCAGTATTTGGTGTTCGGCAGTCAAAACATAAAATTACTGACATCTTACAGGGCTGTCTTCAGGGTAAGAAGGACAGACATGAGTCCTGTTTGAGAGCAGTCAGAACTTGGAAATTTTCTTCTGCTGGCATCCTTTTCATAGTAGAAGCATCAAATGTATTAGAAATTATTATGAGCAAAGCAAAATTAGGCAAGGACAGAATATGAGATTTTTACTGCAGGATGAGAGAGGAGGAGAAATCTTGTAAAAGGGCTTATGTTGAGGCCTGTCTGAACAATTGTGTTATGTCAGAGTATTGTTGGATTGGAGCAATACTGACGGAGAACGGAGATGAAGTATTCTGATATGTAAGGTGGAGCATTTGTATGCTATGCTAAACTTTTTTTTAGTTAAGGGAAATAAAATACATCTGGAGCCCTTTAAAGGAAATGTCTGTTTACTTGACCTGGTACATGGAAATGCTTTGTCTTCAGTTTGTAGCTTCTGTGGAGAAGGCAGGATTTTGTGAAAAACAGAAGTAGTTTTTCCTTCTGCCAAAATAGGGTTTTATTCTCCACTTTGATACACTGTGTCTTTATCACTATACCAGTATGGTGTTTGGTGTTGGGTTGAAAAGCTGAAGAGACAAGACTGTAAATCTAATGAAACTGAAGCTAAATAACAGTTTTGAAACTGCAGAAGAGTGTAACTGGAAGCTTGATGGGAGTTCTGCAAGCTGCAGGTTGAAGGTGTATCCCTTCTACCTTGGAAGAGAAAATATTTTCAATAGGTATTTTATATTACAAAATAGTCTAAAGTGTTTTTCCAATAAATTAATTTCTTGTGTTGTTCTGAAATGTTTTCAATGACAGCACATAATGTAAACATTCCCAAAACCATATTGCAAGGATGTTTTCTCCTGGTCCCTCGTGGGTGTCTCAGTGCTGTGTTGTTAGTGGGTGGATTTCTCCTTCTTCCTATTCTCCTTGGGTTGTTTATTTAGTCACACCATGCACATATTTTTAGCTGGAAGGAAGATAGGAAGATTTTTCCATTTGAAACTTAAACTGCATAAAAGACCTAATTTTGGGGAGAGGATGTGAGTAGGGGAGAGTTATTTTCCTACTTTGACTTTTTTCTTAGCAAATATTTCATGGTGTTGGGAAGAACCACGACCAGCTGTTCACTATTTCACTCGGAGGAGATTTTTTCAGTTACTCTGAGCAGTTGGGATTTTGCATGAGTTGGGTGAGCCAAGAATCCTGACAGCTCTGGAGTTTGCCTTTCCAGTGGTGAAATCTGTCGCTTGGCTCCTGAACAGCGCAGCGGTTCCTCTCTCCGCTGCAGCAGGCTGTCCTCTGGAAGAAGACAAATGGCAAGTCCTCAGATGAACCAAAACAGGCCTAAAATAGTGTTGTAGGGGCAGAGAGCAGTGATGGGCAAAGCACCCTGGCAAGGCAGGAGTGGACTGTTCCTTAGGTCTGGGTAGGAAACTAGGAGTTGCCTTCACCAGTTTGCCAAACGGGAAAGAGCAGCCTGTGTGGGTGTCACTTCGAAAAAATAGTGCTGAGGAGCGACAGGGAGTGCTGCCGGACTGTCCCACTGGTTGGTGTTGGAGCCACTTGGATCCCTAGCTGGAAGTCTTCCCTTTCAGCTTAATGTTCCCAGATTTGGAGGGGGAGGCCAGAGAGGTTGCAGAAGGAGGCTTCAGAGGTGCCCTTGAGATCGTATGTTTGTGTATTGCCAAGAGCTGACCAGAGGTTTTGTTTCTCAGTGGTGGTGTTGAAGGGATAAAACGGAGAAATTTGGGAAGTAGTTCTCAGCCTGCCTTCCTTAGCAAACAAGGATTGTTTAGGTTGAAGCTGAATGTATCCCAGAAGTGTTGAGCAGGAGACAGATAGCAGAAGGCAAAAGTTGTGTGAGCTCTGCACTTGCGACAAGAATGGATGGGATGCTGGAGGGACCTTCCAGGAGTCCTTAGATGAACTGGTTGCTCTTCTGGTTTATCTGCCCACATAGATGGATTCTTGGGGCATTTTTCTGCAGGAATCTCGGCTTGTGATGCTCGTGGCACTGCTTTGAAACTTTGGAGACACAAATGAAGGTTAAGCATAAAACAGATTTCTGTCTTGATGGGGTATATTCTGTGGGGAAATGGACGGCTGCTGTACTATAGACAGTGGCTGCTTTTGTCCAGACGTGATGGAAGTTTTTAATCATTGCAGAGGTGGCTGGCACTTGTGGTTTCTCTGTTGGGCAGACTGGCATTTAAATGGATTCTGATTTTGGATTGGAATTGAGTTCCGGGGTTCGAAGCTGGGAATTTTGTAAGCTGTTCAGCTTTGTGGGGGGATGTTTAAGCTTGGTCTTTGTAGTTTAGTGGTTGTTTTGGTGACTAGTTCATAGGCTGTGGTGTGTGTTCATGGAACTCTGAAGAGTGTCTTCTCTAAACTACTTGCCCCAGTTGTCCTCTAGCAGGCAGGATAACACAAATGGCTATTAGGGGTTTCCTCTCCAGTATACGCCTCTCTTAATTTCTGGATGTTTCACAGGAAAAACAGGTGGACAGCACAGGAAAGTAGGGTCTGCAGAAGAACTCGGACAACTCAGCATCTGTTTTCTGAAAAGGCAGATACACAGTTGCATGTTCCATAGATAAAGTTTTAAATAAATGTTTTCTTGTGGAAGATTCTGTGACATGACGTCATTTTGTAGTGGAGTTGATGTTATGTGGAAAGTATTCTTTCTGATTGTTTTCTTTGGATGTTGGATTAGGAGACATCAGATTGGAAGTGAGATACCTGAGGCCATTAAAGTACTTTAAAATAAAATGCTGAAATAATAACTGCAGCTGTAGGTTTTAGTCTATTTTGGTCAGTTATGTCATTCTTAAGCCATGTCTGGTACTTTTCAGGTGGAATCATTTATCTTGGATCAGGATGATCTCGAAAACCCTATGTTGGAAACAGCTTCTAAATTGCTGTTGTCAAGTACTGCTGATGGTGCTGACCTGAGAACAGTAGATCCTGAAACCCAGGCAAGATTAGAAGCTTTACTTGAAGCCGCAGGTAAGTCCTCGTGTCCCGTACAGGTTTAACCCCGGAGCCCTTACAAGAGTCCATACTGGAATTGCTTTTGCAGAAGGTTAATCCACAGGAGTATGATACAACTGCAAAATGTACGGTGGTGTGGACTTGGCGAGGCTGGCGTGAAAGAGAAAAAAACTAATTTTAGAGTGTTTCAAGGTTTGGAAAATCAGATTTCTCCAGTGCTGGTTTTCTAAAAGGCTGAGTCAAAATTGACGCCTGACCTTGGCTCATGCATTGTATCAAACCCTAAATTGCTGTATAGGTTTTATTTTGTAACAGTTGCTGTATGAAAAGCTTTAATAGTTGTTTATATTAAGGGATTGTCAGTAGTTGAAAACTGATTGCCCGTGTGGGTTGGAGGGTTTCAGTCACATGTAGCTTTTGAATTAGTGTTGTAAGCAGTTAAACCCGTGGTTTTGGGAGCTGTAGTCGATTGTGCTTGGAATGTTTGTGCCGACAGATCTCACAGGCTCAATTTCAGCTTGTCTGTTCTCTCCTTTCCTGGCCCGCCTCCCCGTTGGTTGTGAATCGGAATGGAAGGAATAGGGAAGCTGTCGACAGCGGATGGCAAAGCCTTTGCAGACCCCGAGGTGCTCCGCAGGCTGACCTCCTCGGTCAGCTGCGCGTTGGATGAAGCTGCCGCCGCGCTGACCCGCATGAGAGCGGAGAGCACAGCCAATGCAGGGCAGACGGACAAGTAAGCCAACTTTTATCCTGGGAGTTTTCACTCCTTTGCTACTTTTAGAAGCGGTTCTTCTTGTTATATCACTTGTGCTTACGGGATGATGAAACTCTTACTCAAGTGGAATTGATGCCAAGTGCTTCTGTGCTTCTCCTGTTAAATATTTGTGGACTGGCAGGTCTTTCAGTGGAGAGTGAAGCAATTAATGTTGCTTAGAATTCAGGAATGACGCTCCGAGGAGTTTATCGTGGCCAACTGTAGAAACATTTCTGAGCTCTTAAGTAGTATGGGCCTTAGAACTGTACCAAAGGATTGCAAACCCAAGATGAGTCACTCAGTGATAGCATGAAACAAGATTTGGAATTAAAAAATGCTTTTAGGGAATGTCAGAGTGCCTTTTTAATTAAGGAAGGAAAACAGCCTTGAGGGAGTGGAGTGCCATGATGGTCATTGTAGCATAGGACCCTGGATAGAGCTTCAGGCAGGGAGTTGTTTCTCTTGTGACTTCATGGCTTTATTTGTGGGATCTTGTCTTACTGGGGTATTCAGGAGGGAAAGAAGGTTTCATTCCAGACTGTCATTACAATACAGTGGAAATAGTGTTAGTAGGGGCAATCAACTGCTGCTGTTCTAGTTGGAAGTTGGTTCCTTCTACAGCAAGTAACTCCAAAGGAACATTTCTTGCTGTGGGAACAGGATGCATGAAGAGCAGAATAATTTTGGATTGTGTCTGCTTCTAGTCTGTGTGCATCCCTTCTCCCAGAACCTCTTTCTTGAGAATGATGGTAGCTGACAAAGTTGTCACAGGGACAGAGAATCTGGAAAATTAAAAAAAAAAAAAAAAGTCAACATGTAGGGAACAGACATATTTGAGAACTGATTCTCCTTATCCTAAAATTGTGTCTGGTTACAAGATCCTAGTATTTTCAGCACAGGAGGGAGGGGAAGTGGTTAATGTTGTTACAGAAGAAGAGCGATGTGGGTGATTTGTTTTAGTTTAATTAACAGTTACAATGCTGAACAAATAAAGTTTTCTAAAGATTGACGGGTGATTTGTGTCCTCTGGTCCTGGGGTGTCCTGCGTACGTTTCTCTTGTAAACGTCTGTTAAAAATTAATAACAGGAGTGGATATGGACAGGACTTAATTTTCAGCCAAGTTAGCTGGGAAACCTCAAGTGTAAAGCTGGCAGCTCTTTAATTAGGAGTTGGCACGTTTTTAGCTCGTGTTTCCTTCTTTGCTGACTGCGTCCTCATGGCACGCTGGAGTTCAGGCACAGCCCGTTTCACTTCTCAGTGCTTTCTCCCTCGTTAGCCGCAGCTTGGCCGAGGCTTGTTCCGAAGGAGATGTGAATGCCGTGCGGAAGTTGCTCATTGAAGGCCGGAGTGTGAACGAGCACACAGAAGAAGGGGAAAGCCTCCTTTGTTTGGCCTGCTCAGCAGGATATTATGAGCTTGCACAGGTTGGTTCCCTGTGTGTGTGTTGTACAAAAAGAAGTGTTAAAGCGAGTTATTACAGCCTTGTGTACCTGAAGGGGGGTGTTAAGGTAGTGGGAAATGTCAGTGCACTGGCAAATGAGTCTCACACCTACACTGACTGTTGCTAATGCATTCTTGGTGCTTCTTTTCTGCAAGGGTCGATCACACCACACCGTGGGGGAGGTGGGGGCTTGGTGTGGTGTAGAGGCATGGTTTGTGACTCCAGCGTTGCTGCTCACTGTCTCGTGGCAGGTTCTCCTGGCCATGCATGCCAATGTGGAGGACCGGGGAATCAAAGGAGACATCACACCTCTGATGGCTGCTGCCAACGGTGGGCACGTCAAAATTGTCAAGCTGCTGCTAGCTCATGGTGCTGATGTGAATGCACAGTCATCCACAGGTAAGGGAGGGTGTTAGCAACGACTGGAAAGCTGGGATTTGCGGTGTGCAGGGAACTTGGCTTGGAAATGTGGGAGGAATGGCTCTCAGCCCAGCAAGGCAGAGTTGCATCCTTATGGTTTTGCCATTTAAATTATCTTTCTTTTTAATGAAACTCTAAAATAGTGTTGGATGCAGATAAAATACTAGATGCAGACGTACAAAGGTGGATAAGGTCAGGTAGTAACTGAAAGGTGTTTGAGTACATAGGATTTGTCATCACATTCTAAGCACAGTTTGGTAAGTTCATGTGTACATGGAAAAGTTATTTGGTGGCGGGTCTGGGAACCCAGGGGGAAAATAGGAAACATGAGAAGATGCCCCCCTCCGACTTCTTCCATCGTAATTTGCTAGACATTTATGTTGAAGTGACCAAATTGGGGAATCTTCGAAGTTTGTGCAGCCTCTAAGTGGAGAGCTGGTGTGTAGTCAGCAGTACTTGATGAATGGAGAGCTGACCCTGAATGAGAAGGAGAGGGGAGTACCAGAAGACAGCTTACTTGTTTTTATTATATTTTTTTCGGTGAAGTAGTTCCTTCAGTAGCAATACTGCCTTGACCTTTAACTTTTTCCAATGTGTCTTTCATAAAGGCAGGTTCTTTGACTGTTGTGTTCAGATCCATCTTTTTGTATTTTTTTCCATGGAAGTTGTTTTTGTCTCCGTGTAAAGACTATGAGCATTTTGGAACCAGCCTGTCAGAGGTGTTTAAAATTTGATTTAGAAGCAGCAGCTCATTCTGCTCCTGGTTGTGAGCTTTCATTCTTACAGTGTTGTGTGTAACAGGAAAACGCATGGGGTTTTGTGATGGAAGCTGAGCTAGAAATGGGAAGAGAGGTGCATCAGTACAGGCACAAGGAGATCCTCAGTCTGTCACCACTGAGCTGCTTGGTGCTATTACGTGTTTCCCCCTCCCTGTAGTTCTTGATCTGTAGCCTGAAAAACTCTGTTCCATCGGGTATCGGGGTAAAAGGGACAGAATGAAGCATCAGGTGAAGTTCCTGGTGCAGAAACACCATCAAATACCATTTCCAACCCTTCTCCTCTCTGGCTTTAGGCAACACAGCCCTGACCTACGCCTGTGCTGGGGGCTACGTGGATGTTGTGAAGGTGCTGCTGGAGTCGGGCGCAAGCATCGAGGACCACAACGAGAACGGTCACACGCCGCTGATGGAAGCCGGCAGCGCGGGCCACGTGGAAGTGGCCAGGGTGCTGCTGGAGAACGGAGCAGGCATCAATACCCATTCCAATGAATTCAAGGAGAGCGCGCTGACGCTGGCCTGCTACAAAGGTACGAGGGTGGAAAAACGTGTCAGGGGAAAAGGCACTTCAGCCATGGATTTGTTCAGCCTTGCTGGCCAGGACCAGGGCTGTGTATAGACACTGTGATGCTCTTACTCTGGCTTTGATACCACACAGCATGTGCATGCCATGTGTGCAGAGTGTAAGTATCAAGATCTAAAGCTTTGGTCTGAGTGAAGATGCTTTAGAAGATGCTCTGTTAAACAAATCAGGAGATAAGGAACTAACACGTTATATCACAGACAAAGTAAGCTGAGCTTTCTGTATTACAGCTGTATTATACAAGGTACCTCTGCTTAAGTACCGAAATTACTTAATTTTAAAGTACTTGGCACTTGCAAATCATGCCAGATTTGGGACCTTGCCTTTTAGCTGTCAGTGCAGAGGCCTTTGTTGCTTCCCTTAGAGCAATCTTGCAGCACCCAAGGAAGGGATGAAGATGCTAATTAAGAGGCAAATATGTTCCTGCAGCCCAGCAGCTACTGTTAACGTCACTCACGACATGTTTTACTAGAGAAGCCCTTGACACCATGGAGTAGTTGATGTTGGTAGCAGAGGTACTTGTGTGGCAGCTGTATAGAAGCTGCTCTTAGTCTCTCGTTTATGGTTTTTATCAGCTACACCGATAAGCTGCAGTGCACTTTAAGGGCAGAGATATAAACATACCTTTCCAGAGTGGATTTTTTATGTTGTAACATGGCCATGCATGACCTTCATTATATACTTTAGGCCCCTTCTATGAGTTGTGAAATGCACTGTCTCAAGCAGTTTCTCTCTGTTAATTGTTTTCTCCACACAGGCCATCTGGAAATGGTGAGGTTTCTGCTGGAAGCTGGTGCAGACCAGGAGCACAAGACAGATGAGATGCACACTGCTCTCATGGAGGCTTGCATGGTAAGAGACATACAGCTTGAGCAGTGAGGTGTGTGGGCTCTTGGTTTTTCCTGAGGATGGAGAAAGTGATGCCCTGTAGTCTCCTTCCTTTTTAGTTGCCGGAATCTAACTGCGGTGTTTTGGTTCTCTTGTTGACTTGGTGGGAAATTAGTGATGGGAAAATACTTTATATAGGAATTCAGAAATTAAATAACTTCAAGAGGGAAGATTATCAGTAGTTGTTGAAATGCTTTTAATTTCTGATGTGCTAAACATGAACAATGAATATGGTCATAACCTGGGAGGCATTTAACAAAGCTCGATTATGTTAAAAGAATTTTTAAGCAGGTGGTTATGTGTGAAACATGTTTCAGTTTACATAACCATCTACTTGAAAACAGGATCAGAAACTGTTTGGGAAGCAACTAGGAAATGGAAAGGAAAATGGTTAATTCTTGCTGGTGAGAGTACTTTGATGTTGCTTCTTTTGTCCGTCTGAGGTGGTTGTATCGATCTGAATATGGAACTTCAACATAAACTGAGAATTCATTTCTTATATTTCCTTTTTATCCTTCTGTCTCGATAGATTCCTCATGTGTTGGGATTTTCATGGCCTTAGCCTTGTGTAATGTCCCATTGTGAACCCATGGCTATAGAGGAGGGCAGTAAATTCTTACTTAGCCTGCCCTTCCCTGAAACAACTGTAGTGGTTCTAAAATCGGCCAGTTATGTCTGTTCAAGGAAGTTAATGGTTTCAGAGAGGGAAATGATTAACAGAAGCCATTACACTTCTTAAAAGTTGTTGGAAAGAAAGTCACGTAGATAAACAGGACTCAAGCTGTCCTTTATCTCACCCTGAGATCTTACTAGAGCAGCCACATAAATATCCTTGGCAATGGCCTGGCAGCCAGTTCCTGGCAGGTGATGAGAAAATTACCTTGTTTGATGTTACAGTTGCTTTCTCATCGGGATTTTTTTTTGGTGGAGCTGTGGGGCCATTCTCTTCTCCCCTTTTAACTCCTCTAATAGTTCGTTCGGACTCACAGAAATGTTAACAGAAATGTCTTAACAGAACAGAAATTTCTTAACAGAAATGTTAAGACTTAATTTTTACTGAGAGTTATTGATCAATAGGAAGAAATTCTTCTCCCTTATTTCTGCAGGAAGCAGTTCCTAGGGAGGCAGTTCTGTGCTGGTACTAAGAGCTGGCAGATGGTTGAGAGAATCATACCTTCAGCTCTGCTGAAGATAGAAGGAGCAGCTTTCTCTAGCAGTATTTAAAAAGCTTGCACTGTGAAATGAAGCAGAGCAAGGACTTCCACCTCTGCATGTTTGTGCAGAAACACTTACTGCTCTTCAGTAGCATAAGAAAACTTTTCTTCTCTAGAACAGCATTGAACTGGAATGTGTGCTCGTGGAACTGTCTATCTGTGGCATAGCCAGCCCAGGTTTAAACCTTGTCCTGCAAGGCAGTCAGGAAGACTTATGCCCAAGAGTTTTTTATAGACAGCAGTTAATATTGATTTAATGCAAATGAGGTGTTGAGCAATGGCACTTGTCTTGTGGGAGCAAAAAGCAGGTCAGTCTAGTTGGTGTTTCCTCTCGCTGAAAGACTGATGCCCACAGAGCTTCATCTTTAAATACAGCTGGTGCCGTTGTGCAGGTTGACTTTTTCTGCTCTTTTACCAGTTGGGAGGCTTTTCCTGGCTGTTGTAGGTGAGCTCAACAGCCCCACCCCATTGCGAGGTTTATTAAAACATGGATCCAATTCCCTTGTGTGGTGAAGCACGAGCAGTTCTCCTGCAGGCTGCCTGGCCCACATAGGGAGCTTTGAAGCAAACCTTGGTGCTGCGTTGTGCCATCCTCGTTGTGGATCAGGGGTGAGCAGGGAACTGTCTTGCCAGAGCCTGATGGATGAGGCACCGTCTCTGCATTTCCCTGAGGAAAGATTCTTTATGGAGTCTTGGAGTTTTTCCCTAAAATAGTACTGTCATTTCATGTAAAAGGTGAATATGTCCTAGTTAATGTCCTAGATATTTTTCTGAGAGGAAATCGTGTTTTGCTCCCTGGATATCAGAAGAAGGTATGAAACACTTGAGAAGACGAAGCGGAAAAATGTCAGATGCAGTTTGGTATTTTGTCTGGAAAAGAGCTTTTTGGAGTTGTGGTTTCCAGCTTGGCGAGGAAGGCTGTGGCTGCCATTTGCTGCCTCTTAGGAATTAATCTGAGATCAAGGTGTACTTACCTCGTTCAGCGACAACCTTGGGATAGCCTTGTGTTCCTGGTGAGTGGCTGTTCATTCTCTGCAGCCCTCCTGTGTTTTGTCTGTCAGGTTATGGTTACTCCAGGTTGGAATGATGGCAATTTCCTCATGGAGAAAACCAGGCTGGAGAGTTTATGCTGTTGTTGGAGCGCAGCGACCAAGCCGGTCTCTGCTTCTGTCTGAAAAGCAGAATGGAATGGCGGTTGGATGTGTCACTGTCAGGCCTCCACTGTAAACACAGAGCTGAAAAGCCACTTCAAATAATTCCTGAATTTATGGCATACTGAAAATATGACGGAGATCCTATGCTCAAGTATTTTTAAAGGAGCAGAGCAACCTTAGGAGCTGCCTTTTCATAAATCTAGTTTGATAGTGCGATCATGCTATCTGGAAAACCCTGCCAGGATCCTGCCAAATGAAGGCTGTTGCTTGGGTGGCTCCTGGAATGTGTAGGGAACCCCTGACAAATAGTCTCATTTTGGCTTTTTTCTTGGAGGGAGACAGTAAGTCCTGGCTCTGCTGTTAAATTGAGCAGTGAAATGGTTTTGCAGGAGCCATGAGGCAAGCCAGCTCCGTGTGCACGGCTGCTTCGTAAGAACTTTAGGAAGCAGAAAGGATCTTATTGTTGTTCTTGTGGAGGAGACAGGCTTTTAAAATAGTGGCAAGCTCCCTGTCTACTTTCTGGACTTTATTTTGGGGTTCCCCCCCACCGAGTAAGTTGATCCCAAACACTTGAACTTGAGTCTGATAGGAAATTGTCCAGCTTGTTACTTGCACCATTGACAAACAGGTCTTGGTGTTTTAGTTTTGAATGGAACATTCAATAAAACATGCTCAATTTCTTCAGGTGCTGTTCAATCGGAGATCTTTAGCCTTTATCCAAATACTCAGGGAAAATATTCAGGAAAACTGTTCAGCAAATTCAGTTATATTTTTTGGACTCATTTTACTCACGCATTGCTCGTTTTGTCTCCTGAGGGAATTTGAGTCCATGACAAAGCTGTAGGGAAAAGCAGTTTTTCTATTTGGACAATCTTTTGATCTTGTTTTTTTGAATTCCCAGGATGGTCACGTGGAAGTGGCAAGATTACTTCTGGACAGTGGAGCTCAGGTGAACATGCCTGCGGACTCCTTCGAGTCTCCGTTGACTTTGGCAGCCTGTGGCGGGCACGTTGAGCTGGCAGCTCTGTTAATTGAACGTGGGGCTAACTTGGAGGAGGTCAATGATGAAGGATACACACCACTGATGGAGGCAGCTCGAGAAGGCCATGAGGAGATGGTGGCACTGTTACTTGGGCAAGGTAACCACCGTGGGGCCTTCTGCGGAGTTGAGTTCACCAAGCAGCTGCAGATGGGGGGGCGGGGAAAGCACTAAGTTATTGTCATTTTTGTGTCCTTTGGTAATAAGATGCCTCGTGCATCTGGAAGTGGTTGGTCTGCTGATCCTGCCTTCTGTAACTGGTGTTTTGTGTTGTTTGAAGGAGCAAACATCAATGCTCAGACAGAGGAGACGCAAGAAACCGCATTAACGCTGGCTTGCTGCGGAGGGTTTTTGGAGGTGGCTGATTTCCTCATTAAAGCAGGAGCTGACATAGAACTTGGGTGTTCCACACCTCTGATGGAGGCTGCTCAAGAGGGGCATTTGGAGCTGGTTAAATATTTATTAGCTGCAGGTATGGAGTCATTTTGTTAACAGTTGTGTAAAAGCTTAATCTGACTTCAAGAGAAATACTTTTTTCGATATTCATTACATTTTCATTAGCAGCTTCTTGAAGTTGACTGAACTTGCAGTTTATTTTTTTATTCCTCTACAGTATGTTCAAGTTATCAATTTAAAAGATGTTGGATTGAAAGGGGGAAGCTTAATTTGCTGTCTGATCTTGTAAAGATTATGGAGGCCTGCCTGTTTTCTGTAATGACCATCATAAAGCTTAGAAGGTTTTGTCACTGTTGTTTCAGGGGCTAATGTGCACGCAACAACAGCAACAGGTGACACAGCACTGACATATGCCTGTGAAAATGGCCACACTGATGTAGCAGATGTCTTACTTCAGGCAGGTGCAGATCTGGTAAGTCATTTACCTTCTTAAAAAAATCTAAGTAGGAAATAAAATTATCAATATCTGATTTGTTTGTTTGTTTGTTTTTGTATTTGTTGCTGAAATCTCATTCTCTAATGTATTTTAGGCTGTGTAATTACTCTAAAGTGCTGAGGTCAGTGACAGTACTCTGGTGATTGATGTCTAAAGCATTTCCAAGCCATTCAAGGTTGCCTGGACAGGAAAATAGGGGGTTTCATTCTTTTGTCATGGTATTCAGCTTCGAATTGTTGAGCTGATTCTGGGTTAGTCCTTGTATCTGCAGATTTGCTCTATTCCTTATGCAACAGATAGCAACAGATAGTTGATGATCTTTTTGGTGTGCTGTAATGGAATGAAGATGATGGAGGCAGACTGATTTTACATTTCAGTAGGCTTGTACACCAGTGTGTTACCAAAAAGTGAAGTTAAGCATGGCAGAAGATGCCCTGCTTAACTAAGATCCCCACCTTGTGCCTGAGCACTTCTTGCCCAGGAGTCTCACACCTGTGCAGAGACAGGCTCATCTGCCTTCAAGATACCCCCAGTTCAAATGGTAGCTAAATATTTATGCCTGAGTTTGTGAAACACTAAAAAATGATGTTCCATGTCTAGTACCTTTCCATTTAAAAACCCAGAAGGCTGACTTGCCTCCTTTCACATGCTGCTTTGGATTTGAAGCCTTTGTTTATCTGCTCTAGGAGCATGAATCGGAAGGTGGAAGAACCCCTCTCATGAAAGCTGCCAGGGCAGGTCATGTCTGCACTGTTCAGTTCTTGATTAGCAAAGGTAAGAGTGTGGAAAGGTTTGGGTTTTCCTGACATTAGGATTACTTCAAGTTAAGAACATGTCAGAACTACTGTAACTTCCTTGGATTTGTTTTAAGTATCCTAACTCAAGTAGGCAATTGATTCTCCAACTAGGCATGCAGTAATTGCGTGTGGTTTCTGCTGAGGTTAGTGGGACTGCAACTAGATGTAAAAATGGTGTATTCCAGTCTTTAATTCCTAGTAAAAGCAGCTATTGTAGGGATCACTGGGGTCTCCAAGCCCCTGGTGCAGCTTTGGAGCACTGTCTTCAGGAGCGGAACTACAAGTGCCTGTTGGTTTCCAGGTTTTGACTATAACTTGTTTCATGTTTTGAGGCAGAACTTGGAATTTCTCTCTCTTGAGCTGATTCTCATGAATTTTTCTTGTGCCAGCCTTGTATGGAGCAGGACATCCAGCAGGATGAAATTTTCCCTGTGTAGATTTCAGAGTAGTTAATTCTGTTACTTCTGTTAGAGGTGAACCTGTTGAAGCCTCTTTGAACTGATTTTTCCCTTCTGTTTTTGCAGGAGCAAACGTGAACAGGACCACAGCGAACAACGATCACACGGTGTTGTCGCTGGCCTGTGCTGGAGGTCACTTGGCAGTTGTGGAGTTACTGCTCGCTCATGGTGCTGATCCCACACACAGACTCAAGGTTTGTCCCTCAGCTGCCTCATTTTCCTTTTAGATAAGTTAGAATGAATCTTAAAGCTTGGGTTATCCAACTGAATTTTCTCCTGTTGTATTCTCTGCCACTCATTCAACCTGTCATGATTTAAATGGAAGCAAGATGCAAGAGCTTGTTTTCCACAAGCAGGTATTCTGCTCATGTGCATATTGTTGGAGTTAGTGCAGGTCTATTGATCATCATGGATGTATAGGTTACCCTTCAGTTGTAAGGTTCTCATTGTGGAAGAGGACGAAAATTTTTTTGAAGTGCCTTTTTTTTTTTTCCCCCCAACCATACTTAGTTAAGTTTAGTTGTGAATTTGCTGCAGATTGAGTGAATATTTACTAAAGCAGGAAGCAGTCATAATGGGTAGTGTGCTGTGTCTCCTGAAATGCTGCAGTGTTGTTTTGATGATGCTGTTTTCTAACTCTGTCATCTTTTCCTCTTCAGGATGGATCAACTATGCTGATTGAGGCAGCCAAAGGTGGTCACACCAGCGTGGTTTGTTACCTTCTAGATTACCCAAACAACTTGCTTTCTGCTCCTCCACCCGATGCCACTCAGCTGACCCCACCATCCCACGATCTAAATAGGGTAAGATTTCAGGGCTGGCGATCTGCAGGGCTTTTTTTGCACTTCTGTTTTGCAGCTTACTTGAGAGTTTAAAGGTGAGAGAAGAGTCAGTCACATAATTTCATAAACCGTAGGTGAGCACACTGAAAATTTCTTTGAGCTGTAATGGGAATGGGGAAGACTTTTGAACATTATGATGTAGTGCTTTCATAATTCTTATTGTTCTCATAAGTATTATTGGAAAAAAACATTGAGGGTTTAAAAACAGCAAGTGAAAAGGTCTGCTTAAATGAGACTCTTCAGAATTGAATTTGTAGCCCATCGTTGTTTGTATTTGCTGTACTACAGTATAGCACTGTACCATGCTGAGTATAGTTTGGCAAGTTAAAAGTGCCAAGTATCTAGAGATGAGATGATCTCCAGTTGTTAATTATGGAACTCAGCATATTAAAAATGGTATTAAATATTGTTAGTCACCATTAAAGTCTACTTCTCTAACAGGCTTTGTTTACCTTCTGTTGCATTATAACTAGCACAGAGTATGAGAAAAGTAATCTGTTAGTATCCGACGTTTTAGGCTCCTCGAGTACCAGTGCAGGCGCTGCCCATGGTCGTTCCACCCCAGGAGCCTGACAAACCCCCTGCTAATGTCGCCACCACCCTTCCCATCAGAAATAAAGGTCAGTCGTAGTTCTGGAGCTTACTTTCTAAATATCCTTCCTAGGCAGAAGATAGAGGCTTGCGCTTGTAGCAGAGTAGTTCCTATGAAGAGTGTTCATGGATTCAGTCAAGGAAACTGCGATTTTCAATATTTTTATTTTTTTTTAAGGATTTGCTTATCTTCCAAGTATCAGTCATCTAACCCTGTAATCATAAAGCGTCAAGAAATCTGCCTAAGTAAATATGTTAAAATCTCTATTAGTCTGACATACTGAACTAATGCAAAATGTCACCCAGAAACCTATAGAAATTGGATAATGGAAGCTGCAAAACCCATGTTAATCTCCATATTGTAGTTGATTTGCTAACTTGTGTTTCCTTAGGGTAGTAGTCTGGGAGTGGGTTTGACTAATTGGATTGAAGGCGGAATTTCTTTTGCAGTAAAATCTTTAGTCTGATGTGGCTCACGTCCTCCTAGGACTAAATTTGCATCTATTTTGCTCTCGCCATTTTGACACTTAACACTTTCTGTACTTAAGAATTCTCTTCAAAAACCCATTTTTATGAAGCATCAGCAGTAGCAAATACAGGCGTGCATGTCCTAAAATTAATCCTGTGTGTACACTTGTATTGTTCTGGAGATACAGCGAGGATGGCTGGAAGAAACTGGGCACCTCTACTGCCTCAGATCTTGAGTTTTGATTTACCTTTCACCCTTCAAAATTAACTGATTGTTGCTTCTCCACCTGGTATGGCAGAGCATGACAGCTGTGTTACTGGGAATTTCTGCATAAAACACCAGTTGGATTAGTCCATCGCTCGTTCTTGCAGGAAGGCTGAAATATTTGCCTTGCCTGGGCAGAGAGCTGAGTTTTGACACAGGCAAAATCATGTCTGCTATGGATAAAATGTAGTGGCTAAAGACACCCTGTTAGAGCCTGCTAAATCTAAATGACTACCCTGGGTTCTGGCACTGTTTGTCACCTGAGCAAAGCTGGATACCTGGAGCAAAAGGATTCCTAGTTCTAGAAAGCGTAGCGCTTCTTAAAATGTACCAAGTCAGTTGCACAACCGGTGGCCTAGTCCCAGTCCCTGAGAGGTTTTTGTGTCCTGTGGGCTGTGCTGTCAGGGCTGTGAGCATATGTTTATGTCCCAACACCATTCCAGATGCAAACACCAAGTAAAGACACAGCATATCCTTGCTTTTTGTTCCCAGTTTTCTTGTAGCACCGCTCATTCGGTAACAGCGGCTCGAGACAATCGCTTCCTTTGGCAAAAGCCTAATGATTGTTGGAGTAGATCTGTCACCATAGCACAGGGATATTTGGGATGCATGTGCAGTAATGTGTCCTGTTAAATTGCGATCTGACTGCTGGGTACAAACGGGTAGGAGCTCCTGGAGGGCCTTCGGTGCGCGCTGACCTTCTGCGGCTGCTGTGCCCTGGTGCGTAGCTGGCCGTGCAGCGGCCCAGCCGTAGCTCTGTAATGAGGATGCCATTCGTATGCACTTCCATTGGTTCTGAGGGGGTTTCTTTTTCACACAGCTGCTTCTAAACAAAAGTCCAGCAGTCATTTGCCATCAAACAACCAGGATGTACAGGGTTACATCACCAATCAGTCTCCAGAGAGCATTGTAGAAGAGGCTCAGGGCAAGTTGACAGAGCTGGAGCAGAGGATAAAAGAAGCCATAGAGAAGAACGCTCAGCTGCAGTCCCTGGAACTGGCACACGCTGACCAGCTCACCAAAGAGAAGATTGAGGAGCTGAACAAAACGAGAGAGGAACAAATTCAGAAGAAACAAAAGATTTTGGAGGAACTGCAGAAAGTGGAGCGAGAATTACAGCTGAAAACTCAGCAGCAGCTAAAAAAGCAATATCTAGAGGTAAAAGCGCAAAGAATTCAGCTCCAGCAGCAGCAGCAGCAACAGTCTTGCCAGCATCTGGGACTACTGACTCCCGTTGGGGTAGGAGAACAACTCTCAGAGGGAGACTATGCACGATTGCAGCAAGTGGACCCCATCTTGCTTAAAGATGACCCTCAGCAAGCTGCTGCGCAGACGGGTTTTGCACCAATTCAGCCTCTGGCCATGCCACAAGCTTTGCCTCTGGCAGCAGGTTCCTTACCTCCAGGGTCCATCGCAAATCTTACAGAACTGCAAGGTGTTATAGTTGGACAGCCAGTGCTGGGCCAAGCACAACTAGCAGGGCTGGGGCAAGGAATACTGACAGAAACACAGCAAGGGTTAATGGTAGCCAGCCCTGCTCAGACGCTCAATGACACGCTGGATGACATCATGGCAGGTGGGTTTATATTGTTATGAGCAGGTATAATATTTGCTTGACCAGTTGAGGGTATGTCCACTTCTTTTTATATGTGTGTATGTGTGTGTGTGTGTGTGTTTGTGTATTCCCATGAGCTCTACAGCAAGTACCACTCACCCTCTGGTCCCTGTCTTGAAGAGTTGGGAAAACTAGTTTTAACTTTTCAATTTGCAGGGTGAGCTAACTGGTGCCTGTTGGTCAGGTTGGTATGGTGGAGTGGCATTTTTAATTCTTCATAGTCTGGGGAGGGATGTGTTAGGGTTCGTGTGTTAGTTCTATTTTGGCCTGATTGTAGCTCTGGAACAGCACCATGATGATACTGGGTAGTACTTTGGACTAGCTGAGAGCTGACTTGCAGTAGGCAGAGCAACTGCAGCACCACAACAAGCCTATAATGTGTGAGGAACCTGTGAGCTTATCTTCAGAATAAGAACTGCTCTAGTTGGCCTTCTATAGTCTATTTGTTGGAAGCTTTTACTTTTGCTTGGGCAAAAAAAAAAGGTGATAATTCTATGACTTTTTAAAATACCTACTCATAAAAGTGATTACTTTGTCTGCAAAAAAACATGTTTAGCCTTATCAAATCCTTGTCATCGCTTCAGAGAGTTTTTTACCCAGTGGCATGAGTGCTCTAAGGCCTTAAGAAGTAAAATAAAAGAATGAAACAGGTTTTAAATATAAGTTACTACTGTTGTTTTAGTGTACACCTCACTCAGTTGTGCTTAATCCCCTTTCCATGCTAAAGTAGTCATTGAAATAGTCATTTTGACTCCTGAGCTGAACACAGATGAACTGGTAGGACATAGTCGTAAAAAAATGAAGTCACTTGATGAAAATGTACCAAGGTTCTCTTGGTTAAGCTGATGCACTTTGATTTTTACAAGTGCTGTCTATCCAAACAAGTCTGCTTTGCAAAGCACCTTAGGATGAGGGATGTGTGCCAGAGGAAAGGCAGGTCTCCAAGAAGAGGTTAGCCTGGAGCTGGTCCTGCATATCCTGCAAGAGTTGGAGCACAGTAGTGGTACAGAATCTATAGCAGGTATGGTAAACGGTTAAAACTACCATGTGGTGATTGTTTTAAATACCTGGAACACCACTTTTCAATTGAGACACCTAAGGAGTGACCTGGTGTCCAGGCAAAGCTTCATTCAAGATGACAGAAACTTCTTTTCTGGAAGTCTCGTGTTAGAATTGAAGCGTAGACATGAAGATGGGAAGTGGATGAAAAACAAATGTATGCATGAAAAAGTACATGAAACAACCTCTGTCATGCACTTCCAGTAAAGATTTCTCTCACATGGAGCTGCTGGGATACATGACAATATGAATTTAAAAGCTGGGATAATTGCAGTTCTTGGTAACTTATAAAGAATCTGTGCAATGCACTTCAGTTGTGTTTAAACAGAACTTAAACCTGGAGTTAGGACATTTGGGATATGTGTTTAACTGCATGTAACACCTTGAGGTGTGATTTCAGGTCACCTGCCACGTACCCAAATGCTTGTGTGCGCCTTTTGGGGCCAGTCAGGTATTTCCAGTGTGAATTTCAGTTAATGCTTTGGTACTGCTCAGCCCCACTTGTTAGTACATGTGTGCACACATGCAGTTGGGAAGGAAGTGTGAAATCATTTTCTGTCAAGTGGCTGATTTTAGTTTTTTAGGTTTTTTGGTTTTTTAAGCAAGAACAGACACAGGCCTGAGTATAGAACTTCTGTGCCAGCCTGAATCCACACATCACAGTTTAATGTGGAGCTGAAACGGGCTCAATGTAACACAGAAAATTCAAATAGCAGCTAAATATTTGATCAGTAACTATGTGTATTGCTTTAATAGAGGCTTCTAGAGTATTCTTAGGGATTTAAATTCCTGTTTCTGAGATGCTTTGAGTTTAGTTCCAATGCAGAGCTGTGTTTACAGCACCAGTTACAAAGCTTCACCTTGACTGTGCAGACTTGATTTAAAGTGCATCTCTGTGCTTAATTAGTTGCAAACAATGAGTAAGTGGTAAATCATCCTTCGTTTTTTTACCTTTGGGCTCCTTTCTGATCCTGCTGGAATTGAGGACAAGCAAAAGGTTTGCTCTGGAGCTTCAGATGTTGGGCAAGTTCTTTGCTTGCTGTGAGGCTCGTAAAAAGAAGTGTTTTTTAGGGTTAGTTATGTAAGTCTTGTATGAAAACATTGCATCTGTTAAGTGGTGTGGTAAAGATCTAAAGAGGAAAAAAACCCCTTGTTTTTAATAGCAAGCTTTTTATAAAGTAGAAGCTATTCAAAGGACTATGTCCAGTCACAGAGCTTCACAAAGAACTTCAAGAATCTTGAAGCACTTGATAAAATGCATTCCTGGAAGCTACCTTGTGGCATGAGTCAGTTCTAACTGCAGCTGTCCAAATTAATACGTGAGAAAGAGTCTGCATTGGCTGTAAGCTTTTCACAGAGACTACATACTGAAAAAAAGAACTGCAGAGTGCCAGGCTTCCAGGAAAATCAGCTTGTGTCCCACTTGGGAGCTGAGCAGGAGCTGGTTTTGTGTGGGACTGACCTGCCATAGGCCACCTTGCACACTCTTAACTAGTAACCACTAAGACTGCAGGGTGGAGTGGTTTTCAGGCTTCATCCATGGAGCCCTGAGTGCACAGCAGCAACCCTGGGTTTGTGTTGGAATTCAGAACATAACCTGGACTGTTACAATCCCAGGCATGTTCTGCATCTCAAGTGCTTTATAGTGATTTTAATCCTGTGTGGCAGGAACATGATTTGTAATAACTGAGGGTACTACAGAGAAATTGGGGGCAGAGAAGGAACTGATGTGGAACAAGCCTGTAGAGTTGGCTTGAAACCACTTGGAAAAAGCTGAGGTGTCTCATACATTTCTTGTAATGTGTTTTTTTTATTCAGTCCCTCATCTTGGCTTATTGCTGTGTGATGTGGAACAGTTTTTTCCTGTCTACTGTTGACACTACAGGAGACAAGGAGTAAGTGCATAAGGCAAATGCTGTGCCCACAGTCAGACAGCACTTGTGAGACTTGTAGTGGCCCACATGAAAGGGAAGTGGGATATTCAGGCTGTAAGTGAGGCACTTGTTGCAGTGCTGAGGCCATTGGGCACGCAGAGAAGGCAGTGGCTGTGAGGGTGTCCTCGTTTCATTGCAGCTAAGACAGTTGAGATATGGCCAGAAAGAAATCAAGAGCAGCTCTGCTCCAAATACTAGTAAGCAGAAGACTGTCTGATACCCCAAGAAATGTCCAAGACTGAGACTGGAGTAGTCAAATGGTGCTTGGTGATGTCTTCCAACCAGGAAGCTTGACCTCATTTCCTGATGTGATTAAGGTGTAGGTGGTCCTGTAACAAGGCATGTTGTATATGCTAAAATATTTTAATCATGAACTAGCTTTGAAGACTTGGTTTTCCCAGGCATGGAACAACAATGTTTTCATGCTGAAGCACAAACTTTGAGTTCCCTTTGTCACTAGTCTCTTGGAGTAGGACAAGGAGCAGAATGGAAAGATAGATATTCAACTATAAGCATATTTAGACTGGATAATCAAGTTAGTTGGTTACTCTTCTTAGTGCTCAATACTTTTATGAAAACCTTTTGGGTTGTTGAAAACTTTGAATATTTTGGTTTGGGCGTGTAAAAATTCTGTTCCTCACCCTTACCATGTTCATTATAAATTTGAATTCCACACAGGTGATGTTGAAATAAATATAATCAAAGTCATTCTCCATAAAAATTACTGTTGTGTCCTAATGAATTGTGTTGTAGGGATATGAACTATATTTGTGAATTATTGCTGAAACACACATCTTTCTTTTTTGGGGATTTTGTTTGTTTGTTTTGGGAAGGGAATGGTTGAGGGCTTTTTAGTTTGGTTTTTTCCTCCCCTCACTGCAAATATAAAAAGTAGACTTTACCTGAATTGAGACCTTCTTAACTAACTTGATTTTTTTAAGTCTGAGAATTTAATACTGTCTCCTATAATATAGTGGATGCTTCTCAGTCCCCTTCTTGGGACTTGAGCAGGAATCCTTAGAAACTGTTTAAAACATGTGCTGTTTTGACCCTGTGTCAGAATGTTTTGTCATATCTTCAGTATGTTTATTTTAATCCATACCCAGTGTGGTTTGTAAGGTGAGGTAAGTTTTCAAAAGTCACTCTAACATTTAGATCAGGGGAGTTTGTATCCTGAATTCTAATTTACTCTCAAATATAAGGTTAGTGATACTTTTTGTGTTAGAAGCTGGGATCCTTTATTTCTCCTGGTGACATTTGTTAGCTTCTTTGCTGGGATTTTGTGTAGGAAATCCAGAAAATTAAATTAATAATGGATGTAAAACAGAGCTACGTTGCAGAGGTGGGAGCACACAACTGGGTTTCTTAGGATACTGATTTTGTGGATCCTGTTGGAAAACTTTGTTTCATTTTGCAGTTTTAAGGTGCTTCTGTCAACTGGACAGGAGAGGTGTGTGTTGCTTCCCTTTCTGCTTTGCTATCACACCTGAGAAACAACTGGAGAAACTCTGGAGAAGTGTCAGGGAGAAAAACAGAGTTCTTCTGAGGAAAAGTAGGAAAAGTAGGAAAATGGGTGTTATCCCCAAAAGCTGTTTTAGACTCAAGTTTGCTCTGCACTTCTAAACGTCCAGTGTGTAGAATGAATTTCAGGGAGTGTGGCAGTCGGTGCTATCTGTGTCATGTCCATACACTGTCATCACTGTAAATGGTGTTACCTTTGCTTACCTAACACCTTGACCAAACTCTCTGCAAACTGGCTGTTTCAAAGCTTCCACTTCTCTGGTTTCAGCAAATTCTGCCATGTGAGCATCCTGCCCTGTTGCTTTTTTGTTATGTTTATGGGGGGTGGGGGTGAAGGTTGGACAACTTTTTACATTAAAATATTTAAACTGTTTTAAGAAAAATTGCATAGATACCCATTGATTGGACTTGTTCTGCAGCCCTGCTTCCAGAGGTATGGAACTCTTGGTCCAGATAATGGCTGTTTTGTTGTAGGAAAGATCTTCGGGTTTAAAAAAAAAAAATTGTCTTGTGGTGGGCTTCTAGAAAACTTGTCAGTCTGATACTTAACTCTTTCTTTGATTGAATACAGTAAACGTTTTTCCTAGTTCAAATTCTAAGAGCTAAAGGTTCGAAGATTGGGCTAAATGTGTGGAAATTTTGTGGAAAATAACAGATTTTAAGGAGTTCCGTCTGTCGATGGGAGTCCATCCCACTGTCCCTTTATTGTCACCTTACACTCCTGAAGTGTTTTGCTTTGACTAAGTGTGGTTCTTCTGTCCAACAGCAGTGAGTGGAAGAGCATCTGCAATGTCAAACACTCCTACCCACAGCATTGCAACCTCAGTCTCCCAACCTCAGACGCCGACTCCGAGTCCCATCATTTCTCCTTCAGCCATGCTGCCCATCTACCCTGCTATAGACATCGATGCCCAGGTGAGCCTGCCGCTCTCACAGATGCACAAAGCTATTTTTTTCTGCATCCTGAATAATTCAGTGGTGGCAAACAGCTCTGTTGCATAATGGATTGGGGTCTGGGGACGGGATTTGCTGCTTTTAGAAAGCCAGAACAACACCCGGGAGAGTTGCAACCCACTTTCCTCTGTGCTCTCGCCAAAAAAAAAAGGTCTCTGAATGACTAAACACTTGTATTTCTTATTCCTTTGTTGTCAGTCTGATTAGGAGAAACAGCAGAGTTGTCTACTGACAGAAATTAAATTCTTTCTGGCCTGATATCCTGAGACAAAAATAAGCCTTAAAGCATTGCACACTGAGTTTTCAGTTGTCCTTCCGAGTTGTTGGCCAGCAATCACAGGTGTATGAAAGTCTTGAAACTAATAATTGCTGGGATTTTTTTTTAGCAAGAGGAAATAATTCAGGCTCTTATTTTCACTAAGGGAAAGGCTTTTCTGTGTTGAAAATAGTTGTTAAAGGGCAAGTTTGTTGACTTGGAGCTAGCTGGCCATTAACAAAAAGCATATACATACTAACTGGCATATATCTACTCACAGCTCTGGGCTGTGCATAACGTGGCTAAGGTTTGGGCAGCATGGAGTAGAGGAACATCATGAGATCATTGTAGAGAAAAGGAGAGAAACCTCTGGAAAATCAGTCCTTGCTACTTAGCTGCTTGTGGCACTTGACTTGATTTCTGCTGTGATGAAGCCTTTGGTTGAACTGCAGTGTTCAGAATTAATTCTTACCTTCATTATACTGTCTAAAGGTCACAGTCAGGCAGTGGTAAAGAAGTTATTCTGGTAGGCAGAGCACAGATGAGAGCTCAGTTCTTGAAAAATCACAGTTCTTGTCAAGATTTCTTCTTAAATCTCCCAACAGAGCTGACTTGAGAGGTAGAATCCTGTCATGAACTTGCACACAGAGGGTAGCTGTGGGGGAGTTAATAAATATGCCTTTAACTTATAGAAGCTTTTTATTTTGGCATGGGTATGGATTTGTTTTGGCTAATGTGCAGTATAACAGGGGCTGTGCTCGAAAAAGCACGTATTTATCTGGTGTGTGTGATGTCTGTTTGGTTTAGACTGAGAGTAACCATGACACAGCCTTGACACTGGCTTGTGCTGGTGGCCATGAAGAACTGGTACAAACCCTGCTGGAGAGAGGAGCTAACATTGAACACCGGGACAAGAAAGGTGGGTATCTCACCATGCAGTGCAAACCCTGTCTGCTTTTCCAGTGTGCCACACTAAATAAATTCCCAATAAGCCTAGACTTTATGGGAAGGCTTTAGCTTGCTTTTCTGCTGGTTTAACTCATGTAGCTTATGAACAAGGAGTCTTCAAACATTGTTTTCTATTTCAGGGTTTACGCCGCTTATTTTGGCTGCTACAGCTGGCCATGTGGGTGTTGTGGAAATCTTGCTGGATAATGGAGCTGATATTGAAGCCCAGTCTGAGAGAACCAAGGACACTCCCTTGTCTTTGGCTTGTTCAGGAGGGAGACAAGAGGTGAAGCAAAACTTAAATCTTCAGAAGCAATGTGTGAATGACGTACTGTGTCAGTACAGCATAAGAATCTTCCAGAAAAGATCCAGCCACTCAGGATGGATGTTTAAAAAAGATGCAAAGAGATTCACATTCTCCAGACGTTACACTGTGTCTCATGTAGATTGCCTTTTCTCTTTTGACAATTGGACTGGTGCTGTGCAGTTGTCCTCCTGAGTGTAGTCATTGGCGTCCCGGTATGGGACTTTGACCCCATATTAGCATAATTAGATGTAGATGTCAGAATGCGTGCAATGGGTGTTCTTGCTGAGAAGCAGATGCAGTTCCATATATGAGCCATATCGTGTTTTTGTGGGAATAAAATGGGAAAACACTCAGCTTTGGGCAGGAGAGATAATGTCAGGATGCCATCCTGCCCTAATATTTGTGTTTGATAGTATATTTCATGGGAAAACATTCTGATTGAGAATTGTGCGGGTCTAATCTAAACTTTTTTAATGCTTGAAACCTGAAAGAGGAGCAAAGTAAAGATTCCTCTGGAGGTGACACCACGGGCTTTCACCTCAGTGTGCATTGTGATTTTAAGTTGCTAGACAGGTTGGTTTCTTCAAGACCTCTGCAGGAGAGGACAAAAAGCCAGGAGTACTTTGTACAACATATGGAAAATTAATCTCTGGGTTTGGCAATCTTTAAAGATGGCTGAAGTAATCACAAGAAGGTCTACTTTTTCTTGTGCTGTTCAATTTAGTATGAATGGTTGAAGCATACTAATGAGCAATCATGATTGATTTTTTTAAAGGAAGTTTTATGGTGGCTTTGGGAATACAGTTGTAGCCTCATCTCGTCATGGAGGTGAGGGCTGCAGGGAGACAGCTGACTGAAGTGGCTTTCTTACCATTCACATCTTCCAGCAGTATATTTAGGCTTGAAAACCCTTTGTCCTGGATAGATAGGCAAATCTGTGAGAAAACCAGATGTTATTTCTTAAAACACTGCAGGTGGTGGAGTTGCTGCTAGCTCGAGGGGCAAACAAGGAGCACAGGAATGTGTCCGATTACACACCGCTGAGCCTCGCCGCCTCAGGTGGCTACGTGAACATTATCAAGATTCTGCTGAATGCTGGGGCAGAAATCAATTCCAGGCAAGTTCCCTTTTCACCCTTTATCTCATGGGTTTGGTTGTGAGCTTTGTGCAGAAAGTGTGTGTGTTAACCCTTTGTTTTCCCTGCTTAGTTTACTCTGTGTGTGAGTGTGTATGTAATGCTTTTGCATCCGTTGGGAAGTAGACAACAGCTCAGGTGTGAGCTGCACAGGTCAAAGGAAAGGGCCAAGCACAAATTATGTTCCTCATAAGTGATGCCCTTAAATTTAAAGCAATCAAAAAGTAACATGCATGGTCTCTAAGTAGAAAGACTTGTCCTGAATGATATTGCTGTAGAGAGCCTCTTGTAGGTTCAGTAAAAGTTGGTGTGTGGCTGATTTTTCAGTCTTGGATAAGTACTCTGCCTTCATTAGTTTCTCATGATCAGGTTTCTGAAATGACCTTTAAAGTAGTTTTGGTTTTTTCTTCTTCTCTTTCAGAACTGGTAGCAAATTGGGCATTTCTCCCTTGATGCTGGCAGCCATGAATGGGCACACTGCTGCTGTCAAGCTCTTACTGGACATGGGCTCCGACATAAACGCCCAGATCGAGACCAACAGGAACACAGCTCTGACTCTGGCCTGTTTCCAAGGGAGAACTGAGGTGGTCAGCCTGCTGCTTGATAGAAAAGCTAATGTGGAACACAGAGCCAAGGTAAAGAGCAAACAGCTGGAGAAAAAGGTGCTTGTAAGTCATCGTGTCTCTGTCGTTACCTGATTTTCCTGCCTTTTGTGCAAGTTAACTTCTCCAGTTCAGTTTTCTATTCCAGTTAACTGAACTGAACCATATATTGTATAGAAAAAAATCCTGCTGTGAGGGCTAAGATTTTGGTGGTTGCAAAGTTCATCAGAAAATGTTTCTTCTGAAGTCTCGGTTCATCTTCAGGTGCTTACAAGCGTAAGGATAATAATTCATTATGTTGTTGTAAGTTAAGTAAGTACTGGCTCTCAGGTAAACACCTTACCCCCCAGCTGACTGCTTCTTTCTCCTGCTTGCTTGTCCCAGACTGGTCTCACACCTTTAATGGAAGCAGCTTCTGGGGGATATGCAGAAGTGGGCAGAGTCCTGCTGGACAAAGGTGCAGATGTGAACGCTCCCCCAGTACCTTCATCCAGAGATACAGCTTTAACCATTGCAGCAGACAAAGGGCACTACAAGTTCTGTGAGCTCCTCATTAGCAGGTACTGTTGTTGCAAGTGAGCAGCTTAAAATATGGCTGTATTTAGACTTAATTTTCCCAGTATACAATAATATGTCCCAATATGCACTAAAGGGTTAGGAAACGGGAAAGGTTCTGTGTCTGTTGACTTGTACTACATAATTTTATTCATTCCATGTGCTCAAATGAAGCTCTTTTTGGGGTCAAAGTGCTTCCTTTTGGCCAGATGCGGGGTTTTGATGGAGTGTGTTTGGTTTTGTAGGGGAGCTCACATCGACGTGCGGAACAAGAAGGGGAATACTCCACTGTGGCTGGCAGCAAACGGAGGGCATCTCGATGTTGTGCAACTGCTGGTTCAGGCTGGAGCTGATGTGGATGCAGCTGATAACAGGAAAATAACTCCTCTTATGGCAGCCTTCCGAAAGGTAGAATGTGAAGTTCAGCTTGGCTCTTAGCTAGGATTGTCTCGGTCATCCCTACACAGCTGTTAGAAGTAGAAAGTAGCTGACAGAAGCTACATATTTTAAAGTATGTCAGCTAATTTTAATACTTGGCATTGAAACTTCGAAAATAGATATGTGTGTCACCTGTGTAATATCTGTGTTAAATTCTAATAGGAAGTTGCTTTATAGGCAATTTGCTGAGGCTGGTTCTGGTGTGTGTGAGGGGTGAAAATTGCGGTGTGTTTCTGTGTGATAGAACTGGAGGGAATAGGATTGATTCCTTATGCAAGAAAGGATGAAGACTTCGGTCAAAAAAAGTGCAGTTTAGCCTCATTTCAGTCTGCAGATGATTGTTGTTAGCAAGGGGGTATAGTTGAGGTCCTTCAGTACTGGAAAAATTGTGGATGACTGTAGAAGCCTGAAGTTGCTAAGCTGTTAAAACTGGACATGTGAAAACTGCCCCAAAAAAAGGCAGAAGTTTGTGAAAGTACTCCTGGAATAAGGGGCAACCTGACGAGAGGTACTGCAGTTACCTGCCGTCTGTGGTGTCAGATATGTGCAGAAACGTGCCCCACTGCTTCAGAAGGTGAGAAAGATCTAAAAGAAGTGTTGAGAGCATCATGTGTTGAGGAGATGAAAATAAATATTTTGCAAGGAGTGCTGGGGCTGAAGTGTTTGTCAGCAAACCAGAGGCAGCTGGTCTGACAGAAGGTGTTGTCCTTGAAATTTGTTTTCCAGGGTCACGTGAAAGTGGTGCGTTACCTGGTGAAAGAGGTAAACCAGTTCCCATCCGACTCGGAGTGCATGAGATACATAGCAACCATTACTGATAAGGTAAGATGGGAAGCAAGGAGATACTTGAGAAGGAACAGTATTGTGTGTTAGCTTTAGAGACAGTGTTATGAATCCTCTTTAGCTTGCTGGCCACCAGCTTTCAGCCAAAGGAGGAGTCTCATTGGCGTTTTTGAGAAAAAACAGCAGGAAATGAGAAGACATGTGAGAAATGAGTACTGAATGTACTTTGTCATTTCAGGAGATGCTGAAGAAGTGCCACCTGTGTATGGAGTCGATTGTTCAGGCCAAAGACAGGCAGGCTGCAGAAGCCAACAAAAACGCAAGCATTCTGCTAGAGGAACTGGACTTGGAGAAGGCAAGTGGAAAGAGTTGCAACTGGGAATATTTCTCTGTTGAAGTTCTAATTTCACGCTCCTTCAGGATGATAAGGTCGGTAAAAGTAGTTACTGAGGTGTGGGAGTGTGTATAATCACCATAATTGGAGTGTCTAGAGCTGAGCATCTTGTTGTTCAGGTAATCTTTGAACTTTGCTATTATTCAGAGAAATTGGATCAGGAAATGTCAATATAACTATTTCCTCTGTACCAAAGAAGGATTTCCAATACTGTACTGAAAGGAGATTTCTGAATATGTTTTTGTCAATTGCAAGACAGATGGGCATTTTCTAGTCATAGTCATGTGGTTTTAGGTCTGAACCCTCTTTTGTGTCTTAAAGAAATAGACTAATTTACTAGAAAACATAGTACTGTAGTAATAAAACAGAAAAGTCCAAGGAAATAGAAAGCATTTGGATTTCTTTAAATGCATGGGACATCTTGTAATGCTGTTCCATGTGCTTGACTTGTAGCTAAGGGAAGAAAGCAGGCGACTGGCTTTGGCTGCCAAAAGAGAGAAAAGAAAGGAGAAAAGGAGGAAGAAAAAAGAAGAACAAAGGCGAAAACTAGAAGAAATAGAAGCAAAAAATAAAGAGAATTTTGAACTGCAAGCTGCTCAGGAGAAAGAGAAGTTAAAAGCTGAAGGTGATTACTGCGTTTATTCCAAGAAAAGAATGAAATTCTGTATGAGTTAGTATGACATCTGTAATAGATTTCTGGATGTCTGTGCAGTCAGGTATTCTGGGGGTTTCTTGGAGCCTTGTAAAAAGTTAATCCTAAATTTGACAGGACAGGTGTGATTTGGAAAGCAAAATACTCAAGCTTTGTCAAACCAGCCATTTTACTTCTGCTTTTTCTTTACTCTTCCATCAGATGATCCCGAGGTTCCAATGGAGCCTCCCAGTGCTACCACCACCACCACTATAGGTATATCTGCAACCTGGACAACACTAGCAGGGTCTCATGGGAAGAGGAATAACACCATCACCACAACAAGCTCCAAGAGGAAAAACAGGAAAAACAAAGTAACCGCTGATAACGTTCAGATTATATTTGATGATCAGCTTCCAATTTCCTATAGCCAACCCGAGAAGGTGAATGGGGAATCCAAGAGCAGCAGTACTAGTGAGAGTGGTGACAGTGACAATATGAGGATCTCCAGCTGCAGTGATGAGAGCAGCAATAGCAACAGCAGCCACAAAAGTGACAATCATTCTTCCACAGCCGTCGCTAACACGCAGAGCAACAAAAAGCAACCGTCGGTGCTCGTCACTTGTCCCAAGGATGAGAGGAAAGCACTCCCTGGCAAGTCATCCATCAAGTAAGTTCCTGTGACCATGTATGCAAAGTGCAAGTCATCCTTTTTTTTTTTTTCCCCACATAACAACAGCCTTTTATTCCTTTTACAGGTTATCTGAAGTTATTAATGAAGTGACAAGTAATTCCTTGTCTACTTGCACAAAATCTGCTCCTTCTCCCCTTTCTTCTCCAAATGGAAAGCTAACCATTGCTAGTCCTAAACGTGGTCAGAAAAGGGAAGAAGGCTGGAAGGAAGTTGTGAGAAGGTAAGCAAAGTATTCCCCTAGTTTGATGCTGTCCTTTGTGTAGCCTTCCCTGGAGTTACTGAATGACCTTCTTGGTGGATTTGAGATTCCAAAAAGTTGCAGCTGCATAGGTTGAATAAAGAAATACAGTTGTTTTGATGAACCTGCCCACAGCTTCTTGCCATGGAAGTGTTTCCCACTTAATATTGTTTCTTCTTTATATAGATCCAAGAAAGTTTCTGTTCCATCAACTGTGATTTCCAGAGTCATTGGCAGAGGAGGATGTAACATCAATGCGATCCGGGAGTGCACGGGAGCACACATAGACATTGACAAACAGAAGGATAAAACTGGAGACCGAATCATCACGATAAGGTGAGCAGGATCCTGCGTTTGCTCTGTCCTGTGGGTGTTTTCTCCTTGTGGAACACTTGTCTGTATAGGAAAACGAAGAGCTTGATCTGGTTGTTCCTTGGA
This sequence comes from Climacteris rufus, assembly GCA_013398175.1. NCBI lineage: Eukaryota > Metazoa > Chordata > Aves > Passeriformes > Climacteridae > Climacteris > Climacteris rufus. The sequence goes on from VZRZ01002950.1 coordinate 89,468, forward strand.
AGATCACTTTAAAGCAGGGGAGATGAATGGGTTCGGGAAACAGAGTGCAACCATCAGGAGGTATAAAAGACAACTCGAGAGATAAGGCGAAACAGAAACATTGGGATTCTGTGTTTGCACTGGTTTAGACATGGCTAAATACGTAGGAATATTTAGGGAAGGAAATATTTTAACCATTTGGGGGTTTTTGGGAGCTAGACTTTTCCACTTGAGCTTCTTGAGTAATTGTCCAGCAGCAGGACCGTGCCAAGCTCAGTTTTCAGACAGCAAGTTATTCTCCTGTGTGTGTTGGCATGACAGAAGATAGGCTGGATCAGGTGTTGGAGGTCCTTGGCTACAATGTGTGTAAATGCTTTAGGTTCACTTTGCCCATCCTTCCTTTTTGTAGAGGTGGCACAGAATCAACCAGACAGGCCACACAGCTGATCAATGCTCTGATTAAGGATCCAGATAAGGAAATTGATGAACTTATTCCAAAGAACCGTTTGAAAAGTTCAACCGTAAACTCCAAAATAGGGTCCTCGGCACCTGCCACCACTACAGCTGCTAACAGTTCTCTCGTGGGCATCAAAGTGACCACCGTAGCCGCTTCGTCGTCATCTCAGACTGCCTCCGCGCTCACCGTGCCTGCAATCTCCTCAGCATCCGCTCACAAGAGCATTAAGAACCCCGTGAACAACGTGCGGCCCGGTTTCCAAGTCTCTCTCCCGCTGGCCTATCCCCCTCCGCAGTTTGCACACGCGTTACTGGCTGCTCAGACCTTCCAGCAGATCCGTCCGCCTCGGCTGCCCATGACGCACTTCGGAGGGACTTTCCCGCCGGCTCAGTCCACGTGGGGTCCGTTTCCCGTCAGGCCGCTGAGCCCCGCCAGAGCGACGAACTCGCCGAAACCTCACATGGTGCCTCGCCATAGCGGCCAGAGCAGCAGCGGCTCTCAGGTGAATTCAGCAAGTTCTTTGACGACGAGTCCCACGGCGACGACGAGTTCGGTGGCTTCTACCGTGCCTGGGTCTTCTGCGAGCGGCAGCCCGAGCTCCCCCTCGGTCAGGAGGCAGCTGTTTGTCACGGTGGTGAAGACGTCCAACGCCACCACCACCACCGTGACGACCACGGCGAGCAACACGAGCACAGCGCCCACGAACGCCACGTATCCAACTCCTACTGCCAAAGAACACTACCCCGCGTCCTCCCCCTCGTCTCCTTCTCCTCCCGCGCAGCCCGCGGGTGTCTCCAGGAGCAGCCCTTCCGACTGCGCGGCGGCCTCTCCCAATAAAGGTGCGCCTCCATCCGATCCGGAAGCGGGGAGTCCGCCTGCGGTGGATGCGAGCAGCTCAGCCAGCAGCAGGCAGCCCAATCCTGGCACCGGCAGCTCCTCCGTGCATCCCGCTCATCAGCAGCCCCCGGGAGCTCCTCTGCCGGAGGCCAGGCCCCCTCTCCAGCAACCTCAGGTTCCTGCACCAGATCCTCGGATGGTTGTGCCTCCCAGTTTAGCAGCGACGAGCTCCTCTGCTCCGGCGGTAGGTCCGAACACCGCCCCCATGACCTACCCCGTGTCCCAGGCATCGATGGGGGCCGCTCAGCCTGCAGCCAAGATGGAAACCCCGGCCATCAGACCGCCTGTCCACGGAACCGGCAGCGTCCACAAGAATCCAGCTCCTGTGCAAAGCTCCTCTGTCGCAGTCCTCAACGTTAACCACATCAAAAGGCCCCACAGTGTTCCTTCTTCAGTGCAGCTTCCTTCTACCTTAAGTACACAAAGTGCTTCTCAGAATTCGGCCCACCCGGCAAACAAGCCCATGGGGAACAACTTCAGTGCTACTCTGCCTTTCGGGCCCTTTAGTACGTTGTTTGAGAACAGCCCCACGTCTGCTCATGCCTTCTGGGGTGGGTCTGTCGTTTCCTCTCAGACAACGCCAGAATCCATGCTGTCAGCAAAGTCCTCATTTTTGCCAAATTCAGATCCGTTACATCAGTCTGACACTTCCAAAGCCCCAGGTTTTCGGCCACCGTTACAGAGGCCAGCTCCAAGTCCCTCAGGTAAGTGTCTGCCTGGTGTCCATACCATAATAATACAGTTTATTCTTGATTTTTAAGCCAAGTTGACTTCATTTTAAGTGCCCTGTCAAATCTAGTAACTGTTCTGCAGCTGATGGGCTTGATAAACGGGATTTTTTATCCTTCCAGTCTGTTCTCCCCTATAACTGAGATAATAAAACACTTCACTCTTGTTTCCACCTCCCTTCCCTAGCAGCTAAGGACGGTTCTAGTTTGTGATAACTTGTCCTGAGGCTGTGGGAAAATATGCAGTCTTCCAAGTGTTAGGATGGTAAAAACGGTGGTGTTTTGATGTGAACTTGTAACTTACAAGAGATGTGTTTCCTTAATTACTAAATTTGATCCAAAAAGTGTCATTTCCTTGACTGCTAGAATTTTGTAGTGAGATGTTGAGCTTTCTGCCCAAAACAGAGGCCAAGGGGTTGTCACAGAAGCTGTTCTGTAGCTTCCAGAAAGTGCACACGTGGTTTGGACCATCTCTGGCTGCTTTTGTGGGATCACTGACTTGTTTATGGATCAAGAGACACAAGAGCATTTTTTTCCTGTTTTGTGAATATGATGGTGTTGAATTCTTTCAACTTGATACACTTGTCAACGTTTTGACTATGGCCCTGTATGCCCCTAAGATACACAAATATATAGATCTTAGATCCCTAAGATTCTATTTTTCCCTTTCTTCCTTGAAGAGGACATGACAGGAACGTTCTTGTATTTTGAATATGTTGGCTAACTGGTGCCATTTGGTGTTAAAGGAATAAAAATAATTATTGATTTATGTATACAGCACAACTGCCACAGACTGAACAGTCTTGCAGAGTCTGAAGCTTAATACTCCAGTTTTCTTTGGAAAATTGTAACACACACCCCCCAAAAATGGGTTGGATAAAAGTTTTCCTTTTTTCCTTCTTACTTTGATGATATGGACAACCTCTTGATGGAGATGTTGGAGTTCTGGGAGTCACTGTGCCCCTTTTCTCTCGCAGGTATTGTCAGTATGGATTCTCCCTATGCTTCTGTAACACCTTCTTCTACACACCTGGGCAATTTTGCCTCGAACCTGTCGGGAGGGCAGATCTACGCGCCCGGGACGCCTCTGGGTGGAGCGCCTGCAGCTGCTAATTTTAACAGACAGCATTTTTCCCCTCTTAGTTTATTGCCTCCATGTTCATCAGCATCAAATGGTGAGTTCTGGTCAGCAGGAAGCTGCTGTAGAAATAGAGTAGGCTCACAGAACTGCATTAGGAATTTTGGGAGAAATCCTTTGGGCAGATACCTTCTGCCGCCTTTGGCCCTTGCAGGTGAGTTTTTAGACAGAAAACAAAAAGGTTGTTGAGTTCTGGCTTACTTAGGGAATATGCTAGTCTGTTTTATTGGCAAAAGTAATGATGAATAACCCTGCAGGGAACAAATCAGGATTTAAAAAAAAAAAAAAGGGAAGAAAAAATAAACCCAAGAAAAACATGGCTTTATTTGGGTTTATTTCAGCTCTGGTTTAGGATATAACCCTCAAATCCTTTGTTGCTGATACACAGTGATGCTTAGTTAAGGTTTTGTAGTGTGTGTCCAGTGGCTGAGCTGCCAGGGCTTGGTAAGTATTTTAACTGAAACGATGGTGAATATCTTCCTGATCTTGGAGGAAAACTTAAAATTATCCTGATGTGTTTGCTGGATGAATCTGGCATTAACCAGGTCCCCGTTGTCAGTTTTTGGACATTCAAGGGTAGGTTTGTGAGGCCTGGATGCCATCACTGAGTGCTCCTGTTGCTCTCCTTGCAGAATCTCCTGCTCAGTCTGTGTCCTCTGGAGTACGAGCACCCTCTCCCACCCCTTCAGCAGTGTCCTTGGGATCAGAAAAACCCAGTAATGTTTCTCAGGACAGAAAAGTTCCTGTTCCCATCGGGACTGAACGATCTGCACGTATTAGACAAACTGGAACATCTACTCCTTCTGTTATTGGGAGCAACTTGGCTGCCCCAGTGGGACATAGTGGGATCTGGTCCTTCGAAGGTATAGGTGGCAGTCAAGGTATGTGCTGTTGATAGATGCACTTGAATTGCTCACAGCATTGTGTTTGCCAAACTTTTCTTCAGCACTGGAGGATGATGCCGAAGTGAGTGCCTGAACATAGAGAAATGCTGTTTCCAAAGGATTTGGAGCAGGGACTTCTTTTTGCCTTCCTGGCCCCTTAATTGTGTTTTAACAAGGTTTCTGAAACTCCCAGGGGTTCCAAAACGTCGTGGCTGTGACGATTTGATACTCCAAGTAAGAAGAGGAAACAAAAACACAGGATTTACAGGGATGAACAGGGTGAGATCGTTGGATTTAGGAAGAGGGGAAATTAAGGTGTCTCAAGATACCTGTTTTTGTTAATAAAGAGATTGTACGGTAGGATTTAGTACCTAATTTGTAGGGAGGACAGAGCTTTTTTTGCTGAGGACAGTGCTTTTATAAAGTGGCAATATTCCACATTTGGGTTTCCTTTGTTCTTTGCAACCATTTGTATTCTTCTAGCACAAGGCTCTTGGCTCTCCTGGAGTCATACAGAATTCAGAATTTCAGAATTTTTTAATAACTTCAGTTACTGATTGGACATCTTTTCTCACCAAACTTGTCAGGAGTCTTGGATGCAGTTTTTGGGAGACCGATGAACTTCTTTCATATTGATTGGGGTTTTTTTGTGGGGTGTTGATTTTTAATTTCTTAGGGATTTTTTGCTTGAGATGGGGGTGTAAATACTAAGACTGTGTTGGATTGGACCTCTGGAAGTCAACCTCCTGCACAAAGTGGGGCTTGCCATGAGTTCTGCCTGGGTTGCTCAGGGATTCATCCATTCTGCTCTGGAAAACCTGCAGGGGTGGGAACTGCTCCACCTCAGAGCAATCTGTTCTGCTGCTTGACTGAGTCCAGACAACTTAAGGTTTTACTTGACTGACTGACTGACTGTCCTGGGGTTTTTCCCCAAATACAGACCTTTCTTTTGACTTTGCTAGTGGTCTTTCCCCAGGTAAAGCTTTAGAAATTTAATATTTATTTGCATTGTATGACTGTAAAAGTTGTCCTTTGTACCAGTCTTGGCTTTCAGAGCACTGCTTTCTTTCTGCCTTTGGTCAATTCCTTCAACATTGTGATTTTCAGTTCACAATGGGATTGGCTCTTCTCTACTTGAGTGTTAGGGTGCCTCAGAAATGTTTCTGTACCCCTTCTCCCAAGATAAATTTCCTTTATTTTGTTTTGAAAATCGGAGTTTTGGATGTCTGGTGTTTGAACTGTAGCACCAATACCAAGCTACCTCTTATGAATTCATGATGTGAGAACATGAGCATGTGTCTGTAGCTGGTCATTTTCTGCTTTTGCTTTGCTTTCCGTGTCCCTTAGAATATTAAATAATTAATGGAAGAAAGGGTAGTGAAGTAAAGCTAATACTTTTCATAGCATACATACCCTTTCCACAGCACCACAGGTGTGAGGAGTTGAGGTTTTTGGAGGAGGGAGAGTTAGCCCAAATTCCAGCTTTGATGTTGAAATGGAGGAAAGTTGCAGGGGCAGTGCTGTGGTTGCAGGTAACTGTTCCAAACTCCTGACAGCGGCTCGGGGTTCCTGGCTGGGGGGCTGCAGGTGCCATTTCTGGTGCTTTAGTGCAGGTGAAAGCCTGTGAGCTGCAGGCTGAGCAAACCTGGAGGCTGGCAAACGGGCAGTGTGGGGCTGTTGTGGCTAACAGTGTGTCTCTGTGCTGTCAGATAAAGTGGACTGGTGTCACAGCGGGATGGGGAGCCACATGATCCACAGGCCCATGTCTGATCCGGGCGTGTTCTCGCACCAAGCCATGGAGAGAGACAGCACGGGAATCGTAACGCCTTCCGGTACATTCCATCAGCCCGTCCCCGCAGGATACATGGACTTCCCAAAAGTTGGGGTAATGACCTTCTTGGACTCCATATGCAACACTAATCGCCTTTTGTCCTTCTGTCTGTAGCATTCCTGAAAACATCCTGATTGTTGCTTTTCCTTCCCCTCAGGGAATGCCTTTTTCTGTGTATGGGAACACCATAATTCCTCCTGTAGCCCCCATCACAGATGGTACTGGAGGCCCCATCTTTAATGGGCCTCATGCTGCTGACCCATCTTGGAACTCGCTGATAAAGATGGTTTCAAATTCCACAGAAAACAACGGGCCTCAGACGGTAATTGTTCCGTTTAGCTACACTGTGTAATTTACTCAAAATACATCATGATTCCTATCTGAGCAGTTGTGCATTTGGGAAAAGAAGTTTTGGGGCAAAACTTCATAGGAAGAGCCTTTTATTTGCTGGTAGTTAAGCTTTCCCTTCCTCGAGAAGGGAACACAGCACTAGGATTGCTGCTGGGTTCTGTAGATAGGATGTCCTGACTGTGTTAGGACTGCACACAGGAAGGGCATAAGGCAGCTCTTTAGGAAGGGAGTAAGTAGCTCTTTGCTGTTCTGATCTTGCCTGGCTTGTCCACTACATATGATTTAGACAGAGGGATTAATTCCCCTAAACCTCCTGTTCGTTCTCAGGAACTAATACTATAATGGAACATCAGGAGCTCTGGTTAGATTATGTCCTGTGTTTATTTTGCATTAGAGTGAGTTCTGTTACACTGTTACTAAATAAAGATGTTTCTGGATGTAATTTGCTTGGGAGTGATCCAAGCTGCAGGGAGCAGCTCCCAGCTCTGGCAGAGCATAGGTGTGTAAGAGAGGGGTTTGGCCACAGTTCAGTTATTGCTCTGATGTGGCTTCTGACCACTGCGAGGTGATTTCTGGTTTAATGAGGAAACTTTGTCCCACAAGGGAAGCTTTAGACTCGGGATTCCCCAGAACTGAAGGTGTTGGGGGAAAACAAGGTGGCAGAAATCAAGTTGTTCTTTGTCTGGACTTGTTAAGGTCAAGAGAAGAGCAAGTCTCTTGCTGTGGGAGCTGGAAGGATTGAGGAACTGGCCTTGTAAATCATTTGGCACATGCACAGAGCTCTGTTCGTTCTTCTGGACAGTGAAAACCATGAGCCCTGCAGTGTCCTTGTGCCCTGTGCCCTGCTTGGAGCAGCCCAAAGCATGGTGTTAATGCAGCTTTCTCTTGCAGGTGTGGACTGGAACTTGGACACCTCACATGAACAGTGTGCATATGAACCAACTGGGCTGAGTGGGATCAACGTGCTGGCCATGAGATTCCTTTTTTTGCAGAGGAAACCACAATTGGCAGAAACAGTTTATGTGCTCCCAGATCATTCTACTGATGTGCTTGACTGAAGTGTGTAGGCTTTTTGCAGAAGAACTTACTAACTGACCTTTTTCTGTGAACATTGTGACCGCCCATTCCCCACCATCATATGTTTCAACTTAGTTAGACTTTATTCTTTCCTTTCCTCCTCTTTTTTTTTTTTTTTTTTTGACATAACTTTCTGTTGAAGCTGTTCTTTGGCTGGTTGGTTTTAGTACTGTAAACTGCTTCTGAGCAAACACAGAAATTTAGCAAAATTATGTAAACTTGATCCTGAAGTTTTAGAATGGCAAATAAATGTACAATTGTTTACATAACAAATGGCTAAGCAGAAAGTAAATTTCAATATGTCAGTTATAGAGGCTCTACTTTATGTAGACTTAAATTAATGTGAGATATGTACCTTCATATTCAGAAATCTGGATGTTTCCTTCATACATTAAACTATTAATGAGCATATCTTTTCTACTTGTGTAATTTAAGTAAGTTATAAAAACACCCCAGGCATTATCAGAGGGTGTTTTCCAAATGTGTGTTGGATTTTTTTGAGAATACATAAATTCTCTATTTGACATTTGAGGAGAGCTTCCATGCTGAAGGCTCCAAAGGCAGGTCTGTTCCAGAACTAGCCCTGTGAAGGTTTATTTGGAAAAGGCCAAGTGAGAATTCCCTTGTACATGGTCAGGAGCTAGCACCTGTTGATAGCTGCAGCAGGAGGTGAAGGGTGGGGGGTCCTGTGAGGCCGGGCTGGGTGAGCAGTGACACAGATTCAGTGGGGATCCCCATACCAGTCCCCATGCATAGCATTCAGAGGGGATCTACAACTCAAATTTAAGAAGTACTGTTTGTTTTTATTATGGTCCTCCTTTGAAAACTAGGAAAGCACCCCACTCGCCCAAACAAACCTACTGCTTTTAAATACTGCGTTGTTTGAGGTGTCCACAAACCTTTTGCATACTCAGGTCCATATACCTGCCCTTAGGTACTGCTCTAAATAAAAGCAAGCTCCTTTTTCCAGCTGTCTCATCACCTGAAATACAGCCTGTGAAGATCTGGTGGTAGCAAAGTGGATCCCAAAGTGAGGAACTGTTTGGAAAAAGAATTGAAATTCCATCTCACACCTTACGGTGCCGTGGGTTTGTGCCCTTCCTCTCTGCTACAATAATTTGCTTCAGGCTTTAGAGCTGTTTAGGGTTATAAATTATTAATCCCACTGAGCAATAGTGCTCAGTATTTATTACAACCATGAATTCCAGAGTATTTTGTTGAACTGACAGTTCAATTCATGCCTGGGGCAGCACAGGCTTGGTGCCCCCACTATGGCATTGGATTGAGCATGGAGGAATCCTGGGTGGGGGGAATTGGACCATTTTTATTCTCAGAGCCTTTCTTTTAATTCTTCCACAATGTAATGCTTTTCATTTGTCCAATAAACCAAGGAACATACTCTTGGCAGCTGGCAGGTGCCCTTTATTTGGGAGAAGGGAACAGAAGCAGGATTAGGACAAACATGGAGAAAAAGAGAATATGGTGCAGAGTGTGTGGTCTAAGTGAGTTCTGGACCTGTCCTTGCTGCAGAAGAAGAAAGGAGACACAGTTCAGAACCTGGCTGGGCAGGAGAACGCTGCCAATGTGGAATGAGTAATTGCTTGTTAATGATTAATTGCTCATGAATATAATTTTCAGGCTGGAGAAGAGAAGGTTGTGTGGAGATCTCATAGCAACTTTCACTGGAAAGTATCTCAAGTATCTACAAGCAACCTGGAGAGGGACTCCTCTTCAGGAACTGTAATGATAGGACAAAGGGTCATGCATACAAATTGAAAAGGGGGAGATTTGGGCCAGATACTGTGAAAAAAGAGGTACTGGGAAGAGGGGTGTCACACTGGCACAGGTTGCCCAGGGAGGCTGGGGATGCCCCAACCCTGGCAGTGCTCAGCACCAGTTTGTATAAGACGTTGAACCTTCAAGCAAGGCGTGGACAACACTCCCAGGCACATGGTGGGATCCTTGGAGATGTCCTGTGCAGGCCCAGGAGTTGAACTGACTGAACGCCCCCTGATCCTGGGGCGTCCCTCCCAACTTGGCATACTCTGTGCCCTAGTGGGCCCTGGAGGCGCGGGGACTAGCTGATCTTTAAGCTGCATCCCAGCGCCGTAGCAGACTGT
>VZRZ01002950.1:101739-161956 GCA_013398175.1 Climacteris rufus
TTGGGTTTTTTGGCGGGGGCTGTGAGGGGCGGGAGAGGTTCTGAGGGGCGGCAGAGGCTGTGAGGGAAGGACTGATGGAGCGGCTAAGGGCGCAACGGGATAAACTTCACAGTTCTTTTATTGTACCGGGTTTGGGTACGTTTGGGGTTGTTTTTTTAAGGAATTTGGCTAAATTTTGTGCATTTTTTTTGGTTGCGCATAATGGGATCTGTTATGCTGAGAGTAGTGACTTTGGTCACTGTCAGGCTGTGTCCTGAGGGCCTTTATTTTACTACTATTTATTTTATTTCTATTTCTATAATATATAGCAGAATATATTTATATACTATAGTATCTAATATATAATACATGATACAGTATGCATTTTCTATAATACATATTTGTATATTATTAATTTTTGTTCTTGTCGCTTATTTATCGTTATCGTTGAGGTGGCATTAAAGCTTTTTAAGTAAAGTAGCTGATCACAAGCCCTGAATGCAGGCAAAAAGATACATGTTACGAATTGCCAATTTCAGCTGTGATCGATTTTCTTCTTTAAAAAGTAAAAGTCTAAAAAGAGTAACATTCTGTCTTCATTTCATGTAGTAGTAAGAGAGTATCCTTGGTTGTTACTGTAAATACTTGTCACTGATACAGTTGTCACTGTTACCTTCATGTGGTTATTTTGTTTAACGATAAAAGGTGTTCACTGATTTCCTCGAGACATTGACAAAATGCCTTGTTCTTCAGGTATTAAACAGACGTTTAATACCTGTACAGGTATTAAATTATAGTGCTAATCAATATGTTTGATACCAGTAGTAGTATTAAATCATATGAGGGTAATTAGTATGTGTAATACCTGTACAGATATTGAATTATACAGTGACAATGTATATGTTTCATTCCTGTACAGACGTTAAATTTTACAGTGCTAACTGGTAAGTTTAATACTTGTTCAGCTGTTGAATTATAGAGGGATAACTACTAACAGAGGTGAGGAGAGGAGGCGGTTGTTGCCTGCAACTCTACCCAAACATTTCTCCTTTTCTTTAGCTAGCTGGAAAACCTGCAGCCTGAGATCAAGGGACTGGCCGAGCGCCTGCGCTACGAAGTTTCAGTGCGTGGAAAGCAGCTGGGTTGGTCTGAGAAGGTGGCCAGGTACGAGGGGGATTGTACACACCTCATAAATCCGTTCTGGGGCAAGGGCTGGCAGGAAGGAAGATCCTGCAAACAACTCTTCTGCGGCAAGATTCTGTTGTTGCTCACAGCTGAGACTTTCTTTCCCCTCCCGTGATTTATTTATTCTGTTCCCTTTCGGACATTATCCATTTCAAGGCTCTGAACTTCACTTTGTCTCTCTGAAAGGTTGCACTTCCAGAAGAACATGCGGAGGCTGGTTTCAGAGCTCTACGTCCGGGACAACTGCCACCCCTTCCAAGCCACCCTGCTGGTGTGGGTGCAGATCCCCGTGTGGGTGAGCGCGTCCCTGGCTCTGCGCAACTGCAGCGTCGGTGCCTTGGGCTCAGAAGGTGCTTCACCTGCACAGCTGCCTTCTTTACTTGCCATTTTTATTCACTTGCTCTTTGCACAGGCACCTTGTTGGTTAAAGAACAATCTCCTGAACTCGATGTATAAGCTGATAGAAAAACAGCTGCTTACTTTTTAAACTTGATATAGCTTGAACTTATTCTAATCGGTTAATATAAAGAACAAATAATTAATACAGTTTGAAATTAGTTTTAAACTGAATGTAGTTTGATAATCCTGTTTAGCAAGTAATACTACACGTGCCACAGCACACTCGCTGTTGGTTTGTATATTTTTCTTCCAAGTGAAATACTGTAGACAAGGTGAATGTGTGAGGGTTCTTTAAATTAAAAAAAAAAATTATATTGATGTTTTTACATAAGAGTTTATTGTTTGTTCTTGTAAACAAAAACGTAGATACTTACACGGTTATTAAGAAAAATATAATTATTTCAAAGCCATGAAATAAACGCTGTAGGTTACTGCATTCTTATTTTCCTAGTTGACTTGTGAAATATTTGAGATCAAAGTAGTTTTTGTCACAGGTTTGCTTGTCAGTGGCTGTCATGAGCTAAGCTGAGTCTCAGCTTGTATCTCCTAATTTTTTTACTTACACTGGTAGCAGACTGTTAAACCAAATCTGTTAAACCTAAGATTTCTGCTTTAATAGTGCAGATAAAACATGTGTAGAAACTTGGCTGGTTGGATTTAACACATGGTACAGTTCTGGCTCACTTGAGGCAGCAAATTGTACTGAATTCTGTATTTTCTTCAAATTTTTCCTATAGTACAAGAACAGTTTTCCTCTGGAGGAGCACTGTGGTTTACAGACCTCACAGCACCCGATTCCACATGGATTTTGCCAGTTGCCCTGGGGCTGGTGAATTTGCTGGTAGTGGAGGTATGTTGGTGGAATAAACCATTGGTGGTGATTGCAAAGGGATAATACACAAAAGTGGCTTTAAATGCACTGTGCAGAAGTGAAAAATAACCTGCTTGCTCTGTGTATTTGCATGTGTTGGTGTCTTGTTCAGAGACGGTAAAGTCTGATGTGACAGGTCTCAGATTTACTTGACCTTCAGTAATATTTAGTCTTGATTAAAGTTTCTTTTGAGTGACGCTCTAATGAGCCTTCTGAGTGTTAATCCTCAGTTTGGTTGTTTCAAAAAGAGCTTGTTTATAACTGGGAGTTTCTCTTCTTTCAGATCTTTGCTTCTCAAAAGAAAATGCAAGTTTCCCGGTTCCGGAAGCTCGTTACGCATTTTTTCCGTGTGGTGTCTGTGGTGATGATCCCTATTGCTGCCACAGTGCCCTCTGTAAGTACTTCACCTGTGGCTCTGGCACTTCACCTCTGGCTGGTGTCTTCTGGTCCTCAAAGGACAGCCCAGGTGCCTCATGTGTTTCATATTTCTACTGCTGCGCGCTTGAAAACCAATCAGACGTTTCGTCTGTGTGTACGTTTAAATTCTTGATGCCTCTGAAATATTTTTGTTCAAGAGGGAAGACTTTGCAAACTTGAAAGAAGTTAATGTCCTTTGTGTAGTCTGAAAAGTGAGAGGAATGCTTTACATAAAGGCATATAGGCAAATGTTTCTTAAGGGGAAGAGGAAATCTGCATAGTTCTTAAATTAGGAAATTTTCCACAGCTTTCTTCGAACACTTCTCATTTTTACCGGGTTTTCTACTGCAGAATGTTCTTAGCAAAAACAAAGTCTGGTTGGTTGGCTCATTCAGTTGTAGTCTCAAATACAGAAACTGAAGCAAGTTTAATGTGAATTAATTTAAGAACTCTCAAGTGTCAGTGTAGATGACACTTTTCCCCAGAAGAGTTCAGAGGCACACATGTGAGATGGAAGCCATTATTGCAATTGAGAGGAGGAGTGTTTTAGGTGAGTTGTTTTTATCAGAGATGGAGTAACCCACGGTTGTGGTTTGGCAAGGGTTGCCTAGAACTGGTGTTCCCCTAGCATGCAGGGAGCTGAGCTGTGCTTGTCTCGTTGCAGTCCATGGCGCTGTACTGGCTGTGCTCCAGCCTCCTGGGGCTCTCCCACAACCTCCTGCTGCGCTCTCCCGCCTTCCGCCGCCTGTGCCGCATTCCAAGGACCAAATCCGATTCGGATACTCCTTACAGGGACATCGTGGCTGCCTTGGCTGCCAAATACAGCTTTAAGAAATGACACCACTGAGCTGTGGGAAGAGCTGTCTCAGCGATGAAATAGTACTGTTGGAGTGAGATGTACTTATTTGCTGTATATTTATTTTCCAAATAAAACACTGAGTGGCCATACAGAAGGACTGGTCAGCACACACGTGTCTTTATTGGGAACCTTTGTTTCAAGGGTGGTCGTTTTGCAGTTTCAATAGTCCAGAAATACAGGTTTATCTCCTGAATTATGGTAAGGAACTGAGCAGGTGAGTGTTAAATAAAACTGTGACTCCTAGATGCTGCCTCTTTTTTACTCTAAGTCCTAAAGGTAAAGAGGTTTGGGGTTTCTTGTTAAAATGGTCAGGAATTAATTATTTTTTAAAAATATTTCAACTTTTTAAAAGATTGCAAGCTACTACTTTGACATAAACTAAAAAAAAAAAAATCGGAAACAGAATTTTTAATGCAGACTTGGAAGCATTTATTTGAATTTTTGTGATAGCCTAATGGAACTTTGCAGATAGGGCTGAGATACGGTTTCTGACTAAAATCAGCAGTTTAGGAGAAAAAGTGCAGATGTCATTGTACTAATAATGCTGCACTTTACCTGTGAGGTATTTCAGTGAAGTGTTTCATTGTTTTCACTGTTGTGAATCTCAGAACATCAGTGATAAAGTTATATCTGAATGCTGCCAGGATATTCTTTTACCAAAAACAAACCCTAAACAGGTGTGAAACTGAAGTTAAAGCAGTGAAAACATCTCATCTAATGGTGCCTTAACAACCCAAAACCCACAGGTGAGGAGATCAGAATTTATGTGATAAAGCCCTTTCCAGGTCTGCAGTGCAGGTATGACAACGTTCTGGATTTTTAAAGGATGTTACATATTTCTGTGACTGTTATCTTGTCATTTTGCCTCAGCTGAAGGTGTTAGGAAAAGACTGTGCTAAGGGGAGTGAGTTTTTGTCTGGGAAACTGGTGGTAGAGGGAGCTGGTACTCCATGCAGCACTGAGGAAAATCCTCTCACCTTCCTCAGCAGTCTGAGCTGAGAGGGGTTCATGTTCCCAGCCTGGGAACGGGACAGGCCAAAACCAGCTATGTCTTTTTTGTAGTAAAGGAATAACATGAGATTTCTTGGGAAGCATAAAGAAGGCTGGGAAACTGGTCACTGAAAAAAATGCCTCACAATTCTGTCAGGACCCCAGAGGTTCAGTGCAGGAAATTGGCTTTGTTAGATTTGCAGTTCTCCATTTATTTGTGTTTATTTTGCACCCTTTTTACCTCGTAAAATGACACCCAGTGCCTGCTAAAAGAGAATAAGGTTCCTCCAGCGAGTGTATTTGAAGGTGGATTTCTTACAGCATTATTTTAAGTGAAGCCTGAGTCTGGAAAAGGGTTGTTGGAACACTGCATGTACTTAGGAGGGAGCCTAAACTTAAGGAACTGAAATCAGGCAAGTACAAGTTCGTTGAATGGCTTCTGTTCTGGCAAAACTCAAAATTACTGGAATATCCTGGCTGGATAATACATGTTTAATTGTCTTCAAGATACAGTCTGAGCTGCAAGAATAGAGCTGTGATGCTTGTTGGTTTTGGTGGTTGTGTGATAACGAGGTTGTTTACCCCAGAACTTACCTCTGTTCTCAGCCATGGTAATGACTCCTTGCAAATACATTGTCCTACAGTCCTTGTCTTGGTGTTTGAAGCTGTTTCTAGGAAAGAAGATTGGAGCTTTGCTGTTTGCCTTTCTGTGGTGGCATAATTGTTTTTTCAGTTATTTTTAATTATTATTTATTCAGTTATTTTTTAGGGTTTTTTTTCAGTCCGTGTTGATGAGACAAAGATGGAGCAAAAAAACATAGAGTGATCTGTGTCAGGTCAAATGAACTTATTGACTGTGGAAGGGCCAAGGAAGGTTTCTGGAGAAGAAACCAGGACAAACCTGTTGCTGTGTTCTCTGAGAAACCCATCTGAAGTGTCTTTTAGAAGCCTGTACAATATTCTTTGTGAATGGTACTATACTATTTAAGTAATGTGATCTGTAGCTCTGTTTGGCTTAACTGTCTCTCCACCTCTCCTGTTTGCTTCCTGTTCTGGCTTTGCTGAAAACATAAAAATTGTAAGTAAATGACCAAAACCCAGCAGTAATAAAGAATTGAGGTTTTAGAAAGGAGGGCAGCTTCCTTCCTAACTTCCTTCTGATTCTTACCCTAATAGTGTAGGTGATGTGAGCTGATCCCTGTCCCATTCAGGAATGAGATGCCAGTATGATCCAGTATCTTTTACAGGGTGCTGGAGGGGATGCTGCCAGAGAATTTGACACCTTACCAGTCCACCTGGTTGTTCTTTGGGGTTGTTTCAGTGGGGAATCCGAACTCTTCATCCAAAGCTGAGTTACTAGGGAGGATTCCTTGAAGTGCAAGAATTTTTTTCAAGGGCTAAGTGTCATTTTTGGCACTGTTCCATGGTTTCTGGAAAGAAAAATGTGTTGAAGTACTGTTGAATGCGCTGCTGTACACATGGGGGTGCTGCAGCACCCGTCAGCTGCCAGGTTCTAAAATCCAGGACAGGCAGGCACTGGATTAAAACATTTTTCTTCCTCTGTCTTTCATCTTGATGCTGTTTCAGAACTTAATCAGGCTCTCCTTCACAGTGTACACTGCTTTTCCACCTCACTGCCGTGCCCCTTTGAAGTAGCCCAGTGTTCAACACTGCTGAGCTTGAAAATAATGGAAAGAACTTGCTTGCTGCTCCCTCTTTGTGGCTGAGGATGCCAAAGGGAAGTGGGCAGGTGTCAGAACAATCCCTGGTTGTCTTTGCAAAGCCCTCCATTTGTGCAGCCATGTGGCCAGCTGGCAGCAGGACTCCTTTTTTCAGTTGATATTATTAAACTACCTATATTTCATTAATCTGACTGATTTCTAATGGTAGATACGATATTCTTCATTCCTTTGAAGCTCAGCATAGCGCTAAAAGCAACAGCAGCTGCTGCAGTCCTAAGTGAGGTGTTTTGCTCTATTTTCTAAACTTAAGGGACCACACAAAAATTCAGAATAAGAGATTGGTGCTTTTCATCGATAGCACCTTGATGATTTTGATCAATTTCTGCTGCACATAACTGTGGTGTTATGGGATTTGGGTTTGGGTAGGTATGTTTAAAGAAGCCTGTGTAAATTAGGTTCATTGTTAAGGTGAGTGTACACATCCATATGTTCCTTTATTAAGGAGTTAAGCTTTGTGGACTCATTTGTCAAGGTACCTGTTCATAATTTGATTGCCTTAATTAACTTTGCAATTGGAGTAATGGTAAATAACATTTTCTAGCCTGCTTTACTTAATATAATCCCCTACTTTTGTTTCAAGAAGGAAGAGACCACTACTGCCTTATTTGTAGGGATTGGGCTTCTGAAATCTTCCAGCTCCCAGAATCCCTGGTACTTATCCCTCATGAAAATAAGGAGTATTGTGCTCTATGCTCTGAGTCTTAATATCACCTAGCCTTTTTAGGCCTGCAGAGAGGGCGGGAAAACACATTTCCCTGTGCCAAGTACCCTTCCTGCAGGGAAATCACACTTTTGTATGCACGCCTGAGCAGTAAAAAGATGGTTTTGGTACTTGATACTGGGTACAGCTGAGATGCTGTCACAAGCTTGACTTTGGCTTTACGAGTCCAAGGCTCAAATGTGTGAAAAGGAGGGGACAGAGAGGTTGCAAAGCCACTCGGAATGTCCATGGCTGCAACACACGCTGTAACGGGAAGAATGTTAATTGGAAACAAATGCCAGCCTTCAGCATCATCCAGTCCTGAGGAAAAGGGCCTTTCTCATTCAGGAGTTTGGGCCTCATTGTGCTTATTTTTAATTTTCTAGGGGACTCTTGGTCGGTGGTGTGCAGTTGTTCCAGAGGGGGTAGAATGCAAACCCGTGGTAAATGATGGATCCTTGCAAGTGCAAAAGGGCAAGAAGATCTTTGGATCATAGTTGAAATGTGCTCTTGCAGCCAAGGAAAGCAAGCCAAGAAGTGCTTTTCCACTCTTGTATTTTAAGATGACCTGAGATGGGCCAGGAATCTTCAGGCAGAGACATGGTAAGTTTTGAAATACTTGAACTTGAGCAGGGGAGTTCATCTGCCTGGCCTTAGTCCTCCTTCCTATTTGAGGGCTGTGATGGATCCCCATTTGTCCTTGGGTGTGTGTTTCACTTTGGGAACATGTTTAGGAAAATGGTGAACTGTGAACGTTTTCTGACAGGATAACGTTTAAAATATGGACTTCCTGGAAGTTTTGAAAGGCTGGATTTGAT
This sequence comes from Climacteris rufus, assembly GCA_013398175.1. Classification (NCBI taxonomy): domain Eukaryota; kingdom Metazoa; phylum Chordata; class Aves; order Passeriformes; family Climacteridae; genus Climacteris; species Climacteris rufus. Next base: position 109,700 of record VZRZ01002950.1, read on the forward strand.
TTGAGAGGTCTAGTGGAGGTACCAGAGCACTCAAGTGCAATTACTTTTTTTCAGCACCTGAGTTTGAACAGAAAACTGACCTCTGTCCTGCCGACAGAGGTTTATCAAACATACCTTAGTGGGAGCTGCTGCAGGCAGAGAACACGTTCTTCTGGATGAGTTCCTGACCTTAGGCCCTTTCTGTCTAGGAAATAAATGATAAAATCTACTGGGGGAAATCAGTTGCTTAGAAATGTATCTAATAAAATAAAAATAGTGTCAGTACTCTCTAGGCACGTTATTTCTGCTTTGAGGAAGAGTTGGAAATTGAAAATTGGCAGAGAGGAACTTTTTGCAGGTTTCATATCAATGTAGCCTAAACATATGGGTACAACTAAAGGGATTTTAGTTTAGATTTGGTTTAGAACTCAGGTTCTTTGGTGCATTTTGTTAAAGTACAGCTGGCCACATAATGAAACAAAATATTTTTTTGAGGTCCTGTAAGAGGTACTTGATACTCACTCAGCTGTTTGGAAATATTTCTGTTCCTTATTTTTAGGAAATTCTTTAATGCATTGCCAGAGTTACAGTTGAGCACTAGGTCCTTATTAACTTTTGTAAGTGGAGAAGGTGCAGCTTTGTCAGGAGGAAAGTGAGGAGGGACTGGAAGTGTGTCCGTTGATTCCCAAGTGAGGCCATTTGCCAAGAGTCCCTATTTTCCTCTGTAATTGCTGTGTACTTCATGGTTTTTATTTCATTACTGCCGAAGTACTTGCTCCAGAGTGCAACTAATAATTCTCTTGTATTTTACAAAGTAAACAAGCTCAGATTAATTTGCTAATAAAAGCTTTGTTAGTCTTGCATTTTTCCACTTTAAATGCTCTTGCTGGAAGGCTGAGAGATAAGCTTTGTTTGGAGATATTTGGAGTCATGATTTCAGCAATAAGTCCCCAGAGATTGACTATGCACATGACTGCAATTTTTAAAAAAAATATATGGTGACCTTTTCCCCTTCATATGCAAATAGTTTAGAGTGAACTAATTGTAGAAATTGGGAGAAAACAGGAGCAGCAATGCTTTAAACTGCTTTAATGCAGCATACCTGTTCACCTGCAGCTGGTCCTGCAGGTAACTCCAATTCCCAGTGCTGTGCTTTAGTTATTTCCCGGTGTTTCCCATTGCTGCAGCGTGGTGATGTTGACATGAGCATGTCAGACTGGAACAGGGTGTAGCTGACAGCCACAAGAGCTTGGAGCTTCGGCGTGTTTGCTTTCCCAGTGCTGCCAGCTCCCCAAGGGTTGGATCCAACAGAAGAATGGTCTGGCTCGGCTGTGAGTCCAGATCATGTTGTTTGCTGTCACAGTTTGCTCTTGTGGCAGTTCAAAATTTGGATTGAAGATGTTGGTAGGAAATCAGACTGAAATCTGGGGGGTGCTGAACTGCAGAAGTGAGGCCTTGACCACAATACAGGTTATAAAAACCCCAAAGATAGGGAAATACTGAATATACGGAAAAGTCGCTCCATTATTTTGGCGAAATGAAATCTGTTTGGTGCTTTAGGCTTTTATAATATTTCTCCCCCAGGTTCTGTGAGGTGAGAGCATGTTCTAGCACTGTTAAATAATGCAAAACACGGATTCAGCCCTGTGGTGCAGGGCTGAGCAGAGGAGCTGTTGTGTTCCTCTGCTGTTGGCATCCCTGAATTTGGGTTGGTTTCTGTCTTTCCTGATTGCTCTCTGGATGAGCATCACTGTGACTCATTACAGGCCCAAGTTTTTCCAAATTTTGGCCAAGTGTGTTGATTTTTATGCTTCATTTGATCGAATTCATCTAAATTCATCCTTTCAGAGAGTCTCTGAAATCTCAAACCTGCTGCTGCCAGCAGGAATTCTCTGACCAATTTCACTGGAATAAAGATTTCATACTTCTTTCCTCCCTGATCTCCATTTTCTCCTTCCTACAAATAGAATGATACAAAGATTGTTTCTTTTTTTATCCCTTTGATTATGCCATGGTTTGGAAGCATACATGGAAAAGGAACGTGTCTCCTGCTTTCTCTGTAAAATGACTGCCAAAAATACTGAAATGATTTAGCAACAAACACTTGTTTTTCTCCATAATGTACGGGCTATGGCTAAGCATTCCAGCATGCTTGTAGGATCCTTTCTTACTGTTTCCATCTAAATATTCTGGTTTATGGAAGGAAGTTGAGCAAATAAACTGCTCCTCATCGTGGGTCTTTCCAAGTTCAGAATATTCTTCTAGTTGCAAAAGAAAAGCTCTTGAGGGGTCAACTGTGCGAGCTCTGTCTGAAGTTTATCACTGATTAAACCCCCATGGCTTATTTTATGAAGACTTTTCGCTTTGTTTTGGGAACAAGCTTAATTGCTATTTCAAGTTTGCAACCTCTGTTGCCTTTTATTACTAAAACTCGATGTTGGAATGCTAAGTATCTTTTTAAACCCAAGGATATACCACCCCAAAGGCTTGATTCTCATGTCATAAAAACTTTGTGTAGGGGAGTATAAACAAGACTGATTAAAGAATTTGAAATGGAGGTTTTATTTATGGGTTTTGTGCTCCTTTACACCCTGAAGACAGCCATAAGGCAGGTTTTTCTGTTGCATGTCATAGGAGTTCACTGAACCCTGGAAACAACAGGACCTGACTACTAAGAGCTGTTTTCTTGAGTGCAGAAGACATTTTTGCTCTAAGGAATTTACTCAGGGAACTTTGTTAATGTTATATGTGACATGAATTCACCTCCTGAGACGTGTAACCATCACCCTGGATCGGTGCATCTGGATAATTGCAAAATTCTTCTTTAATGATCAGGTACAGGTTGGTTTTTATTGAATTATATTTTTTTTATTTAAAAGACTGTATGTATATCTGTATCTTACTCCAGACATGAAGAGGATGTGTGACCTAAGGATGCACATTTATTTGCCAAAACCAGCTGAAAGCTCCTTGGTTTGCAGAGCGGAGTGTTTCAGTTGCAGAGTTGAAGATGTCAGTGCAGTTTCCTTCATCCCTGTGTATCCATGTCACAGTGCACTGTTAAGTGGCCACAGACAGTTTCATTCCTGGCAGCTGTGCCTCAGTGCACGGGCTAATGGATGCTGAGAGCTTTATGGACTGCACGAGGCTCTTGGATATGAGACCAAGTTGGAATGAGATCCTGGTTGGTGTTCTAGGATGGCTTTCCTAATGCTTTCTGCCTTCCTTGAGGAGCAATAGGTTATTTAGCAGCAAACTGGACTTCAGGCATTCCATACTTGCCTTAAACTGTTCCCATCAGCTTTAGCTCCATCTTCCAGGAGGGATCAGTGTGGTGTAGTTTTACTGTCTAGATGCTGGCAGCTGCTCCCAGTGAGTTTATTGGGCTCATTTAGACCCAAACAGGAAACACTAACGTGCCATTTGGAGTTTCCTTTGTGCTGCTCAGAGAAAAATCCAGTGCGCTCGGCTAAATGTTTCATTTGCTGTGGGAATTTGCTTTGGCTAATGCAGTTTTTAAGACCTGTTGGTTCATTCAGAGGTCGAGGAACATTTATGTAAGAGTCCTCCATAACATTCCTTTAACTTGGCAAGTTGAAAAAGAACAGCACCAATTTTTTTCTCCTCTTTGCAGTATGAAATTTTTGCATGGGTCCTTTAGACTTCCAAAGAGTGAGGTTGCTTTAAAAATCTGTATAAAGCATCATGTAAAGGCAGAGACAGGCATTATGGATTAGATTCCACTGATTGCCCCGTCTCCCTGTTGATAAGGGTTATCCCAAATGCCAGCACACTAAATTTTCAAGTAGAGAAAGGTAAGATTTGGCTAGGGTTCCACACTTGAGCTTTCTGCTGTTAGGATTTTTCATGCATCCAAACATTCTGGAGATGCCCAACGTGAGGGAAGGCCCTGTATTCTATGTGTGTAGCTGCTTCTCTTCACTCAAAATCAATAGCATTTTGATGTTTTCTGTATTTGTCTCACACTTGCTAGGTGAATAAATTCTCAAAAGCATTTATCTTCTCTCAAGACCATAAAAACCCCCAACTTCTTAGTAAATTCCAGATTAAAAGCATCAGGTTAGGAAACTTTTGTACTGATTTCTTCCCCTGGAAAGGCAGACAGACTCCTGCCAGATGCACCAAGGTGGGTTGGAGGCTGATTTTCATGAGCTGCCTCACATGTATTCAAGCAATAGGAAAAGCAAATGTCTCTCCAGAGTGTTTTTTTGTACATTAAATGCTCTTCCTCCCCCTTCCATAGGTGATTATTTCATAGTGTGGGCACGAAATTCATGTTTGGATTATGTAAAGCTGTAGGAGGAGGAAAATCAGGGGCACTGCTGAGAAGCAGGGGGAAATCCTTGGCCTCCTCAGAAGGATTTCAGGTATCACAGAAGCACTTGAGGGAAAGCTGCTGTTAATTTTCTTTTCCTTCTCCTCACTTTTCCCCTTGGGACAGAATGATATTGGTTGTTTTATCACCCCATTGTATTTACAGATTCTGTGCTCTGCAAATGCGAACCCTGGTTTAAAAACAGGTTTAATAACCTGGTTTAAAAAAATGTGGGTTTTTGTAGAATGATGGAGTTGTGTCAAAGCTGTCTTTTTAGGAGAGGTTTCCTGAATCATGCTGGGACATTATTCCTTAGAGGGATAGCTGACATGGCAAGAACCAGGATGAACAGCCTTGTACCAGTGTGTGCACTCTCCTTCTGGAAAGGTCACCTGAACAGTGAGGCAAATGACATGTAGAAGGGAATCTGAACAATGAAAATTAAAAAAAAAAAAAAAAAGAAATTGGTGAGATGCCTGGATTTAAGAGACTTGTTCTGGAGTAATATTCCAAATGACTGTGTGGTCAGCTCTCACTCCACTGCTTCTTTCTCAGGACTAGTGGTTTCTGCTCACACAAGATTTTTAAGATTAAGAGGAGTGAGGATCCACTTGTTGGGTACCTCAGTAGCATCAGAGCATTTCCACTGCTCCAAATTGAGAAGCAGTGATGCATGTTTGGTATAACCAGAAAACAGCCAATTCTGTCCCTTCTCCCAGGAACATGAACTGCTGAAACTGCTGCGTTTTGTAGGTTCTGGGGGGGGAAAGAAAAAAGCAAAACAGAAAAAAAGACAGCAGATGTGATATTTTCATGTGAGAAAATCCCCAGGTGATAGAAAAAGTTGTTTTATAAAGCTCTGAAAAAATACGCTTTGACCTTTAAATGTGTTTGGTCTTTTTTTCTCTTACTGCAGTGCTTGCAGTTATACCTGGGGTGAATTAATCTCTTCATTAGCTACGTCTGAGTGCCCAGGAAAATGGATCCCTCAGCTGGGTGAGCATTCCACTATTGTTTTTATGCAGAGATGTCACCCTTTTTAATAGCACATCATGGGAGGGTGACTAAAGCTTCTCACTGCTGAGAGGGACATGACTGGGCTTTAAATGAAGTTTGAAAACACTGCTGTAGTAGGTGTATTTTAGTGCCTAAGTCCATACACATAGGTACACACACTCTTCTCTCTGTGTCTGTCTGTATGTGTGTGAGCTTTGAGAAAATCCACTGTTTTGCTGCTGATCTAGTAGGTGATTTTCTGTCTGTAACAGGAAAAATTGTGACTTTTAACTGTATTGTAGTGGAAACTCATGTCTTTATCCAGAATTGCAAGGGAAACTGCTGTTGTAAAGAAAGGTAAATTGCACCTTCAGAATACTTCATACATTTATGCATTTTTTTCATTCTAAAATGCAGATTGTGGTAATTACTCTCAACCCTTTTCTAAGTGCTTTCTTGTAATGACTTTCAAGGGCCTTGTCAGATTTATTTTCAAAGTGTATGTCTTGTAAGCAACACTTGGTCCAAGTATTTTACTGTCTACAACAAACAAATCTAGATTTTCAGTCAGCATTTTTTCAAATTTTCCAAACTGCTAGTGTATTGGAAAAACTGCAGTTCTGATGGTCCTTTTTGATTTTAGGCCCTAGTATAATGCTCTAATAAAAAAGTTTGTTTGTTTTCAGCTTAGACTTTTATGTGCTTGACCTCCAAATTTTAGACAGTTCTTTGCTGAAATTGAACCAAAACTGGGCAAAGTATTTTGGTAAGCGATGGGAGGGGGAGGATGGTACGCATTGTGCTTAAAGGTTCTTCCTGGGTGGTGATTAGTTGGCCGCCTAAGATTATTAATGAGTTGGAGAAATTATTCCTGAAGTAATCACAGTGTCTAGTGCTCTCTCTGGTGAGAGAATTTGGGTTCTCGAGGAAGAAAAACAACCTAAATATTTTTTAGACTTGATAAAACTTGCTGAAGATCCTGGCTGAGCATGTTAAGATGCTGCTGCTCCATTTCTCTGCTGTTTTTATCCACTGGACGAAGCTGGCACTAAGGTGTGTCAGCAGGTAGAGCTCACACTGCATTGGCAGGTGTGCATGTCTGCCGGACTCTGTCACACTTCCAGGCATTTTCAAATGGAAACAAGCAGGTTTCCAAAAATTTTGTGGTACACCAAAACCATTTTTTTTTCTATCAGTGTTTTCTAACAGTGTTTTTTCTCAGAAACACTATTTTTTTTCTCATAAAACTGATAGGATGAAATTCCTTTTACTGTTTCATAGACCTTTCTGAGCCAGCTGCAAGTGATTTGCCTTTTCTTTTTTTTCCTTGCAGCACAGTCTGGGAAGGTTTTGGAGCAGAAGAGAGCTCCGGTTGGAAGCACAGAGTCAGTGCTCAGGAGAGGGCAGCCCTGCCCAAAGGAGCCTGAAGGTGGGTTCCCAAGGAATACATGGGAAATATGCTTCTTTTGTCATGGAATCATAGAGCCTTTAAGATTGGAAAAGCCCTCCAAGGGCTCTTTGCCCCACACTGCCAAGGCCACCACCAACCCATGTCCCCAGGTGCCACATCCTCACGTCTTTTAAGTACCTCAAGTCTTTTAAGTAAGCCAGGAGTGGTAGTGCTAGAGTGGGATAAAAAGCAGTCACTTATCAAGTGCCATTAAAAAGATGAGACTTCCTCTCAATGGAATGTGGGTTTGGTTTGGTTGGTTGGTTGTTTTTAAAGGAACTAATTGAGAATTAAAGATTATTATGCTCTGACCTGCTTCGGTGGCTTTAGGGTATGGTAGTTTGATTCACTCTGCGCAACGTGCAGAGAAACAACCAAATTCCCAGGAGGTTCAGTAACAAACTTTTACTTGCAAACATTAGAAAATGAAGGTAAAACAAGATACTTGGCAAATTTTAAAACAACATCCAGACAAAGTAAGGCACTTCACAAGCTTTAACTTAGCAAACTTAAGCTCAGCCAACGTTAACTTATCCAGACACAACAAGCTACTTACTAAGGCATTCACTGGAATTTTTTAGTCTGGCTGTCAGAGGTTGGGGGGTTGTCTTGGAATTTTCTCCCATCATTGTCACCAGGTAACAAATAGGCGGACAATTAAGGCCATCAGCTCCTTTGTGAAAGACAAAAGAAGTAGGCTTGGGTGGGGACGGGGAAGGGGAGAGCCGAGCCGGCCGGGAGGAGAAGGAAGTCTCATATCTCTCTCGTCCGGCGAGGAGAAAAGGAGAGGCTGCTCTCTAGCTTTGGGGGCTGCAACCGGAGGAAGACTCAGCTGTGTCCTGTTTTCGTTCTCCGAGTGGGGGTGAGTTTTAATTTGACTTTTTTTCATTACCGGGAGGGAGCACGTTTTCCCGGGCTGCGTTTTCTCGCAGCAGTTACTGAGAGAGTTCGGCTGCCCCTTTGCTGCCTGCTTCCCCCTCTGCTGCCTGCTGCCCTCCCCCTCCCTTGCCGCGGGAGGCTGCGGTGTTTTGCTGGAGAATTCAGCTGTCCTCGGCCGCCTATCCCTTCGCTGCCTGGGACCCCAGAGTCGATTGTAACTGTAGAAGTCCTTGCCATTTGGCAGCTGGTCGGGAAAAAAGAGGGAAGAGGACTGGTTTCTGTCCTGCAGCCTGCCGTTGCCGCCCTGAGGTGCCTGATTACTCTCTTCGCTTCTCCGGTGAGCTGCCTGAGGTTGACCTGACCCTGCATCACAGCACCACCTGCAGCCGTTCGAAAGTCACCGCAACCGCCCTGCCCAGCGGAGTTCAGCGGCGCCTCCTGCTGTTTGTTTTTCTTTCTATCGTAACTACACCAATTAACGGGAAAGTTATTTTATTAATTCCTAGTTCTATTTATGGTTATTATTGTTGTTATTACTTGTTCATAAATATTAGTAACGAACTGTAATTCCTTTTCCCGTATCTTTGCCTGAGAGCCCTTGATTTCAAAATTAAATAATTCGGAGGGAGGGGAAAAAATCACGTTCTCTGTCTTAAGGGAGGGTTCAACCTCTCTTAACAGACACCTGTCTTTCAAAACCGAGACACTGGCTTACAATATTATTTTGAGAAGAAGACGGTAGGAGAAGAAAGAGAGAAAGAGGAAAGAGAGAGAAAGTGTATAATTCTGACCATGGAATGCGGTGTGGTCTCAGCTACTTCTAAATCCAGGTAGTGGAGCCCCTGGACATCTGTCACTTTCTTTGCTCTGCTCTGGTCTTCCCCAGGCATGGCTGCACTTTAAAGCTTGCTGAGGGGCCCATGCAGTCAGTAATGGCCATTTTGGGGGCTCTCAGCAGTATGTGGGTCAGTCACCAACATTTAGGGAAAGGACATGGGTCAGTCTTGGCCATTTTGGGTCTCTCAGCAGTCTGTGGGTCGGTCACTGACATTCTGGGAAAGGACATGGGTCAGTCACAGCCTTTTGGGTCTCTCAGCAGTCTATGGGTCAGTCACAGCCATTTTGGGGCCCTCAGCAGTCTGTGGGTCAGTCACGGCCATTTTGGGTCTCTCAGCAGTCTGTGGGTCAGTCACAGCCATTTTGGGGCCCTCAGCAGTCTGTGGGTCAGTCACGGCCATTTTGGGTCTCTCAGCAGTCTGTGGGTCAGTCACAGCCATTTTGGGTCTCTCAGCAGTCTGTGGGTCAGTCACAGCCATTTTGGGTCTCTCAGCAGTCTGTGGGTCAGTCACAGCCATTTTGGGTCTCTCAGCAGTCTGTGGGTCAGTCACAGCCATTTTGGGTCTCTCAGCAGTCTGTGGGTCAGTCACAGCCATTTTGGGTCTCTCAGCAGTCTGTGGGTCAGTCACAGCCATTTTGGGTCTCTCAGCAGTCTGTGGGTCAGTCACAGCCATTTTGGGTCTCTCAGCAGTCTGTGGGTCAGTCACAGCCATTTTGGGTCTCTCAGCAGTCTGTGGGTCAGTCACAGCCATTTTGGGTCTCTCAGCAGTCTGTGGGTCAGTCACAGCCATTTTGGGTCTCTCAGCAGTCTGTGGGTCAGTCACAGCCATTTTGGGTCTCTCAGCAGTCTGTGGGTCAGTCACAGCCATTTTGGGTCTCTCAGCAGTCTGTGGGTCAGTCACAGCCATTTTGGGTCTCTCAGCAGTCTGTGGGTCAGTCACAGCCATTTTGGGTCTCTCAGCAGTCTGTGGGTCAGTCACGGCCATTTTGGGTCTCTCAGCAGTCTGTGGGTCAGTCTTGGCCATTTTGGGGCCCTCAGCAGGCTGTGGATCAGTCACAGACGTTTTGGGACAGCTCACAGATTAATCTTCCTCTCTGGGGCAGGCCGTACAGTTGGCCTCTGCCACTGCGGTGTGGACCACCAGCTGACATTGGCTCAAAGGGGCAGGGGGAAGACGTGGCTGCCTCTCCTACGCAGCACTCGCCCTATTTCCCGCCACCCCCCACTTCCCTCCTGCTTGTTTTGTGCCAGGCAGCCATTCCTTCAGTTGCCTACACCAACCCTTGGCTCTAAACAATGACTTGGACCTGAATGATGGGACCTTCTCTTTCTGTGGTGGTGATCCTAACCTGGCAGACAGAGGGAGAAAAAAGGAGAAAGAGGAAAGTATGCAAGAAATCCTCCAGCGGGCAGTCGCTGTTCCTGTAATTGAAAATGTAAGTCTGGTTGATACAGATATTCTGCTCAGCTTCTGCCAGAGATTCTGGCTTTGACCGTAAATCAGTTATTTGTCCAACACTCTGGCTGTTATCCCCACAGAAAAACCTCCACACCTTGTCTCAGAGTAATCCTGTCTGTGAAGCCAATGGTAATATGATGACCTGCCCCTGAGGGTGAGGGTAACTTGCGTTCTTAATAGATCCCTTGGGTGGATTAGAGTGAAATCACCGGTGTTTATATGTGTTCATAAATGTAAATAAATTTATAAATATAAATATGTAGGGTTTATTTTAGAACAATTTGGTTGCAATGGAAAGGAGGTATGTAGCCGTTTTGGTTATTATCTGTAGAAATATAGCAATATAAAAGCCTAAAAATATCATGAAAGGAAATATATAAGGAAAAGAAAGAAAGGATAAGAGCAGAAAGATATCCCGACCCATGGACCTAGCAATGGCATTTTATTTTTGCAATTTAAATGTCCATTGGTCAGTGTGATGGTCGAGGTCTTGAATTGCTCAGAGGTGGGGGAAGCCCCCTGAAACATAATATTTGAGTAGTCTGTGTTTGCTGTCAAGTTTTCAAGAAAGTCAAACTGCTGAACTGGTGCAGGTTTCTGGATAATCACATAAATTTGACAATTAGTCATGTACTGCTTTTTAGGTGATGTGAGTCCCTTCTGCAGGAGCAGGTGTATATAATATTTATGAAAGAAAAGATTCCCCAGAAAATTCCACTTCATGCTAAAGTGGAATTTTCAGGAACTTACCCAGTTATCCAAATTATAACCCAGATCTCTTAAACCCTTGTGCTGAGGTGAGAACAGGCTCATTCCACAAGGCATCAGTGCTGTCTGCTCTGTAGCTGGGAAAGCAGCACTGTGATTTATAGCCTTTCTTTGGAGATATTTTGGTGCATCCAAGATCAACTTCCTCCCTGACTTGCTCTAGACAAGTAGAGAAATCGGTAAATATTCTGACAGTTTGCAGAATGGAAATAAACTGTGTTTGTTCAGGTGGAAAGGGGCAGGGATGGACTAGAAGATGCAGCAGAAGGAGGAGAAAGCCACGGAGAGGCTCTCTCAGGTGGGAAGGAGTGAGGAGATAGCCTGGGAGCCAGGCAAGAGATGAGCAGGGACTGAAAACATCTGGAGGGCAAGTACTGACCATACTCTTCTCTTCTGCATGGCACCTGGCTGTGAGTGATGCAATAAAAAATAGTCTCTTACAGTCAGGCCAGTAAATAAATTTAAATTTGCAGGTTTTATGTCTCAACAAGTCATGTTCCATGTATTAAGGATGTAAACATTTTTCTGGTTATCATGAAGCTGTTTCTCTACCAACTGCCTCTAATTCAAAGCAGTTTCCAAGCATTTTTCTAACCTCTGCTAGAACATTTTGCAAAATGTATTCTACAGCAGCACTTAGGTCAGCCAGACAAGATATTTGCATCCTTCCCCAACTCTTGAGTTTTTACTGCTGTCCAGAAAGAACACACAGCAACTAAATCTTGTCCTGAGGAGGCAGAACTTTCCCAGCCAAGGTTTTACCTCTGTCTGGCTGAGGTCTCTTCAGTAACAATTATTTAAAGCACTGTGAAGTGCTGTAATTCACAGATCTTTGTAAATAACTCAGTATTTGGGGGGGGGAAGCTATGGCAGCTAATGGGGAATGAGAAAATTGGAAAGGACCTTTAGTCACTATAGTTCTCTGACTTCAACAGGACAAAGAACCTGCCTGAGGGTTAGACTTGCAGATTTTAAGAAAAAAAGAAGGAGGAGATAATAAAAGTTGGAATTGAGGAACAGTTTGGTATACATTGAAAGGGGAACAAATAGATACAAGGTTCTCTCTATTTTTTATATATATTGTGATATCGAGGTTAACCATTTACATGTCTTAAAATGCCTTTAGAATACAGTTCAAAACTTGAAATTTGAAGTAGGTTAGCAGTGCTTGTCTGAAAGGCCAGTAGCTGGCATAAACCCATAGCTGAGTGAGGATTTCAGGGAGAGATTTTGTTCACACACACACACACACACATATATGTATATATATACACACACTTATGTATATGTATATCAATTTTTATTTAATAGCAGTAAATTTCAGTAGAAATTCATCTATTTCTTAAGATCATAGAATGGCTTGTGTTGCAAGGGACCTTAGAGATGATTTAGTACCATTGTGTGTGCCCGTGGGTGACAAGTGAATGCCAGATGTCAGTGAAGAGTCAGGAATTTCCCCTTGCTATGGAGAGTTACGATGTAGCAGAGAGAAAAGATTTGGCTTCAAAACTACAGGTGTCATCAAGTGCAGTTTTATACTAGATCTGCCTGAATTCAGGATTTGGAATAATCTGGGAAGTGGATATGAGACAGAATTCTTCTTTTCACCCAGGGGACCTGGCTTGATTGCTGTAGCTGCCTCTCCACACTCTGGCCAAAGATAGCAGATGGTTTTTAATGGCCACACCTCTTTAGGATTGTTATTTTTTTGTCTCCTCCAATAAAGGATAGAAAAAATGTTGTTCTGTTTCCGAAAAATACGACAGACATGGTAAGTGCTTCCAAAACTAACAGTTCTTTAGAAAAATAACCATAGTCTGAGGAGTAGCAGACTCAAGTTCTTTATTAGTCTAATGTTTGCATAACAGGACCGTTATTAATTTAATTAGTATTTATTGTGCCAACCCAATTATAAAACATATACCATCTTCTTTTGGTTTTTAGCAAGTTCCAGGGATGTGTAAGCAGTAAGTTTTACCATGGAAGCACAGAATGGTTTGGGTTGGAAGGGACCTTGAAGGATCATCTCATTCCACTCCCCTGCCATGGGCAGGGACACTTTCCACTAGACTATGTTGCTCCAAGCCCTGTCCAACCTGGCCTTGAACACTTCCAGGGAAAGTGTTTCTGCAGTTTATATTATTGCACAACTAAATGTTCAGGTTTAGATGTGTTGAATTCACAGATTTACTGTATCAACTTGCAGCACAGATTTTTCTGGGGTGATCTCCAGCATTTGCTATGGCGTTGTACTGGTGTTCCTGACCCTTGAGAGAGCCTGAATTCAAACTAGCACACAGGGTGTTAATGAAAGCATTCTTGAATTTTGAGATATTTTTTGTGTGAAAGAGTTTCTGCTTTAGAGTGTGGTTAGAGGCTCCTTGGTGTCCCTGCAAGAGCAGCCTCCAAGCCAGCCAAGTGGCTGATTTAGAGCCTACAGAATTACTGCTGTCCCCAAGCTCCAGCCAGCATCAGGAAACCACAAGAATCAAACAAACAATAGGATTTGTTTGGTAAAAAAGGTTTTTTCCCAACCCTGCAAGATGTCATTTGTTGTACATCAGGGATTTATGGGAGGGTGGAGAATTCCACTGCTTTGAGCCCAGTCTCAAGGGAATGTTGAGCATGTCTTAGGTCCTGTGAAGAACTTCTGAACTGCTGCAGGGAAGGCACACATCGCTTGGGGACTGGTCAGGACTGCTCCCAGAAGTGCTGAGGAAGTTCGGGGCAGCTCGAGTGTGCCGTGACTTCATCTCTTCAGCTTTGGAAATGAATTTTGCTTGTCCTGTGCTGATCCAGCACAGTGGTTAAAAGCTAACACGATGCCTTTCTCAGTACTGCATACATTTCACAGCCTGCTGAAGGCTGTGTGACCCAGAACAGCTTGCAGCTTTCCAAAACTTCCAGAATATCGTGGTAAATTTTACATTACATGACATTATTTGAATACTTCCCAAGCTTTTTTCTCAGTTTTTTTTCAGATAAAATAGAAGTAAGCAGGTATTTATTTTGTGCTAAGGAAAAGTAATCAGATATTTATTTTGTGCTAAGGAAAAGAAAATAGTTTTCCCAGAAGCAAATGTAGCTTGAAAACTCCTGTCCCATTCTATACAGAATTAAAGGGAAATATTATTAGGGCAAAATCAAACCAGAGTCTTAATGAACTGTAGTTCCACATAAAACCATGTATAGGAAATTCTCATTGCAACTGAACAGACAAGAAAGATTTAAGCAGCTGAAAGTTTTAGTGTTTGGCTTCAGTTTTGTCTTTTTAAAACAGTGTTGTTCCTTTCTGTTGTCTAAAATAAACATGAAGGAAATAGGTGACATTTAGCAATAACATCAGTGAGATGCTTTTGGAAAGAATAAACCTTACTGGAGCTTCTCCATCTTGAAAAGGTGGAATTGAAATCTTTTAACACATTTCTCTGTTAGGAAACAAGAACTGCAGTTGCTTTCTGTCATGAGCAGTCGTGAGACTCTGAGGTAGGTGGTTTGCATTTCTACCTGGGTAACTCCTCCCATACGGTCTCTTTGTAGATAATTAAGCTCATGACTGTTTCACTGCCATATCAGGCATTTATCAGAGTCTTGGAACTGTTAAATGGTGCAAAATCTGAAGATCTTGCAACCTAAAATACTTTAAAATACTGGTAAAACACTGAAAACAAAACTTGCAGAGTTGTAGAGGAAAAGTAATTGGCAAGACATGCTCTCTGCCTTATAAAAACCTTGAAATTTTAAAGGTACCAATAAAATCTTTAGAAAGTGAAAAGAAAGAAAGAAAAGGTTGGCCTAGAAGTCTGGTGTGGAACCAGCAGCTCTTGGCTGTGTACAAATTCTTTTAAAGAAACATTTGGAAAAGCTCTTTGCAGAATTTTTATTGTGTTTTTCTTCATCAGTTTTGTTGCCAGAATAATTTAATGTGGGCTGAATACTCAGTGTGTCCTATTCTCTCAAAGTTTTTTGACATGAGCATCACAAAAAAAAAGGCAACTTTTCTCTGTTAGACAACTCAGGCTTGCACTTTGGAGCAGAATAGGAGTAACTGTAATGTACCATAATCCAGATGGATTTGGGAAGGCCTCAGGCCAAGGCTGCTCATCCTGGGACTCAGGAATGTGTTTATGGCTTCACCATAGCAATCAGGGACGGCTGATCCCAGCTTTGCAGCGCTGATTAGTGAGGGTGGCAAGAGACATCCTGACTTTGAAACTTCCCAGGAGCCCCAGATTGTAGTAAAACCACTGAAATGTCAGTGGTTCGAGTGGTTAGTGATTCATATGGCACCAAACCCAGGAATAATTGGGAATTTCTGTTGAGCAATGGTGTCTTTTTCTAGGAGTAAAAAAGTTGCATTAGTTGAGCAGATAATTGTCCATCTGGCCTAATCTCCCACTTCTGGATGCTTTAAAACAAGGTGTTAATCTTCCTTTCCTCAATATTCTGTTAATTATCCAACACTATAGCTGTGTTGGGCTTGGAGCAGAGGGGATTTCTTCCTGATCCCAGTTGGTGATCAGCTTATGCCTTGATGATACAGACTGATAGCCCCAATAATTCTTGTATAAGCCAGCAGCAGTTTGAAATTTATTCCTTTTCATAATGGAAATTGCATTTCTATTTTGCAGGCATCCACCAGGCGAGGTGGAATCTTAAATATTCCAGCAGCCTTTGGAAATTTGCTGTCTAGTTTGTCTCAGTAGCCTTATTCAACCTCCTGTGAATTTGGTTAAACCACAGCTGCACTGATCCTCTCTCATAACAGTGGGAGCCGAATCTTTTCATCCATAATGAATAAAGTCCTATTATGCCTAACAAGATTGACCCCAATCCTCCCCCATAGGGCAGGCAGAGCTCCATCTGTACAAATATCAGTCACTAATATTCCTCTTCACTCTAAAAATTCTCTGGGTTTGTGGATAACTTGAACAGCCACCATGAGCATGAGCTCACGCTTGTTATTTGCTGGCTCAGTTCAAGGACACACAAAAGTTGTGGTGGGCTTTTGCTGGTCTACAAAGACTCCAGGTGTTCTTCATAGATGCCTCCCATTGGTCTGGAAGAAAAATTAGTAGTTGGGATTAAATATTTTGGATTCCAAAGCTGGGATTTCTTTACAGAAGCTAGCTCTTGATCTCTCCTAATTTACTAACGCTCTCACTTCCTTTTGGTTTTTGGATTCCTTCCAGTCTAGTCTGAGCAGCAGCTGTGACCAAATGTGTATCTTCATTAAGCTCATTTTGTAAATTGTTTGTGCTGTATCCCTGTTTGAATGCTGAAATAACATTCAGATCACAGTTGTCTGTTCCAGGTTAACGGGCAGTGTGTTTGGAGAGGGAATTTTTCTGTTATGGGATGTGAATGGACAAACAGAACTTGGTTCTGTCTCATTTTTGCTCTCTTGGCTGAAGCATCTGGGCAGTTCCATCTGTATGATTTGAAAGCCCAGTCAATGCCTTTCTTATCTCCCAGGGACTGTAGGGTTGGATGAGGCCCCATGCCATGGGAATCTAGCACTGCCTTGACTTTGTAAGAGAAAAATGGGTTCAAAATGTTGCTTTGTAGCATTGGCAGCACCCACTTCAGTCTTGCCTTAGGTCACCAAGACCAAAAGAGAGAACTGTCAGTGACAACCATATTGTACATGTCATTGCACTTCACATGCAGCTTCCAGCTGCCTGAAGGGGATCAGAGATGGAAGAGAGGAACCTGGCTGTCTCCGTCCTGGAAATGCAACGCGACTGAGCCGATGTGGCTGCAGTGCCGGTGAGCCAGCCACGTGTCCTTAGGGGTAAGCAGGAGTGGTTTTTTAATTGATGGAATGAAATGGGAATGCCCATGTTGACAGTTATCATGTCTCTCCTTGGGGTGAGCTCTTGAGCTTCTTGGGGTGTCCTCATGAAGTCCCTGTAACTGTGCAGTGATCCCTCCAGACCGGTGTCTGTGAACCTTACATATCTGATTCTGAATTACATGTTTGTTTCCTGCTTGTAAATAATTGCAAATAGGCCTGATTTTAATTTCTGTGACTGTTGACAAACTCTTGTGACAGGCATTGATTGACTTTCTGAAAGAAAATAGATACCATTCCTCACACTTATTTTTATTTTCTCTAGTTTGCTTTCCTGTATTGCGAACTCAATCCCAGGGAGCCTGATCCAACCCATAGCAGGGTTCCATCAGGGCCCAGGTCCATACCGTGTTCTTCTCTTTTCCTGGTGCAGCCAATTCAACAGGAAATGTAAATCCATTGTGAATTTGTACCATGGCTGTATGAAGATGTCTCTAACTCAAAATGGGACCCACCATTGTTTGTTCCTAGTTTTTCAATCCTCTGCCTTCCCTTCTATCTTTTCAAACAAGATCCATGTGGGAGGCTTTTGATTTTCTGTGTCAGATCTGGAGATGGGATCAAATGTAATTTGTTTGCCTTTTTCAGCATGTGTTGCATTCACAGACCATGAAGAAGTCTGTGTTTCACCAGGGCCATGAGAACCATTGCCAGGTTTGGACTTGATGGACCAATTTTCATTTTCACTGCCATTATCAGAGTGAAAAACCGTCCTTTGAAATGCCAAACCTGGCCCTCACTCGGATTGCTGCTAGGATTGGCAAACATTCCATGAGTCTCGTGTTCTGACTTAATTCCAGTGTTCCCCAATGCCTCAGTTATTTCATAGAAAAATATATTCTATTTGAAATTCAACACTGGTCACAGTAGTGTGCATATGTGTAGCGGGTTTCACCCCAAAATCTCCCAGCTGATGTTCCTGACTGTATATCCAGGATGGAGTCCTCATGGGATGTTGTGACTGGTGGTACTTCCCCCTGTTGTGCCCACCCTCAGCAACCCTTTCTTTGGTGCTGTTCTTGGGCTGGAACCCAGCAGGAAAGTGAGACCACACAGTGCTTTGGAAGAGGAAGTAGGAAACTTATGGAAAAGCCACCAGAAAGCCCAAGGGTGACCTCTCCCCCTGCTCTCTGTGTGATAAGTGCAAGATGTTCTTTGGCAATTAAACGTGATGAAAACCATTGTCATCTCAGCCCAGGTCAGCCATCTCCCCCACTCTTCCATAGGGTGGACAGCTGGCTTAAGCTCTGCTTAAAATCAAAATCTCTGAGTTTCCTGAACCTCCACAAAGTCCAGTCAGCTGGAAGTCCAAGGTTTGTTGGGAATGTGACCTTTAGAGAGTAAAGAAATAAAACATTCTTTTAATAGTAGGTACTGCTAGGCTGGTCTTTATTTCTTCCTATTGATTTCTCTCGGGTATACAAGAAAAATGCCTCTTATTTTATAAATAGTAAATTGTTTGTCAGCTTTCAGCTATTAAAAATACACTTCTTTCATGCAAATTACTTTTATGGTTAGGGAGATTGATGCATCTGTTTATCCCGAGACTGACACCAGCCTGAGGTAAAATATGAAAACTTTGTGGCAAATTATTCTTTTCTTCTCAGAGTAACTCTCATCACTGAAACAGTCCTGCTCTCAGCTGTATCATTTGCAAGGACTGGCAGGATACAAAGAAAAGGTACTGTTTGCTTTATGTGGAAACTTTCCTGCTCTTGGGATCAGCTCGAGTAAAGCTGGAAAATATGATAATTATATTTTCCTAGCCCAGTGCAAAGTAGGCCAGCCCAGGTGGCACCATGCAGGCGAGCACAGTGCCCAGAGCATGCAGTGCCAAGTTGTGTGGAGCTGCATCTGGAGAGCAGAATGGGGGCAGAGCTGATTCCTGCTCTGTTGGCCTGCCCCTGGTCTGGCCACACACACCAGGGCCTTTTGTTTGGGATCAGTGATGGAGCTGGAACAGAGCTGGGAGCTGGTGAGGACCTTTGAAATTGCTTAACAATCACACATTATAAGGGGGACATGGAGCTTATATATAAATTAATACAAATACCTTGTTTCTCTGCTGTATTAGAAATTGAGCATTATTCACCACACCATTTAATAATTGTTTGATTTGTCAAGGTTTTATAATTTCTACAGAGCCTTATTAAATCCCACAAACAACATCTTGCTTTCATTCCTCTTAGACTACATAGGTCTGTTGAAAAGGTCCCGTTGTGGATGAGTTGATCTGTTAGAACTTCTGCACCTAACAGACAATTTACATCGATTTTGGCATTTAAAGGCAGCAGACTACGATAGAATTAGACAAATTAGACCAGAATTTGACAAAAATCTTGGTATTTGGCAGTTTAAGGAACACATTCTCAGATTTTTAGCGTGGTTTTTTGCACATTTTATTTAGATCATCCAGCTTTTGCTATTGATGAGAAGCCTGTTTCAATAGAAAGTTGTTTAAAAATAGATTGATAAAGCAGGAATAGCTAATATCAGGTGAGTGAGGGCAGAGTTTGTATCCCATTATATTTTGGTGATGGGCACATTAAAATCATATGGACTGAGGCTGGCTCAGACCCATTCCCTGCCACTGGGCTGCCTGAGCAGTGTGATGTGGATTGAAATACCCAGGGATCTGCCTTAGGCAGAACAGAACTGTGTTACCTGGAGATGAAACATATCCACACAAAGACACACAAGGTTTTAGGTGACTTTGTGAAAAAATATACAGATTAGGTCTTGATGTTGTTTTCTAAATGCCTTCATTCGTCTGCATGCTCCCCAGCAATGACACTGGAACAATCTTTTATCTCTTACATGAGTCAGAATCTCCTTTCCAACATACTGGAATGTGCAGTCAGTCCAGACCTCTGATGGCTGGGAAAAACGCAGGGACACTGTGCAATTTTTTATTATTTTTATTTAAATCACAGTTGTTCTGGGTCTGTGGCCTCCCAACCATTTGTACTCCCTGCAATGAGCAGATAACTTGTAATTAATGAAAGATACGAATGCAAATTCCAGTAGAATGAGCACACACAGCTGTTTTGATGCAGATGGCAAGAACACTTCACAGTCTATATAAAATTCTTGTGAAACATTGAAGTAAAAACCATTTCCCTTTTGCTCTTGGAGCATGTCAGCCATCAAGGGGTTGATGCAATATAATATAATAGGGTGACAGAGTGAAACCTAGTTATTAAAAGAGGATTAAAGATACTCTGCTTGAAGACTCAAGCATTCTGCTTTGGTTTTTTTTTTTTGGTCAGCAGACAGTTCCAGGATTTCAGGGTTAATTCCAAATGTCGTGTTTTGCCACTATTCATTGATGGTTGCAAATAGCTAAGTTAAAAAAATAGAAGAAGAGAACAAAAGAGGTTTCAGATATCCCAGTACACTCCAGGAAAGCCTGCCAAAGCTCCAGAAAACTGAACTTAGTAACTGAAGCTATTAAAATCACAACTTTTTATAGAACTTTCATTTGATTGTGCTTTCATCCTAAAGTATTTAATAGAAAATGTTGCACATAGGATGTCATACACTTCGCAGGATGGGACAGGAAAAGAAACAGCCTCTGTAGGTACAGTAAATTTTGCCCATTAGCTGTTATCTCTGGAAGTTAAATGTAAAGGAATAGGAATTACTCTGTAATAAATCCCAAGACAGCAGTGTAAGAATAAAATGGAGAGATGGTGAGTGATCAGAGCATTGGACAGACACTCCATATTCTTGGATTCTCTCCTCTCTCCCAGGACATCAGTTAGTCCAGGAGCTTTCCTTGCCTCCTGAGTGACTCAGGTGAAGGCAACTCACTTTGACTCTGGGGAATCCTGAAAATGTGAAACTCATTCCCTCTGGAGTTGTGAAGTGTGGATGGGCTCCTCTTTTTTGCAGAGGAAGAGCATGCAGTCATAGCCACACTGGCTGGAGTTGCTCTTCCCTGAACAGTTACACTTCCATGATATTTCGTTGTGTGCTCTGTGCCGTTTTTATGGGCCTCAGCATTTTGCAGTTAACTTTTAGAAAAGAGGCAAAAGTGATTTCCCTTTCTCCCCACTAATACTGGAATGATATTTGTTTCATATTGCAGTGGGCATAGTTGGAAATGTAGATATGTAAAGTTTTACTGTCTCATGGTTCATAAGAAGCCCCCCCCCCCATCAAAAAAAAGCCTCTGCACATGTCGTGACAATATTGCCCAAAGCTGTGGGTATAACCAGGGCTGTAAGAGCTGTTGGTTGTTGGTTTGGAAGACCAGTTGCTCAGAGTGATGTTGTGTCTTGCTGTTACTGCTCAAAAGTGCTCAAGGTGTGGGGTTTAAATAAGTAACCTGTCTGTGTTAGTGTGAAAAATGAAAAAGGAAATTTAAATAACATTCTGACACTTGCCATTCTTTGAAAGAAAAAACCTCTTTTCTGTTAACTTAATTCCCCTTATCCTGTGCCCAGTATCTGTGACTTATTTATCAGAAAAAGTTTCCTTAATCAGCTTTGCTTCACCTTAACTGGAATATTTGTTATATTTATTATATTTATTATATATATAGGGGTTGTGTGCTGCGTGAAGTTCTCTGAGCAAGCCCTCTTCTGATGGAAACTCCAAAAAGCCAGGTGGGTGTGGCACCATTGGTTTGGATGGGCTTGGAACAACCTGGTCTGGTGGAAGTGTCTCTGCCCATGGCACGGATGAGCTTTTCGGTCCCTTCCAAGCCAAACCATTCTGGGACTCACAGCGTTGGTGTGTAGCAAACTCCACGCTGGGTGACACCCCCAGTCTCCAGCTGAGGACAATCCCAGGGTGTAAAACCTGCAGAAGAGCCCAGCAGGGTCCCAGAGCAGCGCTGAGTGCCGCTGTGGAAGGGCGGCCGTTCCCGCTGGGAGCGCGGGCAGGGAGCAGGAGGCCGAGCAGTTTGCATTGAAATGTCAGATTGTTTTGGGTGCAGTATGTAGGTCAGGGCTGAAGGGATAAGCTGGATCTGCAGAGGTGCTGAGAATGATTCATTTCCCTGGGCAGAATTCTCTGGGTTTTTTTTTTTCACTGAGTGCTCAAGCTGCAATTTCTCATGGACAGCGGGCTCAGGTTTTGGACCATCTGCCTGAAGGGGAAATTTATCCTGGCAGCTGCCGAGAGGGGAACGCTTGCGGATTGGCATCAGTTTGTGCATTAAAAAAATGCAATTTTTTGCTGCTTTTTGGGGAGCTTTTCAAGGATGATTTGTTTATGTTGCTGCTGTGTTCTCTGCTCATTTGCATGAGTGAGAGGTGATAGCTGGGTGCTTTCCAGCAGCTGCCAGGCACCACAGAAGGTATGGATCAGGCTCCTTTCACTGCCCTGAGCAGCAATACCTAATTTCCTGTAGAAAACTCTGCCAACAGCTAGAGAGGGATGGGTTCCATGGGGACAGGCTGACTATCTGCTTGTTTTTTTCAGTCCTTGTCCCTTTGTCTGATGCCCAGTTGCAGTCTGTATTGCCAAACAAGAGATGCTAATGGGATAATATTGTTTTAAACACAATAAAATCCAGCCTCATGGAATACTTCGGGAAGGCTTAAAATCTCACTAACTCTCCTTTGTAGGAGCACGAGCCTTGTTTCCCTTCTTCCCCTTATTTCCAAGCAGCCTGAACTTTTGTCTCCAGCAAAGCATTTAAAACTTGGCTGATCGGAAATTTTAAATGTCAGTAGAACAAAGTCTGGAAAAATTGCCTGATGTTCTAAAATATTAACTTTAGATATTCTCAACTATTAACTTTAAATATCAGATTGTTGTTTATTTTTTGCCACTTTGGTGTTTATGTGTGCAGGAACGGATTTTTCAAACAGATTGTGTGGCTGCAGCACTGTCCATCTTCTCGTGCTTTACAGATGAATAGTGGTCCTGAAATTGTCCAAAGGAATGTGTCTCCAGGGAATGTGTCTCGGTTTTATTTGGTTTGCAGGATGGCTGAACACAAACCCTGCCTTTGCTCCAACTCACTCTCTATATTGTCACTCACTCAAGAGTCCCTGAGAGATGAGAAGCAGGTGGAGGGACTATGCACAGGGAAGACCCTGTGCTGCAAAGATGGTTTTGCTCAGTAATTATCTCAGTCATATCTTTTAACACAATTTGCCAAGTTCCTCCAACACTTCAGGTACATGCACTCCTAATTTGTGTGTATCTTCGGAGTAGAGCTTCATCATTTGAAAGGAGGCTTGCAGACAGTGCTATTTACTGAAAAAAAAAGGTTTTCCTGGAATCCTGATGGATCGATTTCTTGCCTCTGCAGTTTTTTCTGGAAGCTGCCCATCGTGGAGTTGTGCCTTCTGGGTCAGAGATGAAAGGAGCTGGCTGTAACCCTGCGCAACTGAAACCCTTTTTCCGAAGGTGCAATAAAATTTTAGCTGTTGTGTTGAAATGCAGCTTTGCCTGCTTAGTAAAGCCTATGAATTCATATTTTTGCAGCAAAGAAAATTCTTGGATTCTTTGTTGCTGGACACCTTTGGTTGCTGCTGGATTTTTGAGGAGTCTGAGTCAAAAATACTCCCTTTTCATTTTGACCTGTTTTTCATGAATCCTGGAAAAAACCCTCATGATCTGGGATTCTGTTTGTGTTTAAGTATATAATTTCCAAATAATTTCTTCTGATCCAGTAGAATCCTGTTACATGGGAAAAAATATTCACTGTGAAGGATACTTACAGAGGTTTTACATTGAAGTCTGTTCATTTTTCTCAGACCTACTTTTATAGCATTGTTGCTCTGTTTACAGCTTTTGGGGGCTGACATATTTTCAGTATTTATGGTGGCAAATGGCATCACCGTGTTAAGATAAATTCCTCAGTCCTGAAGCAGAGCTTGGAAGTGAAGTGACAGGAAAAAATACTGGGAAATAGATGAGTTTTGTATGCTTTTTGTCACCGCTCAGATGACACCCAAATCCAAGGGCTTTTTGATTTTTAAGCAGAATTTTCAATTCTGCAATACACTTAAAATTCCAGATTTCAGCTGAAACTCAAACTGTTAAACTAGTATAAAGGAATCTGTGCTGGAGAGATTTCCAGCCAGCTTGAAACACAACCAGTACTGGAATTTTCATTTGAAAAATCTGATCTTGCAAAACTGCTCTGTGTGTTTCCAGGCCATTAAAATCTGGACAATCAAAGATAAGGAGCTAAACTCCATGGATTTCTTGCAGCTAAATCTGACTTGCAGGGACTCACTCACACTGCAGGCAAACCTCCCATGTTAGAGGCTTGCAGACACAAATAACCACTACTCCCAAAGTTGCTTCAAAGCACTTAATCTGTTTTTAAATTTTTTTTTTTCAGTTAAGAACTTCCCTATTTCTTTCTGTTTTTTGGATGGAGGAGTTTTGTTTTTCTTAATAGTATCTGTACATGAATTTAACAGCTATAAATTAAGACTTTTTTGTAGAAACCACAAAACCAATTCTGATAATTTCAGAGATTTCAGAATTTCTGGAACTATATACAGAAATATAAAAGTGGTTCTGTTTTCCTGGATTTGAGTCTCCTACAAGCGGAGAGGGAAGGAATTCTCCCAGAAAGTACAGATCTGTCCATTTTCCAGGGGCACTAGGGAGCTGCAGACATGTAATCACTTTAATCACATCAGGGTTTGAGTACAAGTTATCGGGGAGGACATTACTTTTTCTCAGAAGTGACTGACACTCCCAAAAAATGTCAAATTTTTTCCTATTTTTGGAGATGAATTTGAAAGGCAACATTGGGATAATCCTTTTTGGTCTGGTGTTTCATTAAAAGAGGTAAAAGTGGTCATGGATCTCACATTTTGAGAGAGGAAAATCCTCCAAGAATAGAATACAATGTGCCAGCTGCTTCCTTATGGAATTTTCAGGAGAAGCAGAAGGAGGGCTCTTCTTTTAGTGTGTTAGGTGCTTGGTTGGGTGGGTTTTTTTTGTTTAGCTGGTTGGGTTTTTAATTCACAGAGGTTTTTCCTTCCTCTGCTTCCATTACAACATGTTGGAGTTTCTGGGAAGGGGTAGCAGTGTGGAGGAGTGGCTAGCAGACCTGAAGAAATTCGGTGGAATTTGTGAACTTCTCCAATCTCCCTTAGTCCATCTGAAGCATTTTATGATTATATTTCCAAGCTTTTGGGTTTTGAATGGGAACATTCAGAATATCCTCTGAATGAATACCCTGACTTGGAATGTCCCAGTTTTGGGAGGTGAATGCTTCTCCAGGTGTGCTAGCATTTTTTTTTTTTGTGTGTGCCAGCAGCCATAACAGCAAATCAAATCAATTTACATCTGATTCTTCTCTTGCTTTGAGGTCATTCCCTGAAATGTCCCTTGAAGAGCTGCATCCAAGCAGACCAAGGTGCTTTTGTACTAAGGGTTTGTGGTGTGCTGCTGCTTGGAGAATCCCTGCAAAACCTCACCTGACAGGGCAGCTCCCACTCTGAGCACCTTGTTTGCTTGAGTCTTTCTGAAGTTCATAGTCACAGGAACAAAAAAAACTGCAGGTCATTATGCCTGTGTAAATTAAGGAATGAAGGAATTAATATAGTCTAATTTTTCTGCTAATTTTGAAAAAATACATCAAAACTTTGAGAGTTCAATTCTGATGCTAAATTTGATTAACCATTTTTCTCACTCCTTGCCACAAAGGAATACAGAGAATCCTGATTTCATCTAAACTGGTGTGTTGTAAATTAAATCCCCCTTCTACAGGGAATTCACACCTTAATTTTCCCCTGTGTGACATAAATTTTTCTTAGGAAATAAAGCATGTTTTTTTAATTCTTGCCTGCTTCAGTGAAGGATCAGATAGTCATCAAGGCTGCAGCAAGGGTATGTGAGCACCCTGAGCTACATCAAAGGCAGGGCATGGCAATTCTGCCAGGGCCAGTATGAAGTGATAGACACAGATTCAGAAATGTGCTGGTGAACATGGGAAATCCTGCAAATAATGAGGTTATTGAGTCCAACAGGTATTAGATATTTATTTTGCATTTTTTACTGTAAAAGGAGAAAAAAATCAGCGTGAAACAAACCTCATTGTGAATGATGAATCTCATAGTCCTCAAAAGAGTAACCACTTCAGTTTAGCCAGAAAAAACCATAATGGTTCCTCCTAAAGATTGTATTCTTGAGATACTCATCAGTGTGTGCAAGAGTATTATATCACTGTCCTCTGGGAATATCCATTTCCATCTTTTTCCATCCCATTCTGTAAGACTCTGTAAAACTCTGTAAGACTCACTCTGTGAGAATGCAATGATTCCCTGAATGAAATCTCATTTTCTCTGACCTTTTTCCTGCTGAGGAACCCTATAAACACAGATCAGATATAAGCAGAATAGGGGAAAAGAAGCTACACTTTTCTGTTAAAAAAATTATCAAGTCTTCTGCATCTGGGGATGTTTATTCCCAGGGTGGAGAGAGGTGTTGGTTTTCAGAAGGACCATGGCCCTGGTTTCCATAGGTGTGGCATATGTGTGATTAGCCCTATTGGTTGGAATCTTCTTTTTGGGAAGAAAATCTATGCAGAGATTTGTTGAAAGGAAATGGGATGTGATGAAGATACAGGTTCCAATGCACCGTGTCCTCTGATGGATTTGTACCGTGGCTTAGAGGACATCAGCAGCAAAGCAGTCACCTGCTTTAGGTTGTTGGAACTGGTGCTGGGTTTGTTTAAAGCCAGATTGCTTGACATCTCAGAATCTTAAAATCATTTGGGTTGGGAGGGACCTTAAAGCCCCCCTCATCCCAAATCCCTGCCATGGGCCAGGACACCTTCCACTAGACCAGGATGCTCCAAGTCATAAATGAAGAGCTTAAAGCATGGGTTTGCTTGGAGAATTTAGGACTTTGGGAGCTTGTCCATAACCAACAAGAAACTAGTAGCACTGTCATTGCATTTCACTAATTTTCTGCATTGCTGGCACAAAAATGTCACTTTATAAAAAGCAGGTGTTATTGCTATTAAGGCACCCCTTTTTACCATGCTTGGCATTCAGAGTGTCCCTATGGCTGGAGTCAGATAATGGCTTTGTTGTAGTTGTTGTTGTTTTTTAAAGTCTATAAAAACTGGTCTTTAACCAAACCTTGAAGCAAGGATGTTTCTGTAGTGGGTGAAGAGGGGAGTAAGTCAGGCTCTTTGTCTACTTTTGGAAATATTATTGGAATATGATAGCATGTTGTTCCAGTTGACGCTGGAATGTAGGTAGGATGGGGATGTGGTAGGTCTGACCTTGAGTGAGACCACACCTGTGCCAGGACTACAGGATAAACCTCTGTTTTCTCCTCTTCCATTTTTAAAGCTCTGTGTTCCACATGAAGAGGTAACAGGGATTCAAAGACAAGCTGCTTAGGCCCATCCATTCTGCAGTGTTCTGGATTTTGCTGCAGAAATCCAGCAAATCCCAAAACCTGGTTGAATGATGTGTGGCCAATTTTAGCTAATCTTCAATCCAATTTATAGGCATTCCACAAGGAAGTGTATTCATGTTGCCTTGGACATTCCAACTGCTCCATGGAAAATGCAATTCTAAGACTTACGGGAGATTTTAAGCTATTTTTGTATTTGTTACAGATATTTTATCAAGCTGTAATTTAGGAATTGACTCTGCATTAAATTTATTCAGTGAGAAATCATGCTGGAAACTGCTGGTGAACAAGATTTCTAACAACTCCTGGTTTTGACAGTCTTGGAAGCATAAAAGGAGTAGCCTTTGTGGTTTCCTACATTCCTTCAGTCTTCAAAGGGCTCTCTGTCATTTTGGTTTGGCTTTTCAGGAGAACATGAACTCCAGTTCTTAATTCATTTGAACTTTAGGTACATCCTCAGAGTCTGTTCTGTTGGAGAGAGTGTGGAGAGCTTTCATTCGTATGGCCCCTCTTTTATCCCCCTTTTTAAGCTGAAATAGGAATGGTGCTGAATAATGTGAAATTCAGTGTTTATGTGGCAGGCTCCAAAGGTTCCTCTGAAATTGCATTATTTCTGGAGTTATAATGTACAACATGTTCTCTGAGGGTCATGTGTATGGGGGTAGGTGTGAGCAGAGGCCAGGGCACAGCACCAGTACAAAAAAAGAAGGCAGAGTCAATCCCAAAAACATGAGAGCAGCTGCCTATGGAAGCTGTCCTGGCCTGGGGCGAGTGGATAAGCATGTAAAGCCTAAGAAAACTAGGCATTGTTTCCTTAGGAAAGTTTGTTTAACTAATAGACTTAATTTGCCAATGGTTATCTTTAAATTAGAATTTGCAGTCCTGTGCCTGATTGCTTCAAGATGTACTTTTTTTTATTTTCCTTCAAGGACTCTTAAATCCCAGGAGAATCCCTTCAAACATCTGTTCTGGCTTCTCTGGAGATAGTGATGGGTGGCTGCTGTGATACTGTAATTAGATGTGGCTCCTTGATTAACTGGGATTCCTGTGTCCACCTGGTGACATCTTTAAATGGGAGCAGATAAGTGCATCCCATAAGCAAAATGAATGCATCCATCAAAATGCTGAAATGTATTTCATGGCTTTATTTATATATTACTTCTATTTTGTACATATAATTATCTAAGTTCTTTTATGTATAATCTTGGGAAATTATCACAGGTTAAGTTCATGGTTTGGTGCAAGTGCAAGGAATTATGTGCACCTATGAAAATTATTTTAACTACCTCATGAAGGATAAAATTCCTAAAAATTCAGTACTCATCTGATACTACTCTTATCAAAGTTGCCATGGGTTTGAGAGACAGTTCTTGGAAAATTGTGTGGCCTTGTGTATTACTCCTTCCTGACATGTTTTGTGAGAAGGTTCTGACCATTTTGTTAAGTGCTTGGTCCTGCTGATGTGTAAAACGCCAGCCTGGCATTATTTAGCAGACTGGGCTCTTGTTGGAATTTAAAGGAAAAATGATATTCTGAGTCCTGGACAATTATAAATGAGAGCTGGATGTAGCAGCTTCTCTCTAGCTGGGCAGGTTGAGTCTCAGCCCCCTCAGTTCCTATGGCTGAATCTATAGATTGATCTAAATGTGTCTGTTCTTGGATTTCAGGTCTGGATCTAATCAGCTGAACTTCTCCAGCGTGTGGGGATCGTTAAATTGGACTTGGAGCCATGAGAAAATGCTCTGGAAAACTTGGAGCTGGGTCATTCAAGCAATACATAAAAATAGAGGCTACCAGGTATTCACACTTGATCTATCATCATTTTTTTTGCTTTGCTGGAGGAATGGATTCCAGGGAAGTACCACTTTATCTCTGTTAATGCCAGTGGCCAGTTTCTAGTGTAGAGAAAGAAAAATAATATTCCAGCCTTACTTCATTGTGATGATGGTGATGGTGGTTGTGATAGGGGCTGGTGAAAAAGGAGTTAGTTGGTGACTTTCTTTTCTGTTGGAGAGGCTGCTTAGGATTAAGTTTGGGAAAGGATGCAGTTGGTAACTACTGGCTGAATGCTCTGCACAGGAGGTGAAACACTGAGTTTATACTTTGTCCCTCTCACTAATCATTAAATACACATGAGGAGCATGACAGATGGGCCATGTTCCACATTTTCAGAGCATATTTCAGAATTAATTGTGCTGACAACATTTTAGAAAGAGCAGCTCCAGACTCTTCTCTTTAGCAACAGTGGCTTCTGGCTGCTGTCAGGCAGATGAGCACGTTTTTCTGGGTTTCTTATCTTGGGTCTGGCTCACACACTCACTGCACTGATGATTGGGGCACGGCGGGAGCATTACCTACGTTCATTAACCAGGCTTCAAATACTTGCAGCCATCAACAGCTTTTTACCTGAGTGCCTGTGCATTTGGGAGGGGGAATAGCTCTAGACTAGATAAGGAGAGGTGGGAGGGAAGCCTGGAATGGGATCCAGGCTGTGTTGTTGTTTGTGGCCAGTACAGATGGCTGTCAGGGATCCAGAGGGCTGAGGTCTGGTCTGCAGAGAATTCCAGCGTGGTTTAGTCTAGACTAAACACTTTTGGATGCACCAAGTCTATCAGTCTTGCTCAGACTCCTCTGCCAGGGACTAATTGGGGCTGATGATTGCCTGCCACGAGAATTGTGAATTCCATTTCAAAGGTGCTTTTTTTGTTCTTTTCCTTTTTTAAAAAGCACTTTACAGGTTTTGGCAAGAGGCTGCTTTTGGCTCCAAAATGACAAAAATGCTTTCAGTATAGATTTAGGCATAACTGTTAATATTCTCCAGATTCCTTCATTGAAAAGCCATGCCAATTACAAACAAACAAAAATTCACCCCTCTCTCCAATTTAATTAGCCAAATTTACTTTCTGTTCCTTTCTTTTCAGCCCATAAAAGCTCTTTCCTTCAGGCCTTGAAATACAGAATGCATCCTTTCATTCTGGTTTTGATAGATGTCCGTTATATGTTTCTCCCACAAAATTTGCATGTTGTGGTGGGATTTCCAAAGCATTCCCCCTCAGCCTCATATTT
Organism: Climacteris rufus; assembly: GCA_013398175.1. Classification (NCBI taxonomy): domain Eukaryota; kingdom Metazoa; phylum Chordata; class Aves; order Passeriformes; family Climacteridae; genus Climacteris; species Climacteris rufus. The sequence goes on from VZRZ01002950.1 coordinate 139,678, forward strand.
CTCTGGTTGGAGTCAGGAGGATCATTGTTAAGCTGATTCTGTGCGTCCAGGAAATCTCCTTCTTGCTCAGACAGTTTGTTTTTTGTTAATTCATTTCTTATGAAACACTTTACCTGGTTAGTCCTTGAATATCTTTACTTCATTCTGAGTTTTCAATGCATATCACTTGACAGTAAGAAGAAAAGGAAGATGATACATAGTGTAATAAAATGGATTTTAGGAATTGCTGAAGACTTTCTTTCAAATTTTAAGAGGAGTTTTGAAGCATCTTCTGACCCCATCCTCAGCTTTATCAGTTATAGGAAGAAACCTTAATGGCAGATATTTTAATGGTGGCCAATTGATCAAAGGGTTTTTTTTGAGAACAGATACCAAAAGCCCATCATTGTTAAAATTAAGGCCTGGAGGTTTTCTGTGAGGGTTTTTTTTTGTGTTTCCATAATGCTAATTCAGAAACAAGATCTTGTAAAAGTTGTGAAGTTTTTAATAATGCAATTTAATAAACGTACATTTCCAAATTCTTATAAAATCAAACCCACATCCAGAAGTAGCTGCAAGAAAGCTGCAGAACTCGTGAAAAAGGTGAAAAACAGAAACTTTGCAAAGGAAGACAACTTCTCACATGAAGCTCTTCAGCCTGCTGCCTTAAGAAATGGTGTTTATAAGCATAAAGTAGGGATTGGGATCAGCATATGGCTCTGATTGAGATGAGATGAAAAGTTGCTGTTTCTCAAAAATCCGCCTAAAGCTGGTCAAAGTTTGAGGAGCTAAAAGATCTAATAATCACCCTTGTGTACGTTACTGTAAGAATCAGATAATTATTGTCTTCTCTGTGAGTGGCAAAGTTAATTTCAGTATTGTTTTGAAAGTCCTAGCTCAGCTGTCTGGTTGGATGGGAAGAAATGCAGACTCCCAGAAAAGTTCTCCTCACTTACTCATGGTTTCATAATTTGTATGGTAAAGCCTGTTTTGTGATGAGTCAGGCAGTTCTGGCTCCCATTTTGTGGGATAAAACTCCTGACATCCTGTATTCCTCTTGTTGCAGTAGCAGCCCCTAGAAATCCTGAGATTCTCCAAACTTGAGATTTGTGTGAAGTCTTTGGAGCTGCCAAATTTCTCTTTGCAGTGAGATCTTCTCCTGAAGGGTCATATTCCTGCTTACTCCTGCCTTTCTGTTCCCTCTTATTCCTTGGAAAGACTTCTGAGGAGCTGGCAGCTGACCGACCCTGACAGGATCATAGGAATTTGACTCTTTGGTGTTCTTCGTATAGATGAGGGAAATTGCTGAATATAAGTACACACAAAGAAGAACTGAGAGGCAATGAGGAATGGTAATTCCAGCTTGAGACTGTCACCTGTCAGTCCAGGTGAAAATCAAGCTAAAAGGTTTCTGTAATTAAAGAGTCCAAGGCTGATCTTTAAGTAAAGCATTTGCACTCACTTGTAGGAGCTTAAGCCTTAAGTTGTGTGCCTTCTAATTACATCAGCCCAGGAATGGAGGTGTTGGGAACAGCACCAAATACAACAGGAGCTGCCAAGAGTGATTGCTTCCAAGCATTCATGTGGAATCTTAGCCTGTGCTGAAGTCACAATGTATTTTAGTGGTAATTCTTTGACTCTCTGCTATGGTGTTAGTTCAGTCATGGCCTTGTAACAGACAAAGTGGAAGATGCTGGAGAAATGCCATGTTAAAACACATAATGCTAGAACTGGAAACACTGGGTTCTTATGTTATTTCAAAAATGAGGATATAACATACCTAAAACAAGAACCCAAATATTTTCTTATGAATTTTTCTTATGAATCTTCAATGAATTTGCCTTGATTTACACCAGCTTAGTGTCACAGCACATTTCTTATACTAAGGCTAGCTGTACATGGGAGATGTGCAAAGGACTTTTTTCTTAAAGAAACTTGGGATTGAAAGAAAGAAGCAATAAAATGTAGAAGAGGCCTTGTCACATGGTTTGAATTTGCCTGGCCCATAGCCAGCAGCTGTAGGTTTGATTTGTATCCCAGCAGGTCACTGCAGACCATAGCATTTCTGTTAAAATGTGCTTAAATTTGTTAAAAGGCAGCATACACAGATAGTATATGATCAGTTATCAATTCTAATAGAATTTCCCTACAAAATTTGGCAGGGAAACTGCTGTATGCCTCCCTGTGACCTGTTTTGCTCTTTCTTCTAATACATTTTTTTTGGTTTTACTGTACTTAAACCCATTACCTATTCTAAATTCCTTCCAAATGGCAAATGAGGGCATTTTGTATCATCCTAATAAAAGCTGAAATACATTGTAACAGAATTAATCTGCTTATTAGGAAAAGAGTATAAAACTCAATCAATATAATTATTTTAACTAAGTCCATAAAGTATAAAGACTATTTCTTGGCTTAGGTGATGCAGGTGGCGAACAATCTTACAAACCTGTAACGAGTTTTATCTCTTACCTCAGAATGAAACACCTTTTTTTTTTTGCTTTACATTCTCAGCACATTATTTGTTTATTGTTATTTCTTGGTTTTGCTCTGTCTTTAGTGTTAGAAATCCTACAGAGTTTTGCCCTTGGTAGAAGCAGGATTAAACCTGCTAAAAGCCAGCAGTGGTATGAAAAAAGAGTAGCAGGCAGGCATTAGCCTCTTGGGAAAAGGCATTCCAGCAAGGAGCACTACATCTCAGAGTATCATAAAGCCTTCCTTGAAACTGGAAAGTTCTCATTTTAAACTGCTGCAGCTGTCTCAGGTGATCAGCTCCCCACAGGCTCTTCTTCATCCCTCCTGCCTGTGACTTGATTAAATTGATGGATTCTGAAGGGAATCCTCAGAAAACCACCATTTTAGCGATGGTATTTTTCCAAAAACCAATTGATGATAATTAACAGAGCAGCAGCACTGTGCTTCATTTTTATAGAGCAATAACTCCTTTCAGAAGCAGCCCAAATTTAAGGCTGATGACAGCATTACTGTGCAGCAAAATGGAGGTGTCAGTTCTCTTCCATCTCTCAGACTGGGAGGGAAATAATTTGGTGCTCACAGCAATCAGAACAGAGTCATTAACATATTAATAGAGAAATAATAATTCCCTGTCTCTGTCCCTGGCTGAGTTTTGATGCTCAGCCTACCCAGGCTCTGGTGATTGCTGCAGCTGAAGTCCAAATTCATCCCTAGAGCATGGCCAAGGGGTCTAAGAGTGACAAAAAGAGTAGAAAATAAAAAAAAAACTGTGAAACCCAAAGAAGCTACTGCTGTTCTGTGTTTCTGGGCTGCAGGATTGGAACACCGAGGGAGAGGAATTAAGGAAAGGATAAACCTGGAGTTCACCTGCCTGGTCAGGGAAGGATAAAAAAATGGGATGCAAGTGATAAGGTACAAAGTGATGAAATGCTTCCTTTTTGGTTCTTTCATCCTTTCACAGGTGATGAGAACAAAGACATACCTGAGAAAGTACAAGGGACTTTGAACAGTTGCTGACTCAACATCTGTGGGATGCTGAGGAGCTGACTTCAGCATCCTGTAATGAAAGGAAATTCTGAGGTTTCTCATGGGATATTTGGGTGGTTACTGACCATGTCTGTACCACTGTGATGTGGGGGACAGTTCAGCCTCTTCTTTAGGGAATGCCTCAGTGACTTGTGCAGTGTGTGGATGAAGGGTGGGTGCCTTCCTTGTCTGGAGTACGCAGTGCTTCATTTCACCAGCAGCCAACATGAGCAGAGGGCTGGCAAAATCAGTTCTCTGAGTCAGCTTGGCAAAATTCAGAGTTTGTGTTCATCATGGATACAAACTTTAGAATAAAAGTGATTTTGTGTTATTAGTGGGATGGGAATTATGGATGGGATAGGTGATGTTTGTAGGAGAGGCATGGAGATGGAACAGAAACCCCCTTTCCACGTTATGTTGCAGAATATTTATGTCACATGTGGGACAATAATAGAACTTTAGTCTTCATCCCTTTCCATCCTCAGTCCTTGCAAAGGCAGGCAGCTATTTGCACCACTCTGGGCTCTGCAGATGGGCTGTCTCGTGTCCTTCCCCAGCAGAAAACATCCATTTTCTGCTTTGTGCCTTCCTTGGGAGAAGAAAAGATTTTTGGGACTGGTAACTTCCTCCTTTTTTTTATCTAACTTGATGCTGGGGCGACAGGACAGGCATGGGGAAGGGTGACTTTTCTTTGAAATGATTCACCTAAGAGAAAAGGTCATAGCTGGCACCAGGAATGAGAGAAAATCAATGCCTGTGTCTGGTGTAAAGGAAGAGGCAGGAGCAGCAAAGCTGCCTCAGCAGCTGTGCCCCACCTCAGTCTCCAGTGCAGTTTTTGTGGATACCTGTGCCCCGAGAGTGGCTGGGCTTGTCGGCCTTTGGAGCACTCAGGTGTGGGAAAACTGAGCTCAGTGCATGTGGAGAAGGTCAGTGGATTGGAAGAAAATCCAGAATTTACTGGAGTGTGCTGCACTGAGGGCATCAGGTTAATCTATCCGTGTGTGTGAGGTATGAATTTTGCATTAAACAGTCCGTTTACACTGGGTAAGTGGCAGCTAAACACGATTTAATAGATCTCTAAGAGCAAGTGAGCCTTTTCCAGTTTAAAGAGAGTGAGGAAAGTCCACTATTGCCATTTATAGTCCAACCTTCCAGTAGTCTGATACTCCCCTAACTACACCCTGAGAGAAATATCCCATATTTCAGAGTCTTCATCGTGGTGTAGGAGCACCTAAGTTGGTTCTGCCATCTCTATTTTCTTTTGGTGTGGAGTTGCTGAGGTGATGTCTTTGTTTAAGGGAAATGAAGTCAGAGTGAAGGAAATCCCAGCCCTAAGGGCTGTTCAGACATTTGAATATATTCTCTTTATATAAATTTCAGTAGGATAACTTTGGGAAATACCAGCTGCCTCTCTCCTAATTTTACTTTTCTATGGACCTTCTATTTTCATTTTGCATTTAGAGTCTTAACTTCTAAGTTAAGACTTTTTTTATCTCTGCCTTTTTCATATTTCATTATCTGCTTTGCTATTTCTCTTCCCCTTGCCATTCTCTGCTTTTACACTCCTTTCTTAGGGAAGCAGGAAAATTAATATTGGAATGATTTTTAGTGCTGTAGTTTAAGCTTTGAAACTTGCAGCTTTCCCTTGCTTTCCCTGAGCAGATGAAATCTTCAGTGTGAGAGCAGTGGCACAGATTTTCTGTGTAGATGTCAGAATGAGCAATTATTCTTAATACATCCAGAGTAAAATCTCCAGTTGTATCATTTCAGCACAGCTCTGTGTCATTCCAGTAGGAACATCCAGCTGAAATGGATGATACCTTGCCAGGATGTAAAAGGAACCCTCCTTAGGACAACACTTCTCCTTCATCTGAAGTTGTTCCCTTTTTCATTGTATTATACATGTTTTTCAGCTGGTTGTTTTAACTCATTATTTTCTGAAGATCAGCAGAATTTCTGTATTTCTGTTTAATAATAATAATAAACAGAAACAAAAATGCTGTTTATTTAAAATATTTTACAATGTAAGACATACAGCTCCAACTCGAGCCTCATTAAAAGAACTTTGCCAAAAATGGAAAGCCTCTGGAGGCCTATTAGAGTGAATTATCCTAATTAGAAGCATGAATTCTGTCCTAACAGCTCAAACTGCTTCAGTGGATCTGGAATTTTCCCAAAACCTGCCAAAACTTAAGGACCCGTGTCCATCTGGCTTCCCTTGCCTTGTAAGCAGGACAGAGAGCAGCCAAGTGCTGTCTCTGCCAGCTGTAAATTCAGAATATCATTTAAACAAAATGCTTAACTAACAGCAGAAACTGCTTTGGCTTTGCTGAGCACGTGTAAGATATTTTTAGATAAGAATTCTCATTATCATTGCTAACAGAAAAGACCTGCTTTTCTTCCTATAATCATTTTGTACAGGTGAGCAGTGGGAATTAAAACTCATACCTGAGTCTCTGCTGTGAACCATTCAGGAGGGTGGAAAGCACGGAAATGAACATCCACAGCAATCAGAACTGTCATTTTGAATGTCGTCTCCCCACTGTTCCTGGCCCAAGGTTTAGGTAAATGTTCCCAAAGAAAATAGTCTCTTTGTGTAAACTATCTCTACATTGTCTGCTTTAATTGAAAAGCATCAAGTGGCATTTCCTTCCCCAGAGAATTCCCTGGCCTTGTATTGCCAGATGTGGCCATAATTCACACAGCTGTAAATCAAACCAGTCCCTTTCTCCATCTTGCTGAAAGCTGGACTTCTCAGATGCTCTTTGCTATTGGTTCCCCCTCAAAATTAGAAAGTATTGTTACAACATAATATGTGAACTTAATCTCCTGTTCTTTTTCAATTTGTCTGACACTGATAAGGAGTTTGAAATGGTGATGAGTTCCTGGCAGTGCTCCTATGGGGTTGAAACAGCCTGGAATGGTACCCTGGATTCCCAATGCACTGGCCATAGGTGTAAGTCTTCTGGCACCTCCTTCTTCCCAAGGGAAGTAGGTTTTGCCCCTGTTTTATGCTGGTTTATGTACTGCCCACGCTGCTGGCATCCAGCTCTGAGTGACTGTGATCCTGAGAGCACTAGAGAGCTGGATATAAAGCTGGAAAGGTAACTCATCCTTTTGAAACCAGGCACCCTCTTGCAAGTTCAAATGACTTTCAATGTGGGATTGCTGGATAGAGCAGTTTTTCAATTCCAAATTTAACACAGAAACCTCATTTCATAGTTTCAAAATTAGGAAGGTGTCTTTTACTTCTTCGTTTGCTTGTTCTGTGCAGAATCTTCTTTCTTGCTGCTGCTTTGTCTTTTCTCCTGGGTAGCCACTTGCAAAGTGCTCATCTTAAAACTCATTTTCACCTCTGAGTTGCTGGACTCTTCAGGGAACATCCAACTCTTTCTAAGGCATAAGCCAATGCAGGTTTTGTCTTGAATTCCACTTATGCCAGCTGAGGATGTTTGGGTACTCAGTCCTTCCTGAAGAAAACAATAGTGGCAGCTACATAAAGCTTTCTGTGCATTAGCCACATGTTGTGTCTGAATCTGGGATCAGGTAGGAGACCTTTTTTGTAGGACACTCCCTTTGTTATATTTCTTTTGCTGTGCAATTTTTACTAGTAAACGATATTATTCCTGCCCAGTAGCTATAAAAATGATAGTAAATTATTTCTTTTTTCCAGTGGGGCTGATATTTCTAGAAAAAGACATGTTTGTTGCATTTTCTGTAAATGCTGTTTTATACAGAAGTTATTTATTTATTAAACCATAAGGAGTTTATGCAGAGGTTTCGTTAATTCTATGTCATGCTGGAAATGCTGTCCTAAAAAATGGTGTCTCTGGAAGGGATTGAATTAAGTGATGTACAGGGATGAGCAAAGGTGCAGATAAATGTAATAATGTCTTTACATGACTGTTTGAAGGCAGCAGCTGACAAGTAAGTTAAATAGCAGAATTTCTCAATGCCAAAGCTGCTTGAAGCTGATAATTACCGTGCCTTTGAGAAAGCAAAGCCCTCTCATTATAAATATGTGATGAACTATGAATTCCCACCTCATGCAAAACTATCTGAGATTAAATCTTTTTGCAATTTGCATTGGCCAAATAATTATATCTGGTTAGGCTCACAGTTTGGATGACGCTTTCCCTGCCCTCGGGTTTATCCGCTGACTCCAGGACCAAGCCACAATGTCAGACAGCTCGAAGAGGTTTCATATGGACTCTGTTTTGGCTATTTTCAGCTGTGCTGCTCCTTCCTGCAGTCTAATCGATGCAGCCCTCCGAGAAGTGCTTCTCCATTCTGTGCCTTGCCTTGCTTCCTGCAGCTTTGCTTGCCAAACAGAAACATCCACTTAAAATGCAGAGGCTTCGTTAAAGCCGCATTCCCCAGAGTGATCTCTTCCCAGTTCCGAGCAGTAAACCACAGCTAAAACAGTAACAGAGAGCTGGTGTGCGCAGCGGGGCTCAACTCCGACAGCAACATCTGGATTTGTTCGGATGAGCAGGCAAAGAGGGATTAGGAGCAGCATTTTCGGTGTGTTGGGCGTTTTGGTCACCCTGGGTACGTGCTTCATCCCGTTCGCTGTGACAACGGGACGGTCAGGAGAGCAGGGTGGGATGATGGCAGAGCTGAAACCTGGGAAGGGATTGCAAGAGGCCTTTGCAAATGCAAATCCAGGCCATTCCCAGCACCCCGAAGACGCCCCGAGGCAGTTGCCTCATTGTTAAGTCAAATGTGTTGCGTGGATGGTTTCAGTGTGTGTAAGGCTATGTTGTATTCGAAGGCCACTTCCTCAAACAAATTATTCTTTTGAAATATGTGCAAGATTTAAAATATCTTCCTCCAGTCGTTTCAGTTGGAAAGAGTGTGTTTTCCTCTGCAGAGATGTGCAGCGGTGGCCCCTGTGTTCCCCTCATCCCTGCTGGCAGCTGGAGCTCTGATGTTAGAAGGAGCAAGAATGCATCAGCAGTTCCCTCACTCCTGAGTATCCGTTTGAATCCCTTTGGGCATTACATCACTTTGGGAATCGCTGTGACCCCATCAGGGACACTTACCTTTAGGTGGTGTGATGCTGCATAAATGTGAGATGTCACCCAGTGCTGCTTGTACTGGTGATACCTTCTGTTCTTCCCAATCCATTGTAAGGAGCTGCCTGTGTGTTTCTGGAAGTGTAACTTGACCTGCATGTCATTTGCTTTTATTCAGCAGCCTCTGTACCTGAACTTGCAATGATGGTTCTCTTAAAAAAAAAAAAAAAAAAACCAAAAAAAAACCAAACACCTCCTGAGTGACATTTGGGCTGTTATGCAAAAGGCCCAGCACTGGATGAAACTTACATTCTCTGCACCTCTAATTACATTTTCTTTCTTTTTGTGTCTTTTCCCTGTGAATTCTGCAGAGTTGTCTCTTGTCTTTCCATACAGAACCTTGCACAGTGGAGACATCAGCTAGGCTCGCAGGATGAAGAATCACCTATTACCTTCTTCAGGTGTGGTTAAACGTCAGTTCAAATATCTTTGAGATGTTACAATAGATTTCTCCTGAACATGAGTTAATTTTCTCTCTTGTGCTACATGTCCTGGAGCTTTTATATGTCTGGAAACATGCATATTTCCTCTTCCGAGAACACAGATGTCACAGCTTACATCGCTGAGTGACATTTTTTACAGCTGTTTTTGCTCTTTAACAATTTGTTTCTTTCCTTTGTAGCTCGAGGAAATGATGGAAAATTAGCCAAAAGCATTGTGTGAGTCATGAAGTGCAGAAGTGCTGGCAAACATCGATTCCCACCATGGCAAGAAGAGCTCTTGGGGTGGTGAATTCCAAAGAAATGGTTCTGTGGTGGCTGGCACGGGCTGCAGCAGGAAAGTCACACAGAGAAAGGAGCAAGGCAGCAGGTAAGAATCTCAGTGTCTCATCCATCCAGATACTTTGTGGTTTCCCAGTCTGTGGTGTGGGGAGCACATCAGCAGGTTATCCTTGGAACACTCGGGCTGCTGAGTCAAGTAGGAAGAAGGTGAGAGTGAGCAACAGGGAGAGAGGGAATTACTGATTTGGGACTGCAGCAGTGAGAAGGGAGCCAGGCCTCTGACTGCAAGGTTTTTTTCTTCTTCACAGAAATAAGTAACCCGAGGTACAAGATTCTTAACACTTTGGCAAGATACTTCTTTTTCCTCTCTTGGCTTCTTTCAGTTTTAGACAACTATCCCTGTCTGATTCCAAACTAATTCCAGCCACCACTGCTGCTGTACTGGCACTGTTCCAGCCTATCTGTGGCTGTGTGTGCCCTGATAATTGAGTGCCTGTGTGGCCCCAAAGTGCAGAAACAGCTGCATCACCTCCCCGTTTGAAATCATGTACTTAAAATAATCTTTAATTTGGTGAGAAGTAGAGAATATTGGATAATAAAGTTAGGCTCTGATTTTTAGGTATTTGTTTTAAAGACAGGACCAGCCCAGTATCTTTCTGTGTGTATTTAAATGGGAAACTGTAAAGGTCACTCTTCAAATATCAGGCCCTACCGAGACTCCTTCAGTCACCACCATTAGTTACTTTGCAAAAAAACCAGTGTTTTCAACTCAGGATTTTCATGTCACAGTCTTGGTACCAAATACCTTGTGGTAAATCTTATTTCACAGCTTGGACTTCACCCAGTATTGGGATTATACCCTGAGTATCCTATTTGAAAGGGCAGAGCATATTGTACTATGTACAGGTGCAGAAACAGCAAGCCAGCTTTGCTCTTAAGTGATGAAAACTGGTTTCCTGGGAAGGTAGCTGTACATTTTCTCAGAACTTTAGGCAGCATTATATTAAAATGTGTCACTTCTGGACACTCAGGCTTAGATTTCGTTTGTCTTTCAGCTCTTTCTTGGTAGATTGTAACACTAAATTTGAATTCAATTCTATGAAAGAATTTTAACCAGTATTAAAACTGAAAAAAGCTGAAAAAAGACCCAACACCTTATTAAAAGTGAGCTGATCAGTTTGGAGCCCCAGATTAACTGGGAAATCCCTAGGACAGGATATAAAATCACTAAGACTTTGATGGGTGTTTTTTCTGTACTTTTGCACCTAGGATAATCCCTAGGAAAAAAGCAAACAGGGTTGTTAATAGTACTTGTTTTGCTTTCCTTCATCTAGAAAGCTGACAGAGGAGCCTTTTTCTTTCCAGTGCAGGTGGTTCAACCCTGGAGCACCTGTATAACCTCATGGATCCTGGGTTTATAAGTGTTGTTTGCAGGTCTAGCTGTCTTCTTCCAGATCTGGCAAGTGTCAGCTGCAAGGCACAAACCCGGAATTCTGTTTATTTTGTTTGATCTCAAAACCAACACTGTATCTTTAAGGCAGCATCTTGAAAAATGGTTAACAGTTAAATCATTACTTTTTCTCATTTGCTGCTTTTACACTTTGAATTCAAATGATTTGCACACAAATCTCACTGTAAAGCACCTGAGAAGCTAAAAAAATAAGAGCACTTCTATGGGATTATAGATATTTCAGGTTCTTCACATGCTTAAGCGTTCTACTGTAGCACAGGACTTAATAATTCCAAGAAAAAGTTTTGACAGGTATTTTAGGGGTAATCTGGTTTATCTACATCACACTTCTGGCATTTAATTCAGAATTATTATTCAACATGTACCTGTGCAGTCAAAACAAAATCTTTGTATTTTTCACTTAGGAACCATACCTGTGCCTGTGATGACATTGCTTCAATAAAATATAAATACTTAAATTCTGTAATGGAAGATGTAATTTGGGTATTTCCTTGATGTATTTTGGAGGATGTTTTTCCCTGTGAGCCTCATGTTCCAGCTTTTCTTTAGGCCACTTGGACAGCCCTCTCCTTAACCTACTGCTTAGATTGCAAATTTTGCAGGAACAAAGTCTTCTTTAACATGGAAACTGCATCTTGGACCTATTTGCCATCTCTACCTATTTGCCAAATTTTGTTAGAATTGGACAGCAAGACCAAAACGCATTCAGGAAGCACAGATGTACACAAAATCATAAAAAAAAGTTTTCTCTCTACTGTAAATAAGCAAAAAAAAGAAAAAATTTGCAGTTTTCCATCACTTAACTTCAATTTAATCCATTTGCAAGAGCTCTTGGTAGCCTGTATGTTGTTTTCTAATAAATGGTAGCAGTTGTGAAGAGGAAGAGCTTCAAGATTTAGCCTATAGTGACAGATCTTCACTCCCTTGATTCTCAGATAAATATGTGAAGTGAGAGAGTGACCTTTTTTCACTAACTTCAGACTTTAATGTTGGCAGTGCTGTGGAAAGAGGTTAATTGGAATGTCTTAATGGGAAAAAAAGGCCTCCTTCCTGCAAAATAATGAAGCTTGTATCCTAACTGGCAGGAAAAGTACTTTAAAACAAGATTCTTTTAAAGAAGAAGTGAAAGGCTGCTTAGCTTATCAGTCCAAGAAGGCCAAGGGTCCTTTGATAAGGATTTTCACAGACCAGTAGAATGTTTTCCAGAGTCATTAGCTTGGGCTCTGTGTTTTTTAACTGTCTAAAGAGTCTTCTTTCCTACCATACTTTTCACTTGGTGCCTCTTCTGTTTCTTTCTTCTTGCTGCAACAATATCCTTTAATATTAATTATTTAATATTAATTAATTAATCTGTATTTGAAGCTACAAACATGTTATCCCTTGGATGTGCTGACCCCTTGGTGAAATTGGGTACTGCCTATTAGCAATCCAGTGTTTTCTAACACCAGTTTATACTGAGGATCTCTCCTTCTTCCATAGCACTGCATAAAAGTGGGAGTGCTTTGGAATGGATAGAGTGGGATTAATCTAAATATACTGATATTTGGAAAAGGAACCTGGAACAGAACAGTGGGTCAGTGTTGTGCTGCTGACTCAGGCAGAATGGGCAGCGGGCAGTCCCAGCCCAGGCCAGCGCAGATGAGGCACATCAGTGAAAGCTGGGATGAAAAGAATGCAAGGATGAAGGGCAGGGAATGATATTACAGCATAAATAAAAATGGGAATAAAGCATCCTGAGCTGTCAGCACTTAGAACCATCAAGAGAAGTAAATCAAAGCTCAGGCAGGTTCACAGCCTCCATCATCTGCAATGGTTCTTGGGCTGGGCCCACCAAGGGCACTCACCTTTGCTTCCAGTGACTCAATATAAAGGCACCTCTTATCCTCCAGCTGTTTTAGAGGATATTCTGGGCACAAAAGGATAAATATTTTATTAGAAAAATGTGATTGTCAGCCCAGATTATTTCAGGATATTTTCAGTCCTGGTTTCTCTTTTTTCCCAGTCCTCGGGGCTCTCTTCGAGCCTTTCAGATGTATTTGCCTACTGGAATTTTTGAGCAGAGAGAGGAAAAGCAGTTCTCTTCAGAAGTGGGGAGTGGGCTGCTTTTCCAGGAAGATTTAAGGTAGAGTTTAATTTTACATGGAGCCTCCCATACTTGAGGTACACTGTGGTGTTTTATACGGTGATGTGTTAAATATAGAAAGGTGACTTAGTAGGCAGAACAGAGCAACCACTCAATCACTTCACACATATAACACTGGAGAGTGAATGAAGGGCTTCAGTAGCAGCAGGGCTGGGATTCCTGACCTCTGGCAGCTCCCACTGGGGTGATTTTAAGGAGTTACTGATTTCTTTCCACTCTGCCCCTTATCAGAGGGAACAGCCCACTGCTGGCACAGACAACAGAGAAAGGTAACTTTAAATCATCCCCACATGCCATTCCTGAACTCAGGAGTTAGGGCCAGATTGCAGCATAGGAGAGCTTTCATATAAAGTTGGTCCAATACTTAAAAACCTTTTAAATGACCTGAGCTGATGAGTGGTTTTGCTGGTTAAATCATGTGAAATACAGACCTTTATGGAGTTGTAAAAAAATTAGATAAAATCCAGTGCTTTTTATTATATTTGTCTTGAAGGTGTTAGATTCAGTAAAACCTGCAAAGACAAGGAGTTCAAGTACTGCAGAAGATAAAAATGGTGTGACCAGAACATGCTGCTGCTAGACCAAAGGGTTTAAGCAAGCTAAAAATTACTGAGAATGACCAAAAGGTACTGAGATTTAAGTCCCATTTCAGTATTCTATATGATTGCTTTTAGGCTTTCCATAGAAGGTTTTAAGAAGGTTACTCCAGTTGTAACGTGTGAGCCTAAAGTTCAGGAAATATTTTGGGTTTTATTAAGGAAAAAGGAAAGTCTGTGCCTGTATTTCTTGTGGGGCAATTAGAAATACCATGTCCTACCATGGGACTGAAGGATGGCTTCATCCTTCACAGGGAACTTCCTAGTTCCCTATGGGTCTTGGGGATGACTGAAAGGCACTTGATTTGCTATTTGGTACCCACCAAGGAAGTTTTACATGACCTGCTCCTGTTGTATTTCCAGGGAAAATCTCTGCTCTGCTGTGGAATGAAAGGACACACCAGGTAGCAGTGCCTAGCACTCAGAAGTGGCAACTTCTGTTTCTTTTCCTGGCTGAGTGAGCACTTCACCTCCTGCCAGGTGAAGTGACACATTTACCTGTCTTCTGCTTCCTCCCCCCCTTAGCTGGCTGGCTGATACTCCTTATCTTCTTGCTCCTTTTTTCCATTCCCTCTGTTCTTTTTTTTGGCAGTGCCCTGGTTGGCTTAGCTGGACCTGCTCCAGCAGCTGGAACTGGGCAATTCTCTTCAGCCAAGTCCACTGTGACACTGTTACCTTGGAAAAACAAGACTGAAGGCTCAGCTAATGACTGATGGATCCTGATCAGTGAGTTGTGTAAGTAGGAAGTGAAAGGCATCAGCCAGTGCCCCAGAGCTGAATTAAAGAGTGTTTCTGGTTTGAATGTGGAATCAGCAAGCTGTAAGCTGGCACTCACTTTGCCCTGGGTTTGAATTCAGTCTTTCTCCTGTGCTGAATTCAATTTTAGTGGACTGTAGAATGAAGCCTGTGAAAAGACTGTGATATCAAGTGTCTCTTCCACAAAGCAGCAAGGCAGCAAATAGTAAATCAAGAGACTAGAAAAAGGATCATGTTTCATGCTACATGGCACTCTAGGAGAATCATTAAATGAGAGAGTTTTTGTTTTATTTTCCACTGAATAGTGATAAGCTAAGGCCTTTCTTCCTTTGAAATTAAAAATAGGTATTTTTTTCTTAAAAATGCAGTTCTTTGCTAATAAGAATCCAAGTTTACACATTCTAATTATTTGGGTATTTGACTGAAGGACGTGGTACTCTTCCTCAGGCTCTGACAGGGTGAATGATGCTGGCAGGGAGTGAAGCAAACAAGTGGTAGCAGTTACTGATATTTTAAATTAGGCTTGAATTTTCTCAGATAATTAACTTCCCATTTGAGTCTGAATGCTGCACTTGAGTTTTGTACTTCCTCCTGTAATTTGTCCTGAAGTCAAAACTGACTGCAAAGTGGGAGGCTTGGGAGAAGGTGCACAAAGACCGTGGGAAAGCTAAGATTTCAAATGAAAGTTGGAACAGTTAAGAAATACAGGTAAGGAAGAGGCTTTAATTAGACTTAGGTCATGATTACTTCAAGTCACTAGAAGCAGCAGAATGCTTGGGCCCATGGGTTTGTGGTTGTTTGTGTTCCTCCATAACTTCTGAGTTCATTGGCTGAACTCTGCTGAATTGATTAAATTCACACAGGTATCAGAGCTCCTACAAATGTGTGACTTTGCATGCAACTTGAGGTTCAAGGAGAAGCTTTTTTACAAGAAAAAGTCCCAGTCAGTGCTCACAAGCATGTGATAGGAACCTGCAAGAATCAGGCTCCATAACTTCTTGGGCATTTGCCTTTCTTCCTGTTCTTCTCTCTTGCTTTTCCCAGCAGAGTGGAGAAGTAAGAACATGAGAACAAACTGCTGGGACTAGACAAATTAGAATTGTGGTCTCTGAATTTAAACTGAACTTGAATGAAGCTGTTGGGAAGACATTCAGGTCAAGCCTAGGAAGTCATAAACCTGATGTACAAGGCTTTGAAGGCTTGGCATCAAGGGAAAAATGGTATTACTGCTTAGACATTGCAAACTGTGCCATAGTTTCATTTGGGAAATAAAATGGAGAGAGGAGAGATTGAATCCCTTAATTATTCTGATCTTGATAGTGTGTATCCTATTAGAAACTATATGGGACATAAGGAAACCTGAGTGTTTTCTTAGTCATCAGATGCTTTGCCATTTTTAATTGTTTTTCAAAATGAAGTGTTGAGTGTTGCTGGGACCGCCATCGCTGTACAGCACCTCCTGGAGCCAGGAGCCACTAATACTGAATATTCTAATCTGGAAAAGGGTATGCAAACCAAATAAATTGATAAATGGCCATATTTTTAAAGCATTTCCCCACATAGTTATCCTACAAAAGCAAAAGTGCACTTTAAAACCCCTAAAAGAGAGAGGAACTAGGACATAATCACTGCTGTTATACCAGGGAATTTCAATAGATGCTGTCTTCACCTTTGAAATTCAGTGCTTAGCTTTTAAAACTGATTTTAACCATTCGTCTTTGTAACCACATGGTATGCATATATGCTTGTCCACTGTGTTTTATGTCATAAACACTGATGACCTTCACTAACCAACAGAAAAGAAGGAGGAAGCAACAAAGAAAAACATGTTTATACATATTTCCCCACATATTTTCATGTGCATGCTTACCTATGTGCAACTACACCACTAACTTGTGGTGGATTTCAGGTATGATCCTGCAATTTGTTGCAAACAGACTGGAATGTAAATGAAATCCTAAAATAATACCATATATAGTGTTATAATCCTTTTTTAAATGCAGATCAGAACAACTGACCGTCCTGTGCTGTCCCAGGTGTTTCTGGAGCTGCAGCCCCTGTACCATAGCACAGCTCTGGATAAGGCCAAGGTGGTGTCACACACTTGAACTGGAGCTTGCAGAGCAGCCTCCTTTAACTCCATTGGGATTTATATATATATATATTTTTGTATATATATTAATATACTTGAAGCCAAACACATTCATCCCTATTGCGGTGCCATCTGCACAAGGTCTCCCTTTTCCTCCCTCTTTGGTTCATAGGATTGGAAATTCCTGCTGCTTCTCCTTTTCTTAAAAGTCACCTAGAAGTTGAGCAGAAATATTGCTGTGGTAGTTTCCCCCCCTTTTGCAGCATCCAAGGTATTGTTTCCTCTTCTTTTCCTTTTCCCAGGAACAGCGAGCAGCTCTGTTGAATGGATTTCTCCATGAGGTTATTTTGCAGGTCAGGAGGTTAGCTCACTTTTGTCTTTTTACTCAGCTGCTGCAGAAGCAATCCTCTGTGTGTTCTCCTGAATTGTAAAGGCTGGTAAGAAAGAGAAGCCAAAGTCATCCATTAATCCATGGGCAAAGTCCTATTGAAGCTGCTGCAGTGAAAGCTCTCACATGCTGCCCTGGAAATAACCCCGGCCGTGATGTGGTGAGATGACCCTTGGTAAGGTCAGAAGCTCAATATTCATTTTCATTTAATCTTCTGGTTTTTTACAACAGTCTTTGGGGTGGTGTCTTGTGGTTCTGTTGAGCTCTTAAAGCAGCTGGAGCCCCACCGAGAGGGAGCAGAGAAGGAGACTCCGGAGAGGCAGGGGTTTATCTGCTAAACTTGCTGCTCTCCCATCTCAACTTACTGTTGTTTTGGCTGGAATATTTAATGACCATGACCCCGTGTGAGAGCAGCAAGTGGTATCAGGACTTTAGCTTAAGCTGCTTTGCAGAGACAAAGCACCTGTTTTAATTCCTTCTGGAAATGGAAGTGACTTGGAAGCGTCCCAGCAAATTGAAGTGGTAATTCTTGACTGCCTGTACACTTTCCCAGGAAGTGTGTGAATTGGGAGGACCTGTGGACATAGCTCCTGGCTGGGATTTTCAGGAGGGCTAAGAGAGCTGGGGGTCTCTGTCCTGGCATCCTTTGCTGGGTTGCAGCTGCAATGCCACAACGCATTTAATGGAAAGATAGCAGCATTGACTGTTTGTCTCTTTTCTTCACAGACACTGGTATAATGCAATGCAAAGATGATGTTGTAGGGCTGCAATGCAAAGATGATGTTGTAGGGCTATGGTTAGGTTGGATGCAGTCTGCACCTTGCCCTGGTCCTGGTCAGTGTGCTCTTGGAGCAGCTGGCACCTTCCAGGAACAGCGTTATCTCTTGGGATCCAACTGCGGTGGTCATTAAAATGCTTACCAAAGGGGCTGCTCCTCCAGTCATCCTCCACTGCTGCGTTTGTACTTGTGTCATGGAATGACCTTCTGTAATAGAATCAAGGAAGTGGAAGTGGCAAAAACTACTGACATGATGGATTTGGAGTATTTTGTGGAGTAATCACGTGATACTGTAACTCTGGAGTAAGGAGCTCTGAACTGGAGCTGAATCAGCCATTTCCATCACCTTGCTTGGGGAACTGATTTTCAACAGGATATTACTGATTTTTACTTTTCATTTTTCATTCCTGTGGTGCAGCTCTTGCCTTTTCTGGGTTTAGGGAACCATGCCAGGCAAGTTGATTCTCATTACATTTGAGAGGTAAGGGAGTGTTGAAGTGTGCAACCTCCCTCCCTCTGTATGGAAACTTGTTTTTTGTGAATCGCTGACAGAAAAGCAATCACTGAAAAAACATTCCCTTTCATTCTCTGTAGTCATCCCCCTCTCCAGAAATTTCTCTAAGAATGTGACTAAAACCAAAGCACTTTTTAAGTTACAAAGGAATAGTGTCAAGCTGATGAAGCCAGTGGGAAGTGAACATAGAATCCCAGAATTGTTTAGGTTGGAAAAGACCTTTGAATCACCAAATCCAGCCATTAACCTAGACATGGAACAGGGTTATCATTTCTTTTGAAGATTCAAATTTAAATTTGCAATTTTTAATTGCTTTTTATTTGGCACACATTGTTTCAAAACTCACTACCTCAGAATAGGAACGATTTTATGGCATGTGCTAATTACACAAAATTCACAAGCGCTGCTTCTTTTCATTCCTTTCTATTTTTCACAATGTCTTTTACAACTGTAATTTTCATGTCTCACATTTTCCTCTCCAGTTTCCTGTGTCTTGTGGTTAAATCTTGACCATAAATCTTGCTCTCCTTTGTTAAAAATAATAGGTGGGCTCTATTTCGTCATTTAACAATCTGCTAGATCAATAGTGGCTCTAAAACAATTAAATATGGTTGTGTGGTTTAATATTCCCAGTTTTAATGCACCATGAAGGAGAAACTAGAGGCATTGTCTTTTATAGAGTGCTTGGGTTTCATGTGTAGTCTGGCAATCCTTGTCTGACACCTTGGTCCTGGGATCTCCTTCTTACTCAGATAATGCCAAGAAAAGCTTTCTGTGGAGGTTTGGAAATCAAATGGCAAGTCACTGGGTGGCAAATAAGGCTAAAATTGTAACTGTGGTGTCTCAGCCAAAAAGGCTTTGGGAGTTTTGGGATGTGGGACTGAAGTTGTCACACGGGGCAGCTGGAGGAGGTGGCTTTCCGCACGGTAGCAGCAATGTTTTAGAATATAAAATGTGGGTCTTGTAAATTCTCCTTGTCATTAAGGCTGGAAACCTGAGCAGGTCACAGTCACGTATTCTGGTGTGTCACAGAGCAACATCTGGGTCTCCAGTCTGCCTGCCTCACGGGGGATTCCACCCTGGGGTTTTATTTCCATCCAGGCAGGCTCCATGGAGGATGAAAACCTGAGGCACCAGGTATTGGTCATTAAAAGTAGCCAGGATGTGACAGCAAAGCCAAATTTCAACACAGAGAATAGAATTAATGCTTTCCAAACGGGCTGCTATTAAGAAAGGTCATCAAATGCACATGTAGATCAGAAACTCAATATATTGTAATGATTCCTAAATATCAGGAAATGTCACTGCGAAACTGAGCATTAAACCATGTGTGTGGACAGGATCAGTGAAGACTGGGAGTTGTCTGGACAATAGCTGTTACTCCTAGATGTTGTATTTAAGTTACACCATAAATGTCCCTCCTAGATGTTACAGTTGAGTTTACGAGGGGCTTGTCTCAAAAAAATACTATTTGAAGCTTGGATTAAATAGCATTGCAAGAACTCCTTCCTGATTAGTAACTTCTCTTGGTTCTACAGAGGGAATATTTTTTAAATTTTCTCAGTTTGAATTCTTGCTCCAATTAAACCTGACTTTGAAATTGTGAGACCTCATGTAGACCACGTTCCAGATCAGGTATTTTACTGCCAAATCTTGCTGCAGCCTTCCCTTTCCAAACCCTGGCCCTGTGCAAAGACTTCCAGACAGAGTTCAGTGCCTCTTTGCTTCAGGCCCCAACCTCAGGTTTGTAAAATATTTGTGGCTGTCAGTCTCATGCATCAGCCAAAGCTGCACAGATGCAGAAAGCTTGTCTGAGGGATTTTAGAATTGCAAATGCCTAACAGATTTTTAACAGCTCTATATATGTATACACATATGTAAATACATGTATGCATATGTATGTGTAACAGACTAGAAATACACACAAGAAATCTATGATTTCATTGATAATAGTATGCCAAACTGGGCTGTTGGTGATGAGAAATGTCTTTAACTGAACTTTCAAATACTGCTTCAATTTATGTGTTACAGGTGTGGCACTTGGTCTTGTTTCTTGTTAGAAATAATGAGGCATCTGATTTTGCCACCTTCTTTTTGCTGTCTTAAAATTCTGTCAAGCCCTTGACAGACCACAAAATAGTATCTGTCCTGGCCCCTAGCTCTGTCTGTTGTGTATCTTGGTTTCTTTGACACATAGAAACTTTTTAAGCCAGTTTGGCAAAATTGAACAACCTAGGAGGTAAGGGACACAACACTGTATTGCAAGAATGTTTTTAAGAGCATACAAACAGCTTTACTAGAAGTCAGGAGTTTGGATCCCTGTGTCTGTGGAAGGTGTCCCTGCCCATGACAGGGGCTTGGGACTAGATGAGGTCTCTTCCAACCCAAACCAGCCTGTGATTCTGTGATTCCATGCAATTAGCATACACGAAGCACCTGAGATTGTGCAGGACCATCACTTCACCACAGAAAACAGGTGGTTTGCAGAGCACTCAGGGTGTGTCACATTACAGAAAAACCCACAAAGACATTAACGTTGTGTTCAGGGTTTGAATGATATGCAGTAAGTAAAGTCTGAGGTCGCCTAGTGAACATCGATGGGGGTAGTAAAATGAAGAATAGCTGCATGGTAAGTGAAATATCTTTTAATGTAGAATTATAGAGCTGGCATTTGACATTATCTCAGCCTTCCTGATTCTGGGCTTTCCCAGAAGTGGCTCTGTGCAGCTGCTGGTGGTTATAGTGTGCTGAGTGTGCCAGGCTGTTTGTGTTTTATGTGCAGAAATGACTGTGTACTTGTAATAACAGATGCATTCCCACTCTCTCAGAATAATGCCTTTATATTTTTTTGCTTTGTGAGAGGATATTGTGCAGCTCAGGACCTGTGTTGCCTGAGACAGCAGGGCTTCTGTGGTTGAAATATTCAAGATATCTCCTGAAAATGGAGGTTGAAGCTGTCTTCCTCTTTGATGTTGTTGTGGCGGCAAGTTGGATTTAGTAGAACCAGTATTTTCTTTTTCATGTAGATACAATGATTTCTGGCACGCAGGTCAACTTCAAAATTATAGTTAAGCTGTCACATTTATTCTGAGAACATTTGAGCAGCAGCAAATCATATCTTTGTGCAACGTGAGGCCAACAAAACCTGATTTTGCTTGGTCGTGATGTTTCGCAGGAGTGGTAATGCAGAAGGTATAACAAAATGGTTTTAAATTGGATTTTAAATTGGGATCCAGGATGTTCATAGCAGTGGCTAATTCTGACCATGAAAAATTTCAGTCCTTGATTGAATAGTGCTGGAGTTTGGGATGGTTGACCTCTGCCTCCCGAAAAGTGTTTGTAAAGGTTTTATTTCCCCCTTGGGGGTGCCCCAGTGGTGTCTGTTATCAACTGGTTATGGACAGCTTCAGCTTCATAACATCTTCTGGGGAAATGAAGATGTACAGAGCGTGCTTGTGAAGATTTCTCTCTGTGGAAGGCCCTGTGCAAGGGGATTTTGGCTTCTGCCCAGGCCGGGCACTTTCCTTTTCTATGGTGTGCTGAACTCCCAGCTAGTGGGGAGAGAAATGGCTTTGTGGTTGGACTCCAGTCCAGTGGGACCCTTAGGAGCTGTTGTGACAGGACATGAGGTGATGGTTTCAACCTGAATGAGCATCAATTTAGGTTAAACATAGGGAAGAAGTTTTTTACAATGAGAATGGTGAGGCCCTGGCAGAAGTTGCCCAGAGAAGCTGTGGCTGCCCCATCCCTGGAAGTGTCCAAGGCCAGGTTGGACGGGGCTCGGAGCAACCTGGAATAGTGGAAGGTGACCCTGCCCATGGCAGGGGGTTGGAATGAGATGAGCTTTAAAGTCCCTTCCAACCGAAAGCATTCTGAAATGTTAAGAGTCGGTAGCTTTTGCTGATGGGAAATATGGGAGCTTGGGGATGTGGTCCCAGGCTGGGGAGCTTGGGAGTCCGTGCCAGGGTGGGATGGATGGACGGACGGGAAAGTTGTTTCTCTCTGATTCCAGGCACACGGAGCAAGGGACGGGGAGCGCCGCGGACGGATCAGGATCGCGGCGATGGATCGGTGTGTCGGTGTGTGTGTGTGTGTGTGCGCGGGGCCGGGCGGCTTCCCCGGCGTTCCCCGGCGGGCCGGGCCGTGTCTGACGTGGAGCGCCGGCCCGGGCGGAGGCGGAGCTGCCGCGGGTTTATCAGCGGCGCGGGTCGCGGCGGGCGCACAGCAACAGGCGGCGCGGGGGACCCGCCGCCTCTCCGCC
>VZRZ01002950.1:162127-219198 GCA_013398175.1 Climacteris rufus
GCCCCTCTGGGTAGTGGCAGCCGCGCTCCTGGGGGCCCGCGCTGCGCCCGGCCGGCAGGTGAGTGAGGGGGGAAGGAGGGAGCGCAGGGCCCCCTGCCCTCCCGTCCCTTCCCTCCGCGCTGTTCCCCGGCGGCCTCCCTTGTTCCCCCGCTGTACCGGCCCGCAGCGAGGAGAGGCTGAGGACGGGCGGCTCTCCGCCCTCCCGTGCGCTGCAGACCGCTGCATGCAAGCAGCCTGGAGCCGGACGCGGCATCTCCAGCCCGGGCTGGGTCCTGCAGCGGCAGCCCCTGGCTCCCTTCCCTCTGGATCCCATGCCGCCTGGTCCCCCTACCCCTGGCAAGAGCAGGTACCAAGCCGGCAGTGAGCTGACCATGGCATCAGGCCACTGCCAGCGTCCCTGTGGTCACTGCGGTCCAGTTGGCTTTCCCATTCTCTCGCATAGATACAAAGAGCTGTCAGCTCACTGCTTGCTCTCTGCCCCAGCAGCCGTGCTTCTTGAAGCTCATCGCTTTCCTGCTGTTAAATCCTTGCTTTGGCCACCAAACTTACTTTTTGGCACAGTGTCACAATGTATAGAATGGGTCATTCAGAATCAGGATTGCTTAGCAGCTCTGTTTCTGTTAAACTTTCTATGGGCTCCGTTAGTGTATTGGTGGGGACAGCTGTTTATTCAGTTAAGGAAGAATTGCCATCCCTGGAAACCAAATGCTGAAACATACAAAATAGTGCAGCACAGACCAAGTGATTTTTCAGCCTTCTGCCATCCCCCGTTGCATAGTAATTACACTAACAACTTTGTGCATGTGTTTCTTTTCTCTTCTGCAGGCTGGTAAAGAACAGCAGATCCAAACAGGTAAGTCTTTCTAGCTATTATTCCTGCTATCCAAACAAAAAAATAAAAGAAGTAAGCTCAAAAACTAATTATTTTTGGAGAAGTGGTCTGTGTGCAGGCAAGCATTCCCTGTGCACCCCCCTCCACTGCCACCCAGAAGCATTTGTAGTTGCAGTGACGTGGCATGTCTTGAATTTGCATGCCCTCTCGTGCTGTGGTTTTGCATCTTGATGTGTCTGTGCTTCCCTTCTGAAATATAAACCAACTGACCTTATAAACTCTGTAGCTGGTCACTGTTACCTTGTAGACTGATAGACCTAGGTAAGAAAGTGCTGGGCAGCGAGTTCAGGGTCGGTGGTGCCTGAGGGTGCTGAAGGGAATTTTGCTTCTTTGTGCCCGTGGGGTGCTCCTTACTGAGGCTTCAGCCTCTCAGACTCTTTCCAAAGACGGGAAGCTTCCTTTAATTAGGAGGATGCACCCACAGTTTAGTTTCAGGAAATCTGTGTTCATTTAGACTAAGTGGTAACTGGGTGCTCCACGGGATGGAAGAGGTGGTGGAAGGATGTGGAAGCTGGCATTCCTAGAGTGTCAGTGCCAGGGAATGCCATCCTATGTGCTCCTTCTCTTACCCGGTGTGAAATGAGCCTTTTACCATCCCGCTGTTGAGCACGAGTCCCTGCACACAAGTGCTCTCTGGAGCTCTTCTGCAGTGGGAATGGACCCCAGGCAGTTCTGCTTCTAGTTGCTGTTGGACCTCCAGCCCTGAGGTTTTGGTTTAGGT
Source organism: Climacteris rufus (assembly GCA_013398175.1). NCBI lineage: Eukaryota > Metazoa > Chordata > Aves > Passeriformes > Climacteridae > Climacteris > Climacteris rufus. The sequence goes on from VZRZ01002950.1 coordinate 163,741, forward strand.
TTTGTTCAGAAAAGAATTTCAAGCATTTCTCTAAATTTTGTAGGTCTTGTCTCAATTTCAGTTCTGGCACCGTGTCCTTCTGGGCTTAGGTTAGCTTCCACCATGATCAGTGAATAATGGCAACAGAGACAGTGAGGTACATTTAGAGCTAACTGGCAAACAGAGGGTTTTTCCAGTGGTATGCTGATTCTGTCTTTTATTTCTAGTCCCTTCCAGGAGAAATGGATTGTATTTGAATTTCAAAAACCATAAGCTATATAGGAATGTGTCTTTTAAATTACACAGTACATCAGGCAAAATTCCTGAATCTGGAAAATAACTTTGTCCTTTAATGTCTTCCTTTCTTCCATAGCCCCAGCACTTCTGTAGTCAGGAACATTTGGGGCTGAATTTGATCCTGTAAATTCTGATTCAAAAAGTACAGAACCGTAGAATCTTAGAATGATTTGGGTTGGAAGGGACTTGAAGGATTATCTCATTCCAACCCCCTGCCATGGACAGGCACACCTTCCACTATCCCAGGTTGCTCCAAGCCCCGTCCAACCTGGCCTTGAACACTTCCAGGGATGGAGCAACCACAACTTCAAACTATGGCTCGCTTGGTTAACAGTTTTAATGACTTGGAGGTAATGCCTGCATTGGAATTGCCTGCAAATGCACTGTCCTACTTCTGAATCCCCACAAAATGCCGCTTTGCATTGGTGCTGTGTACTTTGAGTTTGGCCTAGGGCTGGCTGCTGTCAGCAGCTGATCTTTTCTGGTAGCCTGAAAAGTCTCTTAGGGAAATGAAGGCACCCGTGGGTTTATTTCTGTTAAATATCATCACAGAGTGCAGTACAGAGAGAGTGAGTTAGCACAGTTAATTACCTGCATTCATGCACAGTGTGCTGCAATGCCTGGGAGCTGTCAGCAGGAAGTTGTTCTGTGTCACTGAGCCTGAAGGTGATGCTGATGCTGTGCTGCAGTCTTCGCCTCCCACTCCATTGCTGTTCAGTGCCACTTCTGGAAGAAATGTGGGTTGTCTGACCTGTGACACACCAGTGCCAAGACACACCATCTGCAGGAAGCACCTGCAAAGCACCTGCAGCTGTGCAGAGGCTGCACTAACACCACATCAGCCACCTTTGAGCTGTCTGTATCCCTGGGACAAGTGGCAGTGAAGTAAAGGAATGAGGACACCAGAGAGGTGTCCCACATCAGCCTCTCTCCTTGCAGACCCTTGCTTTCATTCATCCAGCTTATGGTGTCCAGATCCCACACAGCCTCATCCCTTTTCAGATGCAGAGTTGTGTAGGAATTCTCAAGGTAAATCTGTCCTCCTTTCCTGTCTTCTCTTTCTCTCTGGGCATTTCTCTAATGGCAGCCAGACAGAGAGCAAATGGTAGTTCTGGAGTGATCCAAGTTGTTGAGACGGACCAAAACTGCTCCCTTGTTTCTGGAAGTCACCAACCAATGAGGAAGCAGAAAAGGGTGATGAAAAAACCCCTGCTGGGCTTGTCTAGTTGTCTGCACACCATCTCCTCTTATCTCCTCCATCACCTTGCTAAGTGACCAGGACAGCTCTGTGCTCAGCCCTTTGTCCTTATGTGCGGGATGGAAGCGTGGTCTCTCAGAGCATGGCACAGTTTCTCTTTATGGAAACACTGTCATCTTCATCTCTACAATAGAAGGTAACTGTTTCTGCTCCAGTACTTCCACTGCAGAGCTGGATGTCTGCCATCCAGCAGTCTGATTGTGTCACAGCTTGTGAATTCCAGGCAGAAAATTCCATGGTGACACAGGGATGCACTGGAGGTGTCACCTTAGATCCAGTCCTTTTGCTGAGGTAGCTGAGCTTCCTAACCTTGGATTTTCCTTCCTTTGCCTTAGATCAGTCCTTTTGCTGAGATAGCTGAGCTTCCCAACCCTCAAGCCACATCCAAACGCATCTTCCAGTGGGGAAGCTCTGGAAGATCACTGGTCATCCCGTTGTGTCATGGAATGGCCTGGACTTGGCACTTGAGCCCCATGCAGGGCCCACGTGGGTAGGATGGTACCAGGAGTCCCCCTCATGTTTCTTTGCTTGGGTAGCTTGCTTTAGACATAGAAATAATCTGAATTTTCAGAAATTGCTTCTTTTCCATTCATGCCACTGATTTCCACATAGACTATACTTTTGAAATATTCTCAAGTGGACATTTAGCCATTTGACATTCTGCTGTGGACAATCACCTGAACGATTTTGATCAATGTATTTCACAGAATCTTGTGCATTAAAAAATACCGGTTTTGGAAATGTAGGTGATAAAAAAAAATTGTAATTTTTGAACCTCTGTTGACTACAGCTGTTGTACAGTGCAAAGACAACTCCCGGGAGCCAGTGGTGTTAATTCTGCAGTTTCGTGAGTTTTTGAGGGAAAAAAAAACCTGGACAGCTCTCTTCAGAGGCATTCTCTAGCTAATTATGTTTTGGCAAACAATGAAAGAATGTGATGTTCCTTCTTAAGTGCTTCCTTTCAACTTAAACATTGTGCAAATGGAGCAGCATTTTAGGGCCAGATTAGAAAAGAATGAGGAAAATTTACAGTTAAGTGCTTTCCCTCTTGCTCTGATCAGCACTGTCGGCTCTGAATTAGCAGAGTAGATCGACTCTGAAATTTTAGCTTAGGAAAGGGAACACCTACAGCTGGGATAGCATTTCCTCAGAGCATGCAGTCTGTGGAAAAAGGGTAATGTAAGTCAGCGGAGGAGTTAAGATGTCTTTGGGATTCAGTCATGTCCCATTTAATTTTAATTGCCTTTGAACAAAAGGCATTTCCTCTTCTAGCTCAGCATTTACAGGCTCTGGAAAAAGCTTTTGCTGACTCAAAACCTTGACAGTTCTCATTTTCCACTCTTTGTTCCCACCTTCTTGGGGCTAGCTGGCTGCTCTTAATAGCAAAATAGCCATTTTTCCCCCCGGCCTGTGGAAATGTGGGAATTCTGCTGCAAGATATGCAGAGCAGTTTCTCACTCGTGCGGTGAGCACAGAATTTGATCACCAGACTGTGGTCTCTGGCACTGAATGTCCTGCTTTAAAGAAAAAAGAAAACAAGCCACGAGGAATCTCGGCGAGGTAGAAGGCGCAATGTCAGCCTGGGAATGAAATCCCAGCGCTGAAGCACTGGGAATGTGAGGATCTGTGTTTTTACTTTGACCCACTTAGAATGTACAACCCAGCAGCTCTGTCTCCTGGGCATGGCCTGGTGTCTAATTATTAAAAATGACTTTAGAGTTTTAATTTAGTCCCTTCTCTAAGGAGACAGATTAACAATCCTGGCTCAGAATTCCCAGTGTTTTAAATGGGAATTATCCTAAGGATAGTGGCCTAATTAGGATGCCAGTTTTAGAACCTGATCTTGTGGGTGTATGGCAGAATAGGTGGAGGTGGCTCCTGCTGAAACCCACCCTGTGGCTGCTGGCTGTAGGATGTGGGGTACCAGTGGGCTTGGAAATGACTTTTCACATTTCTAGGATGTAGTATTTGTATATTAAGCTATAGTGCAAGAATTTACATGTGTGCATCCTACTAGTACCATACATTGTTATTCTGTCAAATTACTCAGTACTGGCCTGAAAGAATAGTTCTGTGAAGCCATTAGGAACATTTTCCTACTGAAGTTACTTGTTGAAGTTACATTTGTCTCTTAAAACCAGCAGCCTTTGCTACCAGGAGAGAGGAACTGGCTATGGAGCTTTTCCTTTGTTAATTCTTGTATCAAGTGTGAGCCACATTGGGAGCAGGTGAAATTTAGCTCACTTAATTAAGTATGTTTATTTGAGGAGTTCTCAGTGGACTTAGCACTAGCATCAGAGCTACCCAATCTTGGAGTTTTTCAAATGAAATTGTCAGTAATATCACTCTAATATCGCTTTCACTAGCTCTTCCAGGAAGAGAGGAGCTAGGGAATAACTATTTTTGTGCTAGATGTCTTTTTAACTCTCACATAGTGAAATACACAGGCTTAGACTTAAGCCTTGGACCCATTCAGAGAGCAGTGGTGTGGCCCACACCTTGACCTGGCCCTTCTCCTCTTACAGCCTGAAAACTGGACACCAAATATCCTGATTGCTCTCAGAGGTCTCACCAAAAAGATAAACTCATTTGATGTATTTGTTTTAGAGTGGTGTGGAATTACTTCAAGACATGATGCCTTAGCTGAGGGTTGTGCCATTGAGCTTCTCCTGGATTACCAGTGTGGGTTTGTTGGGTTTATGGCTTCTCTCTGCTGCACTAAAGTGCAGGATTTAAGGTCAAATTTGTGCAGATTGGTCTTGGGTTTTTTAATAATTAGCTGCTCTCATCGTTTTTGATCTCTGTTATTCAGAGGAAGGGCAATAGCAACTTGCTGGGTAAGGGGATCTGTAGAGGGAAAAGTTACCTTTAACCTTTACCACTGCTGATGTGGATTAATTTATCAGCAGCGTGATCCACTGGTTTTTTTCCCTATTTCTATTTCCTGAGAAATCTGTATGCAAATTGTGCTTTATAACCAAGCTTGGCACTTCGTTTTCAAAATCTTAGTGGAGGTCCTGACACAGGAGCAAGCAGTTCTGTGTAAGGTGTACGACAGAGCTGCGTGGCATTTCTTACAGGAGAATTCGGGAGGGTCTGTGCCTCTCCCAGGGCTGTTGAGCAAACCTGAACCCCACAGGAGCCTCCCCACATAAATGTCAGTGAACATTTCAGGGTTTTCTCTGTAGGTTTTAGGAAAAGCATTTTTATAACAACAACTGTAAGGAAGAAATTCTTCCCTGTGAGGGTGGGGAGGCCCTGGCACAGGTTGCCCAGAGAAGCTGTGGCTGCCTCATCCCTGGAAGTGTCCAAGGCCAAGCTGGATGGGGCTTGGAGCAGCCTGGTCTAGTGAAAGGTCTTCCTGCCCATAGCAGAGGCTGAAACTGGATGGTCTTGAAGGATCCTTCCAGCCCAAACCATTTTGTGATTCCATAATAAAAGAGGAGCATGTGACGCATGCCTTATATTTCCTCACATTAGTAGCTCAAGCAGGAATCCTAAGTTGGGATTTTTGGAAGGGGAGAGCTGAGGCAGAGGGGTCCTTCAGTCTATGGGCTCACTCCATGCACGTGTGGCTTGTTTTTTAGGTGTTTTAGCTTGTTTTTTGGGTGTCTCTCTCGGCAGAATTTCGAAGAAGCAGAGCGAGGCCGTACGGGTTGGTGATTCCAGTGAGTACCAATGCAGATGGAAGCTACGTGTCCAACATCCTCTCGGCGAGCCACCCGAGGCGCTGGACGCGGGAGGTGCCGCAGAGCCCCAGGCAGCTGTACTTCAATGTCACCGCCTTCGGGAGGGAGTTCCAGCTCCGCCTGAAACCCAACGCTCGCTTAGTGGCTCCCGAGGCCGTGGTGGAGTGGTACGAAGACTCTGTGGAAACTGGGAGCGATGGTGGGAACGCGACTCACACTGGAATTGGTACGGGGCGCTTATGGAAGAGAGAGCCCCTGTGGACCAACTGTGCCTACGTGGGGGACATCACGGACATCCCGGGAGCTGTGGTGGCCATCAGCAACTGTGACGGGCTGGTAAGGCTGGTTTCGTGGTGTTTGTGTCTTGGGTCACGCTCTGTGCGCAGCTTTTGTTGCTTTTAACTACACGCTGCTGGTGATGTCATTTACAGAACTTCATTTCTTAAATGCTTTAGGAAATACTAATGTGCTACTGCTTTTCTTCAGGATAATTTCTCTGAGGTTGATGAACAAAGTTCTTCATGTCACAGGTGTGAGAGAGAGAAATCAAACTTACATGTTGATGCATTTCCTTTTTATTTGCATGAGATGTTACAAACAGGAACACTAATAATGAAGTCATTTTCAGACTTAAAAAGTGACCTTTGGTTAACTGAATTTAGAATTTGGTGTCCAAATCGTCCTTCTTTGCTTCTCAGGTGTGAAAATCATGGGCTGCCCTGTTGTCCAAGAATAGCAGCATCAAAGAGTTCTTTTATAAAGTGAGCGTACTTTTTGTTCTCTTAGATACAGTTTTGCTTCATCAGGAAGTGTCATGTGAGAAGTGAGTGGCTCCCATCTGTAGCAGGTTTGTTTTCAATCTTTTTGCAAATACATGGGAGTTTCATGGTGGCTCAGCAGATGCCCAGATCCCAGAGTGAAAGGCTAAGCACGTGTGGAGCCCACTCCCCATTCATTGATTCAGTCATGCAGTGATGAAAGCCTGGAACACACCTCCAGCATCCAGGGAGATGAATGTTTTGGTTACCCTCCTCTATCTGGGACAGGAATTGTATGAAAAAGTCCACAACAAGCATCCCCTCTTGGAAGTGGGTTTCCTGCTTGCTGTAAATTGCCACGTGGTCATGATCTGATTCCATTTTGAGATAAGCCCTTGCTAGGAAAGCTCTCCCCTCAGCAGCAGGCCACAGTCGCTGTGTCAGTAACTGCAGAAATGGCTCAAAATCCCCATTCACACCAAAACTCAGTGACTTCCCTTGCTTAGAGGAAGGAAGGGCTGCATCAGAGGTGATAACCAATGTCAGTTTGGCGTGTTTTGGGTTTTTTTGGTGGGATTTTTAGGATAATCTATTGCCAGTGTACTGTGTTTCTGAAGGCCAAGCAGACTCCTGCCTGACTAGATGTATTTTCTGGTAGAATCCTTCTGATGAATGAGACCTGGGACTGGGAGCTGGACTTTAGCAGTAATCCTGAATGAAGTTGTTGTGTTGAGACAGCACGTGAAGACAAGAAATTGGATTAAATGGAATTAGATTAAGGAGTGCTGCAGCTCCGTCAGAGATTGCCATGTGGCTGGCAAGCTGCTCGTGCCGTGTTTTCAGTTACATGAAGGCAGAGGGGCACTTTCAGAGGGGGAATGGCTTCACAGTGACAGAGGGCAGGCTTAGATGGGATATTGGGAAGAAATTCTTGATTGAGGGTGGTGAGGCCCTGGCACAGGTTGCCCAGAGCCGTTGTGGCTGCCCCATCCCTGGAAGTATTCAAGGCCAGGTTGGATGGGGCTTGGAGCAACCTGGGATAGTGGAATGTGTCCCTCTTTTCCCATAACGTCCCATGTGCTTTCCATGGTTTTGGGGACTGGAGAAGGAGAACTTGGGCTTTTTCTTTGAAGAGTGGTGGGTAAATGCTCCAGGGTCGCTCTTGTCTCTGTTCATCTCAACCTTTGCTGTTGTAACATCTCTTGGAGCTCTACTCATGTGAGTGTGAAATAAATACTGAAGATTAACTTAATGTTTTTTTCCTCCTGTCATCTCCCAGAGTAGCAAAAGGAACTTGCAGTTACCATCTCTGGCCTCTCTGTTGCTGTACTATGTGTCTCTCAACCCAGAGAGATCAGCTAGAATATTTGATCCTCAGTGTAGTCTAAAGATGTGAAGAGTGAGATAGTGTGGCTTAACAGAAACTGAAACAAGAGTGAGAAATTCTAGGGGCATGTGTGTGTTGGAAAGATTTATTTTCAACTTCAAAGGAACTTAGACACTCTCCAGAGTAGCCAGAAGAAAGTGAAGGGAATCACTGGGGTAGCAGTTTGCATAATGTGTAGCTTATAAAAGAAGCTTGATATCATAAGTAAAAGATCATTCAGTGCTAAGTTTGATTGTTTGTTAGTAAATATATGGAATAACTGGTATTTGCACTAGTAAAGCAAGATTTTGCCCACAGTCTCTTCCTGAATCTAAGCTTACATTTAAACCCCCAAATACTTGAACACTTCTGTTTTGAAATAGTTTGCATATCTACTTTTGCAGTGCAAGTTGTCTGTGTGCCATCAGTTTTGCAAATTCCTATCTTCACATCTGCTTAATCTCCCTTGGAAATGACCCTGTTTATTTAAAAAAACCACATGCATGTGCCTGCACTTGTCATGGCAGGAGAACATTTCATTAGTTATGGAGGAGCTGTCTCTTGTCTTCTTCACTGTGTGTCAGAAAGCTGGTGCTTTCACATGTTTCTGCTGGGTCTTTCTGCTGCTGTTTGGTCAAAATAGCAACATTTATTGTCAGGATACATTGGGAGTGGAAGGTGCAAGCCTTAAAAAGCCACTACAAATGGTTAAGATTGTAAATAGAGAGAAGGCAGCAAGCCTAATATTTAGAAATAGTGGCTTAAACCACTTTTTACCTGTTGTTGTAGAGAAAATGAGCTCATTTTCTCAAGTGGCTTCCTGCCTTTATAACAAACTCTGAGCAGGTGTCGGAGTGTGATGCCTTTAGCTTGTACTTCCACTCTGAACTGTTTTTGTAGATGTGTGCCTCTGTGTTTGAGCTGGGATCTGGTTTATGTTCACATCTGTGCAGTGCCAAGTGGGAATGCTGTTTTTTGTTTCTCCTAGAGCATTAGCATTGCTTGTTTTAAATGAAAGGGCTGGGTCCAGTACAATGAACCTTGAATTTTTGACTTCAGATTCCAAGTAATTTGTTAATTCTTTTTGTTTATTGGAAATTACTTGGAGTATTTTTGTTTATTGGAATTCCATGGCCTTCAAGCCCAGAGCAGCATACACTCATTTGGAAGTACAACTGTTTGTAAGTGGAAGATGCTCAGGAATCTGCCTGCCTTGTAGTGTTCAGCTGCCAAACCCGAGGAATTCTGGAAGACAGACCAACCATCAAGAATAAAAAAAATACCCCAGCCTGCTCAGATCTGTCATTTGTGACAGATTATTCCTCACTTGCTTATTGCCATCCCTTTTTTTGAAGGATATGGAGATGTGAAGAAACATGTCTGTGTATGTTCACAGCTACTTTCCTTTGGCAAGTCTTTTGGAAATACAGGCTGGATATCTCAGACTAGAGATACTTGCACAGGCTTTAAACTTGGTTCAGGAAAATATTTTTTTGGACTTCATCCCCGTCACCTCTGTGCTGTGTAGCACTTCCCACAGGCTCATACAGACTCTTCAGTTGTAGTAATCCATAGTAAAGAGGATTTCTCCAAGTCCAGAAGCTCCAGAAACTTGGAAGAATGCGGTCCCTCGTTCAGGACTTGGGGCAGAGGGGAGGAGCATTGATAGAGAAGGGAGGTGATGTGGATTGAAGTCAAGTGTCAATATAGTATAGAAATTCTTTTATATGTCTAGTTTGCTTCTCCTTGAAATGATCACTCCAAGCAAATGGGTACCTCACCCTTACTTCATGGAGCATAGTCAAAGTTTATGCAGATGGTTGCTCAAGCTCCATTTATCTATTTATTCTTGTTTGCTTTTATAAGTTCCTCTAACAGGGCCAGATTTGGGCTGATGATAGGTTTTCCTCATTTCCAAGCCCTTGTGTCTCCTCCTCGCTCTCCTGCCTACCTTCAAACATAGACTTTGGGCCTTAAAAATTAGCTCTGGCCCTTAAGATGAGCCTTTAGACCTCAGAAGGGATGTTTGGAACTTGTAAGTGAGGGTTTGTACCCTAAAAATGAGGGGTTTAATCCAAGAGTCAAAGTTTTGAACTCCAGAAATGAGACTTTGGGACCCAAAAATGAGGGGTTTAGGTCTAAAAGTGTGATTTAGATCCTATGTATGAGGAATTGGACACTCAAGATGTGTCTTGGACCCTAAAAAAAGTGGAATGAAGGTTTGGACACTCGAGATGTGTCTTGGATCATAAAGTGGAGCTCTCAACATAGAAAATGAGTCTTTAGGCACTATAAATGCAGCTTTGAGCTATATCTGTTCAAAAACGTGGACGTGCTTTAGCTCTTTTTGGCTCATAGGAAGTGTTTGTAGGCGCTTTTTGGTAACTGAAATGAAAGCTGTGCCATTTGTCTCTGTTAATCTTCTGTTGAGGAGCCACTGGCAGCAGGTTATCAGATAATTGAAAGCAAGGATGAAAGAAGAATCAATCCCATGTGTTCTGACAGTTCTGCAGGATTCCTCAGCCTATAGTTGAGGAGAGATGCCACCAGTTCAGGCTGGCATCTGAGTGACCTGTGATGTCATCCAAGGTGCCTCCTAGAAAAGGAGGACTTCCTTATGGGGCCTTCCTGGGAAGGGAGCTCTCTGGAATATCCAACAGGAACAGCCCAAAGCACCTGAGTTGCAAACTTAACAACTACCCCAGGCTGGGCAAAATGGGAATGTGCTACGGAGCCACGAGTGGAAAGTAGGGTGCTGAGAAGCCTAACACTGTTATTAGTATCTTTTTTCCTGTCTTTTTAGTTTAGAGACAATAACTGGAGGTTAATTAAAACACTTGACAGTCTGGTGTGAGTGAGGTGAGGTGAGGAGAGCATCTTCTCTAGGATGGGAGCAGGCAGCTGGAGAGAGTCTGCCTGGAGACTTGCATAAAAAGTCTCAGCTTTGATTGCCACAACTTCAGACCTCTATTTATAGTTTATCTCTGATTTTGAAAAATCATTCTGTACAGCAAAGCATGGGTTTACATGTAATCCTCCCTTTTAAGCAATGTATTTAGAGGCTGGAACTACTCTTACAGGTCAGTGTGTGGTTTAAAATGGTCTGGAACAAAGGGCTGGTGTTGGGTGCTGCACTGGGTATCTCTTTTGTAGCTGTTATTTAATCACACCTTATAGTCCTGGCAATGCATTTTCACAAAACACTGCTTTTAGGGCACTTGGACAAAGGATTTCCTTCCTGGATTTTTCCTCTTTGTTCCCAAAGCAGCAGACGCTTCTTAAATTTTTGGATTCCTGAAGGCTCGCAGCTAACAGTTTATAAAATAGCACAAGCTTATTAAAATGACTAAGTACAGCCCTTTTTTATAGTTTAAGTAATAAACCCCAGATTGTATAGCTTGGGTGGACCTTTGATAACACACACAGAGCACATGAATTGGGCTCTCATTCCTCATTCATGTCCCGCCTCCACATGTCACCTGTTGAGAAAGTGTGTGTCCCAGGAAAAGAAAGTAAATAGATACTGAAATAGTCAATGTTCTCAAAATTTAATCCTTGTTGCTTCTCTCAAAGTTCTCATTGATGGTGGTGGAGTCGGTGCTGAATTTGTAACTGCATTTGGTAGGGTGGAGGTACAGAAGCCATATTCAGCAATGGCTTTTTTGATGTGCCGTGTTTATTCAGTGTTGTACGTACTTGGATCTGGAATTTGGCCTCTGAGACGCACAGTCTGAGGTTTGCAAAGGGGCAGGAAGCAGGACTGGAGAGAAAATACTGTGCAGGGTCATTGAGAAAAAGAGTTTGTCTGCTCTTACCAGTTCTTAGGTTTTTTTCAGAGGGTCACACTGCAACTCCAAGCATCGTGCTCCAATCCAGGCTCTCAAAGAGTCATGGAAAGAAAAGTCAGTTGGTTCCATCTCCAGCCCTTGTGTTTCATCAGGAGCTTCCTGAAATGATTAATAAAACTGCAGCACTGTTGTTCCCCATAAAAAGATCTTAGCTTTCACTTCTATTTTAAATAGATAATCAGTTTTCATCAAGTGCTTCTGCTACTTGGCTGAGAACTTTGATAAATTGCAACTGTACAACAGTAGATTAGCTTCCCAACCTCATAAAAATCCCACTGTCATTTGGCTTTGTTGGTTTATACCTGACCAAAGGTGTAAAATTACTTCTCCTTTTCCTTTGAGATGTTTTACCAAAGTAGTTTTGTTTCTTCTTTGTGCAAGGATGTAGAACCAATTTAAAACGATGAATTTAATGTAAATATTGCTGGCTTTGGTGCTTCCCAGCTTTTGATCCACGGAGTATTTCCATTCAGAGGAAGCTATGTCAGTTTTCTCTCCTTCTCTGACTTCTGTCTGAGGAGATGACTCTTTCTCATGTGTGGTTTGGGCTGAGTTTTGTGTTACCTTGGATGAATGATGGTGCTGCAGCATCGTTCGTGACTGTTGTCAGGGAGCAGATAAAGCAGTATTCCTTTTGTGTGCCACAGTGGACATGGTGCTCCTGACCTCCAGATCATGAGATCTTCATATTTTGGCATTATTTTATTTGCTTTATACTTTTGGAGTATTCAGCACTTGGAGGTCTCATTTTCCCTTCTCTGAAGGCTATCAGATGTCCTCGTTTTTTGTTTTCCTTTCCACTTTTTAGAGGAATCTGTGACTAGTGTCATCTTATGACTCCAGGAGCTGGGAAAACATCAGGTTTACTGCAGAACTGGCAACACTGCAAGCGATTTTTGCTGTCTCCTGTACCATTTCACCATGAAATAGTTCCTAGCAAAGACCTGCTTTAACTGTCACAAAGGCAAAATTGTGCTCAGTAAATATTCTACAGAGATACCCTGGGATTGGGGAGGTGCTTGACTGCTCTGAGCATGTTCCATTCATGCTTCTCACTCTTGAATAACTGATATTTTAAACCCACAATTCCTTCTTTAAGGACAAAGCACTTGGCCTGCCAGCTCTATGCAGCAATTTGCTGTTAAAACGAATCCCAGTAGGCTTTCCAAGAACAAAAAACAGAGACATATTTTTCCACATAAAATCAAAGTTTGTTTTTTCTCTCTGCTTTCATATAACTCTTAAGGGCTTCCACTGAGTTTTCTTAGACTTTCTAAAAGGAGGAAAAAGAAAACCCAGCATTTGGATCCAAACCAAGCATGAGAAATTTCGGCATAAAGGAATTTTCTTATGGATGTTTATAGAGGAGGCTAAAAAGCTTAATTTCAGTCTGGTGCAGTGACCCAGTAATATGTTGCTATTTTCTTTTCTTCTGTGCAGCTTGAATAGGATTTTGGTTAATTTGATGGCTCTTGCAAATGCCTTTTGCTCCTCAAAGTGGTATCAATTTGAGATACCACTCAAGAATGTAGAGAAACTTCAGTTCCTCTGGGCAGATGATTTCCAGTATTTTAGTATAAGTGTGTCTTAGCGGCTTCTTCCTAAATTGTACCCATAGTTTGGAAGAGGATATTAAACATTCCTGCGTTTTCATCCTGCTTCTGAATCTTCTGAACACATAAGACTTTTCTTCGTAGCTGCAGATTTTTGTTTTGATTTAAAAATCTGGTATTAGATGATTGGTCACAATCCAGTGCTGTATGAATAATTCAGGTGGCTGTGAGACCCGAGTGGTGCCTCCTTTTTGAATATTTCATTTGATTCACAAATGGGTTTAACATTGCTAAATAAATGCAGTATCACTTTTGGCACATGCTTAGTAAGAAAAATTCCAACACTCTGTGCTGCCTGTGTTCAACACCCTTCAAGAATGGAGCCTAAAGTGATACAGATGCTCTTAGTTTAATTCTGACATGCATGGCCAGGATAAAACATGGGATGGAACATGGGATTTTTTTTATCACACTGATCTTCCAGAGAGGGAAAGTCAGCTGTGGAATTTCTGCTTGCTCCTCTGGGAATCAGTACAAAGGTGCTGGAGCTGGAGAGTTAGTAAATGGGGATGTTATACCCCAAAACCATGGTATTTTCCCAAAGCCCAGACAACTTCATGGAGACTGGAGGCCCATCCATGGAGGAAGAGGAATTCCATCTGCAAACCTCCTCTGTAGGCACCCAGCAACTGGATCAATAACATCTGTTTCTCCAAACTCTGCGGAGTGCTGCAATATTACTTTTTTCCAGCATTCCTCTAACGTGTAGTATTTTTTTATATGCCAAGTATATCGAGGCCATAAATACTTTAACATGCAGAAGATGTGAACAAAGGGAAGTATGTCTGTTTGGATGCTTTTCCCCTTCCCTGCCAGAGGGACCTGTTGGAGTGTGTGAGCACAGTGGGACTTGGGACAAGGGCCTGGAGTGACAGGACAAGGGGGAATGGCTTCAACGGACAGAGGGCAGGTTAGATGGGATATTGGGAAGAAATTCTTCCCAGTGAGGGTGGTGAGGCCCTGGCATCAACTGAAGAGTGGCATTACAGGCAACAACTTCAGAAGCTGCTAGAGGATTTTTGAAAAAGAACCCAAAGAATCGGTTGATTCTTGCCAAAGTATGGAACCCATGTGGCACGGGAAATGATGTTCACCCAAGGAATTGAAGGTATAACCCTGCAGCTACACAAACTTAGAATCAGTGTCCACCCACTATGGCTCAGTTTTGAGGGAGGCCGGCAAAGGGAAATGTGCTGCAGGCAAAGCATCCTTCTTTGCTTTTATTTTTCTTCCAATAAATCAACCAGTGTTCGGTGCAACTCCCAAACCTTTTGCCTTTGGATGGGAAAGCGGAGCAGCAGGTAGGTGTGACGCAGGTTTTGCACAGTCACCGAACTGAACCCACCTTAAGCCAACAGAGAGGGTGAAAGGTAGCAGTGTTTTGGGGCTGAATCGGTGTTTTCAGACAGGGCAGCACCTCTTTTATAAAAGCATGTTTCTATCGACTCCTTAAGAAGTTTAGACTGGAGGGCTGCCTCCAGAACCTGCCCCCTCCCCCTTCCAGGTCCCAGGTGTTTGTCTTGGCAGGAGGCAGTGTCTGCTCGGCCGGGGCTGGGATATTAAATTGAGGGAACACAGAGCTCTTGATGCTTTTCAATAGGGCTTCTATTTAGTTAGGGGCAGGATAGAGCTGTCAGCCACCTGTCCAACAGGGTAAAAAGGAGGGTTTAGGAGTAGGGGGAGAGCCCTGGAAATGTTTGCCAATTTCATCAATAGAATGGTGAGAAGAAAGCATTTTCTGGTAGGCAGAGCCTTGTGTTGGTTTGACTGCTGAAGCCTTTGCTGCAGTCCTGACATTGGTGAATGGAGAAATCAAGGATGAAACTGATGGAAACTGATACTAACATGAAACAATGTGGGATGGCACAAGGAACGTCCTGAACTGGACTTCCCACACGTGGAGAGCCTTTTAAGAGATTTCACTATAACCTGGATGATCAATGGGTGCCCCAAAGTGAGAATTGATCCAGGTGTCCTCATTCTGACACTTGGGATAGTTCTGATTTTCCATATATATTCCAGATACGTATTTCTGCATTTAATTTTTAAGGTGTGGGGGGTGGTTGATTCATTTAGTTTCCATAGAATGGGAATATAGTTGCAGAGGCCTTAAGCTGATGGAGGGAAGGTATTTGATTAGGTATTAGGAAGAAATTATTCCTTGTGAGGGTGCTTAGGCCCTGGCACAGGTTTCCCAGAGAAACTGTAGCTGCCCCACCCCTGGAAGTGTCCAAGGCCAGGTTGGATGGGGCTTGGAGCAACCTGGGATAGTGGAAGGTGTCCCTGCCCATGGCAGGGGGTTGGAACAAGATGGTCTTTCAAGTCCCTGCTAACCCAACCAGTCCATGATTCCATGACTCTGGGAAACCAGGGGGCTGGGAGTCCACTTTGGATGCCTGTAAGAAATGCTGGTTGAAGGTGAAACCAGACTTGGCAGAGTCCCTCTTTGTTGGATAGATCAACCCTATGTTGGTCTTCATGAGAGGAAAGGATACTCGGCTTCTCTTGCTCAAATAAAGGCCTCTCTGCCACATCACATGTTTTGATGAATGGAAGGGGGAAAAGATTCACAGAAATCTCCACACTCTGAAAGTCTTGTACAGGACCTGTCACTGTGTTTTCCTGTGTTGGTGCAGGCATTGGAGTTGGATCTTGTTCTTTGAAGCAAGCACGTTCATCCTCCTGAGCATAGTCTCTCCCATAAAATGGCACAGGCATTTCTCCCTTTTCCCTGTGAATCCTTCAGTGTCCTTGGACTGGAAAGCAACTGCCTGGCTCTTTCACACATGCCTGCTTCACATGTGCTCTGGTGAGAGCTGTGATCTTCTCATGTTTCCCTTCTAGGTAGAGTCCAACAGCACAGCATGACTTTATTAATCCATGTTTGCACCTGTATGTCTGAAGGGTCACAAGCTGGAACCTCCTTCTAGAGGAGAAGGGGATTTTGGCATCCTGGATCCCTGTGTTTAGTCCAGATTTTTTTTCTTGTACGTTTCTCACTAAGGATGAGCACTTCATGCAGCCCTCCTGCTGCTAAGCAAGCTCCAACCTGCTTATTAATCTGCTTCCAGTTATTGACAGCCTGCTCTGATTGGAGATGAATGTAGAGCCTTGAACATGATGTTAAGTTTCAATTTTTTAAGCTTTTAATCTCCCCTATTTCCACTCTTCCCGGTGAAGACCTCACACGTGGTGTTTCCAAATTGCTGTCTATGACAGAGGGGTGTGTGGATCCTGAGACAGATAAAAGGTGGCTGTAATACAAATGAAGATTCTCATGTAGAGGGATGTAGGCAAGCTATGTGGATCTTGAATTCCCATATTGTGTTGCTGATTTGCTTAAAGCAGCTTTACAAGTCTATTCTCTCCCTGTTCAGAGCTGGCTTAGGAGAAACGGCTGCTAATTAACGCCTCAGTTCCCCAGGGTGTCATATCAGTGTTTGAAAAACTATTTCTTTGTAGTACAAAGGCACTAAGGACAGTTTGAAAACATAATTTATAGCATTTTCTTCTCTCTGGGAAATTTTGTGTCTTACAAAACGCAAGGTGCTCAAAAGACTGTTACCAGCAGAATTTGGGATGGAGACTGGGAGCAGAAGGTGGGAGCATCCTCTGACCTCGTGGCGTTGACCATGGGATGGTAGGATGGGTTTAACCACCAAAAGCCTTTCCTACCCTCCAGTGATCAGTTTTAGCAGCACTTGATGATGGCCATCAGTGTGACTGCTGAACAAACTTCCTGTCATTTTGAGGGTGGCCTTTCCAAAATTCACCTGGGAATTAACTGCCTCACCCTTTCTGCAAACTGCTAGAAATGGGGCATTTGACTTCCTAAATTACTTTTGGAAATCCCACCCATAATGTTTAATACTGAAGTTAAATGTGGCCATTAATAGTCACTCCACAGCTCTCCGTTGTGCTCCCTGAATGAAGGGCTCTTTCCTTTTTTCCAGCAAACACCCCATGCATATTTATAGGGAATCATGTTCCCCCTTAAATGCTGTTGATTTTGGCTCAGGAAGTGTTTCCTTAGTTTAACCTGCCCTTGTAGGTTATTTTCTCAAGCCTTTATATTGTTTCTAATTCCCTTATTCTTGTCTGCATCTTCTGCATTTGAAAAAAAATTTATATGCATTTTCCAGATTTTGCTTTATCTGTGGATTGTCCAGTAAAGGATGTAAGGTTTGGTGTCCTCTGGGAAGCCCTCCTAGGTGGGCTGCCTGGGCCAGACTGGGTTTGGCCTTGCTCCTAGTTACCTTTTATTGTAAACTGCAACAGCACTTCCTCTTGCATCTCTCTAATTCCATAGAATTCCCTCTGTTCACTCTGCACTGTTTCTTCTGGATCGGGGAGGATAGGAAGAGCTGCAGGAATGAAAGGCATTAATGCTCAGTAGTCAGTTAGACAGATACAGATATTGGGGAGCAAGGAGGGTGCAAACAGAGTGCTGAATGGACCTTGGGCAGACTTTTTCTGGGTTCTCTCCTGGGAGAAGCAAGTCTGTAGGAAAGCCAAGGTGTTAAACTACTTCCCTGAGCCTTAGGGCTGAGGTGGTGCTGGGAACAGGTGGGTTTGTTCCAACCACTGTGCCCCAAAGGCTGCTTTTGGATTTTGGTGGTCCTGTTGTCTTCCCATTTTCACAGAATCCTGAGGACAGCTCTAGAGAGCTCCTCAGCAGCACAGATTCCAACCTGCCTCCTTCAGTGGATGGAAATTTTGAATGTTGTTAATTTAGAAGAAAAAAAGTAGTAAAATTAATAGCATTCCAAGATTGGAGACTGCTTTCCTGGATTGCTCCGTCACTGTGCTTTTGTGGAAAAAAAACATTTCCACTACATACTTCTTTCTTGAAAATCCACCGCAGCCTTTTCTCCAAGGGAGCCTTGAAAAATACGTGCTCCGAGCACCTGCCTGCACGTCTCTCCGGCTGGGGGGAAGGAAGCACTGGGTTGACACTATAGTTTCCAAGGAGGATTCACTTGAAATTGCAATACCTGCTTCTGCCCCTCTGTCTCTATTCATCTGGGAAATGTCAAGCTTCTTTTATTGGAGACATTTTGGGAGGAAAAAAAAGTTAAAGTAGTATTCTGAGTGTTTTATGCTTCATCCCTCTTGGTCATTTGCTTTTAGAGCCTCAGGTTGGGTCTTTAGGCTCTAAAATGACATATGGACATGTTTTCTCTCTTCCTCACCAGGCTGGAATGATAAGAACTGATGAGGATGAATACTTCATTGAGCCTTTGGAAAGGGGAAAGCAGATGGAAGAGGAGAAGGGAAGAATCCACATGGTGTACAGGCGTTCAGCGGTAGCGCAGCATCCCACTGACGTGCTCCCTGATGTCCACACAAAAGGTAAGTACCCCGGGGGGATTGCTTGCAGATCTATTCCAGGTGAATCCAGCTTATGGAAGCTTTTGGAAGAGGCCATGTGACTCCTGTTTAAAGTTTGGGTTGCGTTTCTTTCTGAGTAAGAGCGAAATTGTGTCAATGTACTGTTTCCCTCCATCTCCCGCTTGCAGTTGAAGCGGTCTGAAGGCACTTGTGTTGATCGGATGTATTTTGTCATATCCAAGGATTCCCCTCTGCCTTGAAGAGAGTGTGGTTGGTCCATCTGAGAATAATTATTGTGTCTGAGAATAATTATCATCGTGTCGTTTAATCCATTTGCTTGTATGTCATTTTAATATTGCACAAATCCTCACAAGCCAAGGCGTTGCATAGTGAAGTTTGAGGGTTTTGAGGCTCTGGGCTCAGGACGAAAGAGCAGCGCTGCTCCCATCAGTTCTCTGCCTTTATTTCAGTGTCTCTCAGCTTCTCAAATTCCTGTTTTTATGTTGTGTTCACATACTGTTGGAACTTGAAAGGAAGTAAAAGAAGTACATACAATGCACAGAACTAGAAGTGCTTGGCTTGTGGTAGCCCAGCAAGGCCATTCCAGTTTAGCTCGTGCATCTGGGGAGGTTTAGCTGGAGAAGAGGAGGTTCAGAGGAGACCTTCTGTGAAAGGTCAAAATTCCCTGAATGAAGGCTGTAACCAGGTGGGATTCAGTCTCTTCTCCCAGGTGAGAAGTGACAGATGAAGAGGACATGGCCTCAAGTTGCACCAGGGGAGATTTAGTTTGGATATTGGGAAAAATTTCTTGGAAAGGCTTGTCAAGCCGTAACACAAGTTGCTCAGGGCAGCGGTGGAGTCACCATCCATGGAGGGATTTAAAAGTCATGTAGATGTGGCAGCTGGGGACAGGGGTTAGTGGAGGCTTTGGCAGTGCTGGGGAGAATGGCTGGACTCAATCTTGGAGGGCTTTTCCAACCTAAATGATTCCATGACCAAAGTTAAAGTAAGGTGCCTAAGCCCATGGAGTCTGAGGAAATGTTTGCAGTGGTTGAGTTGTCAGCTGCATATCAATGCCATGAAAATCTTCCTCTTTCTTCTCTGTCGTTGCTCCCTCACCACCGTGCTTGGGCTCGAGGCAGTGATGCAGAGTACGGTCTACTCGTGGTTTGGGAGTTCAGCCAGCACAGACAAGAATCCAGAATCCAAGAATTCAGTAACAGATGACAGATGACTCAACAAAACGGCCATTAAGATAAAAAAGTACTTAAAATTGTTGTTGTCAGTGAAGTAGTTACAAAAACTGGGAAATGGTGTGACAGCCTTTCTTGGCAGTGACATGGGACACACTGTGTCATGTTCTCCCTACAAAAAAGTCGGTTGTCTAAGAGGAAGGCTTCCAGCTCTAGCTATGTGAAAGGAACTTTCAGTCTGACAGGACATCTGGTATTCCTGCAGGATTTTGTAGCATTTGGGAATTGGTTGGACACTGCTGAATCAGACAGAATGAGTGTAGGAGTTCTAAGTCAAAAAGCTGCCATCCTGAGAGCAAGGTTTTAGCAATGATCACAGTGCAGTGGAGTATTAATTGGTTCATATACTGTGTTCTCATGCAAGTCAGCACAGCTATCCACTTCTCTATCCTTATTTTATGGCTGTCTTTTTGATGTAGCTTCAGGGAGCTGTCTTAGGTGGGAACCAGAAATCTGGGGTGCTGGGGAAGATACTGGGATGCCTCAAGCTACTGGGTAGTGTGGGTTCAGCCTTCCCACCCCAAAGAAGCACGCTGTGCTGATTCCTCCCTGTGGTATCCATGGCTCTGGATAGCCTCTGTAGGGAATGACAGTGACAATTTGTGTGTATTGTTTTCATAATTTCCTTTGTGAGAGATTGGTTTCTTTAGTAGCCTTATATGAAACACTGAAGAAATCAGACTGGAAATCCTGCCCCATTCCTGTGGGGAATTGTTCTTTGTGTGCATACCCAATTTAGGTTCCATGAAGGACTCCTTCATTAATTGCCTTTTTATACCTCTGTCTTTTCAGTCATTTTGGTGTGAATAGGATCTCTTGCATATAAATGGACCTGAATATTTGGTGTTTGTTTTGATAGCTGGGAAATGAGGATCATTTTATATCTATGCTTATAATATGCCTCTGCTCTCACTCAATGATATCAGGGAACTGTGGATAATTTTCCATATTTTGACAGGCTGTTGGCAGGATTGACTATTTGTGTGTCATGGGTAATCTGTCTGCTAATTCAAAGAAGCTTCTTTGGCTGTATTCCTTGGAATCTGATCTTTCGTCTGCTAGGTGAGGCAGTGCAGGGAAGCAGTAGGTCTTGACCACTAAATGTTAAAATCATTTTATAAATCCCAAATCCTACTTGGTCCCTGTGATCTCCATTGGACAGGGTGAGTCTGTTTGCTGGTTTGAAGTGCTGAACTCAGGTTAGTTCCCCTGGACACAGGAAGCCCTTCCTCCTCTGTGGGGTGGGAGCCAAGGCCTCCCATGGGAAATCCCAGCTATTGAAAAAACACTTAAATGTAGTGGGATGTGACACTGGACATTTGTTTTAAAACATCTGGGATGAGCATCTGGTTAGGTCTGGTCTGGGAATCATATCACAGAGCAGCACAATGCCTAGAGTTCTCCATGGGTGTAAATACACATGACAGTCTCTTGACAGCTTTTCCATGTCGGATTGCCCTGGGATGACATTTGTAAGCTCGAGTTCCCTAGTCATTTAAGTCTTGATCCTAAAGACACTGAACATCTGTGCTTCTCATTTGAGTTGAGTACTACAGGTAGTCAGTGTTCATGTTGTGTGACTCCCAAGTAATGTCTCTTAAATAAAAAAAATACCTTTTTTTAAGGGCAAAAAGAAACAAAGTCAAAATCTCCATGTTGAGGGTGAAGGGTCTGAGGGACAGAGAGCAAATGAGCTGTGCAGGCAGAGCTGAAAAAAATAGAACAGTGTATGAGGCTGTCATGTTAAAACATCATTTAAATAAATCCTTAGGATTTTCTCACCAAAATAGCTTTTCACTCAGGAATGAAAGAAAATGCTCTCAGGACAAGCCTGAGTTTGGGAGGTTTTGGAAGTGTAACAATGATATCACTCTGTCTGGGTGGGATGA
Organism: Climacteris rufus; assembly: GCA_013398175.1. Lineage (NCBI taxonomy): Eukaryota > Metazoa > Chordata > Aves > Passeriformes > Climacteridae > Climacteris > Climacteris rufus. The sequence goes on from VZRZ01002950.1 coordinate 185,022, forward strand.
AAAGAAGCTGTTCCTGGTTAATAAGCTGAGAAACATCACTGAGATGTGTGATCATTAACCTTATTCCTTGAAAGTGTTCAAGTAACAACAGAAAAGGGCAAAGAACTGTAGAATTTACAATCAAATTTTCACCTAGGAGGCCTTCTGTGCAAGTTCTACTGAATCAGGCTCAGGAGTGTGGTAAAATAATACCCAACTTGTATTTCAGAAACATAAAAGCCTGATCCAAGTTCTCTGGAGTCAATGGGAAGACTCAGGCTGACGTCAGTGGGACGATGAGGCTGGGTTTGGATCATATTCTGCTCGAGCTGATAATGGAGTATTTGATTTATCTTTCCTCCTGTTTGTTCATTTATTGTTTTTTTTCTGTGCACTTTCTTTTTGTATGGTAGAATGATGACAACCAGCCTTGAGCTTGGAGGTTACACAGCATGGTAATGTACTCAGAGCTTTCCTATTTCATCCTCCTCTTCACATCATAGTATTTTTTAAATGACAACCTATTCACTCAGCAAGCACTTGAGATGAAAGTATTTTTGTAATTACTTCCTAACAGTGGGAAACAAGAAATAGGAGTCTTTATCTCCCAGCTTCCTTTCAGAATTTTCATTTTCCCCAAAGAACCAAAGTGCTTGTGTGTCTGATGGGGTTGCCATGGCACTGGCTTCGAGTGTCTTTGTCCCAGGTGGGAAACATGTAGGAGGAAGAAATGATTTGGGAATTGCTCCTGGTTGCCTGGGAATGAAACCCTGGAATAGAAGGTAGAAGAATGGGAAGACTATTGCCTGCTTGGGAGACTTCCCCAGGCACATTAGTAGTTCTCAGGGACGATGTCGTGCCGGAGGGTGTCTGAGCTCTTTCTCAGCAGAATTTCTCATGACCTGTGTTCTGGTGGAGGATGTTTTTGATGCTGCACAGCCCACCACACAAGTTTGTGCATCAGAGTAATGGGAAAGATGGAAATTATTTCTGCATAGACTGAGTACAACATGTTGTGTAACATCCTCTGTTTGGTGTGGGCATTCTTGTATAATCACAGAATGGTTTGGTTTGGAAGGGACCTTAAAGATCATCTCATTCCCCCCTCTGCCATGGGCAGGGATACCTTCTACTGTCCCAGGTTGCTGCAAGCCCCATCCCAGTGTCCAGCCTGGCCTTGGACACTTCCAGGGATGGGGCAGCCACAGCTTCTCTGGGCAACCTGTGCCAGGGCCTCAGCACCCTCAAAGGGAAGGATTTTTTCCTTATGTCTAATCAAAAGTCTCGCTTGTAGCCCCCCAAGAAAGAACCACCAATAACTTGTATTGATGGCAATAAACCTGGGTTATTTAAAGACATCCAGAGCTTCTGGAGCTTTTGCTTTTAATTTAGCCTTCTTCTATAAAATTGAAACTTAAGTGGATGCTCTGAAGTTCCTCATCTAATATAGTTTGTGGGATTGGTTTTTTCTGTTTTTTTACAGGTAACAGTTTCCTTAATCAAGGAAAAGGTAATCAGCAAAATAGAACAGGAACAGCACAGCATGGTATAAAAGAAAAGTGTTGGTGATGGATGTGTAGGAAGTAAAAGGAAACACAGACTTCATTGCTGAGGAAAAACTTGGGATTTTAAGAAAGAAAAACTTGAGCAGGAGTGGATTGGAAGGTGCTGTGAAGCACTGATGTGCTGTGTCTGTGTTGGGGAGGTTGCGTCTGATGATGAGAGTAGGAACATCCATCTGCTTAAGTCGTCTTCTATGCTTGGCAATAACAAAGGAAAATGATTCTTAAATAAAACCAAGAATAAAGGCTTCATTCCAACTGCAAGCACCCAGTGCCAGAGTAGTAAAACCCACAGAAAAGTCTGTATGAAGGGAAAATTGAAAAAATGGAGACAGGTCAGTACATACAGCTTGTGGCCATTCCAAGGCTCATACAGTTTTCCATTAAAAACTCCCTGTGCCCCCAAATTGCACAGGAAGAAGAAAACTTTCAACAAACAGTGGTGATAACGGATAGCAGAGGTTTTTAAATACTGTGTAAGCAGCTGTTCTCATGTGAAGGAGCCTATTTGGTTTATGGATGACATTCTCAAAGTAACTTGGGAGAGATATGCCAAGGTGAGGATCACCCTTGGGTGGTCCTTGCAGGACTGAGGTCACTGGCTTGGGTGTGAAGTGGCTCATTTCTCCTGCTGAGTTTGATCAGAAAGGTGCCCTTGAGATGGCTAAAAGTGCTCTGAATTTGACCAAGGGACAAGGGTGGTGTAAAACAGAATGTGTACCAGGGCATACATACCAACATGGTACTGTCTGAGAACATGGCAATAGGAAGCAGAAGAGCTGCCTTATCAGGGGGACTTTATGTAAATTAGAGGTCAGGAACCAGAGGAAATGAATCCTCCCACAGCTTGCGGGGGCTGAGGCTTGTTCATGTGTTTTACATGCACATCCTGCAGATTTAGGACTGAAATGAGAGCACCAAGACACTCTTTCACTGAGAGCAGAGAGCCTTGTTTATTCAGTCTGTGTTCTACAGTGGGCTTTTTAATCTATGTCTTTGTTGGGAAAATGAATTAAAACAGAGCAGTTTGTGTCACAACACAGAAGAGTAATTTCTATACTGTAAAGTTCTCTCTGGACTTTCTCCACATGAATTTTCTGCAGTTTTAGCATTTTTCCCCACTGTGAGACACGTGGGTTTTTTTATGGGTTTGTTGCTCAGTAAATTCATAGAAAGATTCTAGAAACAGGTAAGAATCCAAACTGAGGGCAGTTTAATTCAGTTTTATCTTTGAAAATACCTGGATGAGATGCTGTCATCACTAGTTTATGACAGAAGAGGAAAATGGATCTGGTGTGCTTTGAATGAGCAATCTGGATGTCATGCTGCTTTTGGTGGAGTCCCTGTGGGATTACTGTGGAGTAACTCTTGCTGTACCCCATGTTATACACCAAGATGTCCCAGAGCTCACTGCCTCCTTCCCTTTCTCCCTCCAAAACATGGTGTAGATGATAAGTGTACTTATCTGGTTTGTCTTGTGTGGGATGACACAGAACTGGGCAGCTGGAGCTGACAGGAATGCGGATGGGAATTACTGATATGAGAATGTCAGCCTCATGCTTCACGTTGCTCCCAGTGGACTGAGTTTCTTCAGATCCATTTCTGGGTTACACAAGTGCATGACTCTTTCCAAAATGCAATAGTAAAACACCGCAGAGTAACAGCATGACCCAGCTGTTGTTTGCTAAGAAAACAGGGTTTTTTTTCCAGAATGCCTTGCCTAATCATTCTTTGGAGTATTCCAATAACATGGGACAGGATCAGCAAGATAATTTGGGTTCTGGAGGTTATTTGAGTTTGCAGTTTGGCAAGGAGGGAATTGATGTCTCAGGGAAGCTGGCTTCTCCTGTGTGGTGACTGGGAGAGGCTGACCTGTGGGAAATCTCCTTTGGATTCCGTCAAATACCGTGTGGTTTGGGAAGAGAACCCAGGGAGGGATGAAGAGCTTTGCTGGCCTGTACTTTAGGAGTAGCCAAGGGAAGCATTTCATTGGTGTGTCTTCCTTTGCAGCATTACTGGCAGGGCCTGTTTCTATACATTCCCTGGAGAAGTTTGAGGACATATCCATAGGAGGGATGCCTTGGTATCTCCTTGGGCATCTTACCTCTCCACTCAGGTAACAGGCAGGCTGCTGCCTCCCAATGTTTAGTGACATGCCTGCAGGGAATAGGTTTGACCTTCCCATTGATCCTGGCAACAGACTCTGTCCATCAGGTGGCTAGAAATGGTAGGATTTTCCTTCTTCTCCCATATTTCTGCATAGGATGCCTAATAGTGAACCTAGACACCTGGAGAAAGCCAGATTCAGGCACTCATATCCTCCATGGAGGATGGTGAATGATGGGTTGCAAGTGCATGTGAAAACACACATTTGATTAGCAAGTGCTATCTGTTTGTATTTAATTAACTTTTTGTAGCCATAAATGAAAAATCTGGATCACAAAGTTTGAAGAACAATTTATTTGCCACATAATTGTGTTCTGTAAGCCTACAGACATCACATAATACATCAACGCCAGCTGGTTATTGTAAATTGAAAGGAAAACTTCTAAATATGCTGATGATCTTGTCCAAAATCCTAATAATACCTAAAATGTGTCAGGTACTAAAAAATTCAACTGCAACAGGGTTAAATGCACTGTAAACTGAGCTTTTGCAGTCTCTTCTGGAAACAGTAACAGGTGATACAAGGCCATCCAAGGAACGTTGTGCTTTCTTAATGGAGAGCTCTGCTCTGCCTTTCCAATTCTCTTCACTAATAGTTCCAGAGAACATAAAGTCACAATTTCCAGGAGAAACAGTAGTTGTGCTTTTCTCTCCTTGACAATAAATCTGTTAGAGGTATTAAGGTAGAGGCAGTACCTCTGAGAGTAGAGAGTAGTAACTCTGTTAATTATTTACAGAAGTCGGATCGGTGTGAGAGTCAGTGGTGGGTCTGCAGCTGGTCCCTGCCCTTCAGCATCTCAGTAGCCTCTGGGCCTGAAGGGTTTGAATGTGTTTCCTCCTTCTCATCTCAAAGTTAATGTTGTAATAGTTCACCAGTTTAGTATATATTCTGTTCCTTCCCGTCCAGGCTATTCTGCATTGTGTTTCCACGTGCTGTGGAGTGGTACACTGAGATTTGAGAAGGTCCATGCAAGCAAGTGAAACTTTGTGGGTTTGGGGATTTCTGCAGTCTGCAACATGGATCAGCTTCACACTGACAGAGGGCAGGGTTAGATGGGATATTGGGAGCAAATTCTCCCCTGTGAGGGTGGTGACACCCTGGCACAGGGTGCCCGGAGCAGCTGAGCAGCTGTGGCTGCCCCATCCCTGGAAGTGTCCAAGGCCAGGTTGGATGGGGCTTGGAGCAACCTGGGATAGTGGAAGGTGTCCCTGCCCAGGAGAATAGGACGTGGGGGAAGAGAAGAAACTGCTGAGGATGTTCCTTGGGAGCTCTGAAAGTAGCTTGAGTGGTATCACTGGGGTTGATTGCAGCCTGCTCTGGCAAATACTGATTTATTTTTCACTTAGATCTTGGTCTCGCTAACCAAATTAGGAACTAGCTACAGAATAGTGGTTTTTTCCTTCTTCCATTTCTGAATGTAGATTTTCATTTGCCTCTGAGTATCTGTGATTTGTTGATAAAGATTCTTTGTGAGTTTTTTTTCACTTGCTAAGGGCAGACAGGAAGCTCTGGGCCAACCTGCAGTGAAACTGCATTCTGATCTTCCATGTTTCCTCACAACGTAGAGCGGATTTCTCACACTTAACTTAAAAATCATCTTGTTGAACTAGAAAAATTCAGCTGATGCTTCTAGACTGAGAGTAATTCCAAGGATATCTCTTGCTTTCATTTAATCTGTAACAAAAGCTGTTTTGAAAATTCCTGGGAAATACTTTAGAGTGAAAAGGTAACTCGTTATACTCTGTGGCTAATGGAGAAACTCCAATTGCTGTCATCACAGATATAGTATCATAGATTTTGTTCATTTTCAGGAAAAGCCCTTCATTCTGTAGATCTATGATAGCAATAAAAATCCAGTTCACAAAACAATTTATTACCTAATGTATTTACTTTTTGAATGCTCAATTCTAACAAACAGGCAGTGAGTATCCAGAAACTATGTAATTAATTTTGGTAACTTTTAAATAGTTTGTCTTGAACAGTCCTTGAAAGTGCACTACCATATTCCTGGGTCTGCTCAGGTTCTTCCACAGCCAACTCCATGTCCTTTTTATCCCTCATCACAAGTGAATTTGTAAACAGATGCATTTGAGCTTGTGCTTCAGTGTTTTAATGGTATATCTGAATTTGCTTTCACGGGGTTGATCCTTCATTTATTTCAAGCCCCTTTTCTGATCAGTTTGCAGAGTTTTCCCTGCCAAGGATAAGTAACAATATATTTTCATTACTTCCAGCACTTCAAAGCTTCCAAGTTTCTGATGCTGAGAACATTTACTACTAGAAGTAAAAATCGGTCTTTCTTTAGTTAACAATTCTCTTTAATAGGGAACACAGAGGGAGATAAATCAATTAAAAGTATCTGATCTTTGAGGGCTCACACTGCACTGTGCCGTGTTTTGGGGGTTGATTAGACACTTGGCTTAATTGGAGGAAGGTTGATGAAGTTCTGACCTCCTCAGATCTGCTTCGTTTGCTCTTTGTCAAACATCCTTTTTTTTTTTTTTNTTTTTTTTTTTTTCCTTTTTTTTTTTTTTTTTTTTTTTTTTTTTTTTTTTTTTTTTTTTTTGCTGGCGAGACAGAATCATCATTCATATTTATTTTTTTACATCTGAAGTTTGTCAGGCTGCTTGGAAAAATAGGACAATGAAAGCCATCTGGGCATCCCATCCACTTGCATTTGGAAACATCTGCATCGTTATTAGGAACGTCTCACCAGCACTGCAGCGAGCAGATGTGTTCTCTTTCCATCTCCAGGCTCACTTAGAATTGCTGATAGTGAAAGAAATTTAATAGGCACTAAACCCCAAATGCCTGTTTCTTGATCAGGCCCTTTAATACCACTTATTTAGGATCTTAGTTCCTGTGTGAAGAAGAAACTTGTGGCATTTGAGGGAGGAAGCAATGGAGAAAAGCCAGCAATGTCTCCTGCAGGTCGTTCCATGTCTGTATGTGTAGGATTTAAAGCTGAACACTTGTATTCTTGAACCTTTGCCACGCAGGTTGACTCACAGCTGTTCATCAGATGTAATGCTCTGTGGAAATCCAGAGTCCTCTGCCTCCAGCTGCCCTGTCTCCGCTTTTAAAGCCGTAAGAAATTAGACTTTAAATTTCTTTAAAGAGAGAGGAGTCCCTGCATTGAATTTAACATCCCTTTTCTGAGCCTCACAGGTGATGGCACAGTGCACAGGTGTTCCAGCTGCCAATATCTCCATGTTACTCCCATCTTTTGCAATCCCTGTACAATTTTACGGTGAGGGTGGTGAGGCACTGGTACAGGTAAAAGACAGGATTGTGTCTGCAGTGCCAGGGAAGCTGAAGCAGAAGCTAGAAAGCCAAGAAGAAGGTGGGAAGCTGCTCTGCTGGTCAGTGAGTTCCCTCAGGTGCTTTTCCTTGGAACAGCAGAGCTGGACAACCAAGAGCATCTGTGAAACCTTTTAGGTACTTGAGACATAATGAGCTGCTTTCAGCATCTTCTGTGAAGGGATTTTTGGGATGATGATAGTATTTACAGCCTGAGTGTGATTCAAAGACACTGCAGGTTATTACCCCAACTAGAAGTGGGTTAGTGGATGCCCACAGTTTGGAAGAGGCTGTTCCACAGTGGCAGAGCTTCTATCCAAGTCAAACTTCCCAAATCCCAGAGAGATATTCCGTCTTGCTAGTGACTTGGATGTTACTTGTTTTTCAGGATTTTCAGCTCAGTGGTACAATGATCTTTGTATTCAGTGGGTTTTTGAAGCTGTTTGCTGTCCCAACCTGAGACCTCCTTTGTGCAGATCGACCTGGATTTTTTGGGACACCCTCTTCCTCTGTGGATGTGGTGTCTGGGGAGAATGGCCTTGTGCATATTTTTGCTGTTATCTTGGACACTCTTGTGGTCCATGGACTATTGGGAAATAGCTTGGGCTTGGAGACATTTGTTGCTCTTGGAATGCTGACTTACAGCGCATTCATGGAAAAAAAGCAGGAACCCGAGTTCAACAGCATTCAGTGACAGTTTATAGTTGGAGCTTTTCCTTTATATTTATGCCAGTGGAATTTTGAAAAATGGCTGAAATTCCGTGTGGTGAGAAAGAAAGGCTTATTATCCATGACTAATGCTTGGATACACTTTTAAAATGTGGTATTATTTGCTGTTGTGCCACTTCTACTCTTCTGCTATATTGATTGCTCCTGTTGTCTCCTAATTTTGAACAACCTTTCTCCCACCTTGAATTGCCACTCCCACTGCCATCCTCCTTTGGGGATCCAGCCACTGCAATCACAGCATCAAACGGGGATCCAGAGCTGGGATAAGCTTGCCTTTGTGTTAGCTAGGGATTGAATCCAGGCTGAAGGTTACATTTTTGGATGTCAGTATTGAAAATTGTACTCTTCATTTATTTTGGTGCTTTGGACGGTCTTTCTTGCTGCTATTCCTACAGCATTCCTGTGATCCTGCAACACAAATAATATTTGACTAAGTATTTCTTCTTTGTAAATCTAGGTCATTAAGTATATTGATTAGCTCAAGAGGTCCTTTTATGTGTCTAAAACTGAGCCCTTGGGCTGTTTTCCCTCCTTTTGCAGAGGAGAACTGTCTCTTTCTGTCATATTTCTAGTCAGACCCTTTGCATATTCAATGGAAAATTCTTCCTAAATCTTCTCCCCTCTCAGGTTCTTCTCCCTTTTATTATTATGCTTCTTTTTTTTTTTTCTGTCTCTGTTAGCTTTCCCCCAGACTGGAGGGCTCATTAAAGCAACACTGTGCAGGAAATGGAGAGAGGTGCAAGAATGGGACGCTGCTCNTGCTGTCTCTGTTAGCTTTCCACCAGACTGGAGGGCTCATTAAAGCAACACTGTGCAGGAAATGGAGAGAGGTGCAAGAATGGGACGCTGCTCGCCAAAGAGGGAAAGTTGGCAGCTCTCCTCTCACAGGAAAATTCTTTGGATTCGAGGAGCAGCTTCATTGAGAGAGTGTGCTACTGAAGGGGCATGAAGCACTTAGTGAAGTGTCATTCCACAAATAAATGGCATTTTGGATATTCACACATTATGGTGAGGTTCTAGCAATAACGTTCTGAAGTATTTGAATTACTTTGAATATAAGAGTTGGAAAATTATGGTTTCATCTGAGTGGTCTTGAGTGTCAGGAGGGAGAAGATGGGTTCTGGAGAGAATGAAGTACTAATTCCCCATGGAAGATGCTTCCAGCAGACCTAACCTCCCATGGCAGACTGCAGGGATGAACCTTGCCGAAAAAGCTCCCTCTCCTTAGTCACAGCTTTTTCAAGAAAAAACCTGTCTTTCAGGTCAGAATGGGAGAATTTATGATTATGACTCTGTGCTATTTTTGACAGGATTGGGATGGGGAAAAGGAGAGGGGAATGATCAAAATATCCTCTGTGGAAACAGTGTGAGTTAGATTCATAACACATCTGTGCGAGGTGCAGGCGAGGCTGGCGCGCTCGTAGGAATTTGGTAAAGTGGAAAGGAAAAAAAGTGCTTCATTATGTAAGAGTCTATATGAAAAAGGGAAAGTATAAAGGGGGGTGGATCCATAATGAAATAAATCTGTGGCAGTTTCTGAGGGCCTGTGTTTGGGCCTCACAGAAAACTCTTCCCCTCCCTGAACAGCGACAGGAAAGTGCGGGTGGGACTCTCATGTTTGCAAACCAGTTTTGTGGTGTGACAGTCAAAATTAACCCTCCTAAGCTGCCTGTTTGCTGGGTTTTTTCACTAAAAACAGTGTGATGTCAGTATGTCTGTAGTGTCAGGCTGGTTTTTATAAGTGTATCGCTCTCAAGTCTTACTCCATGTAATTATAGCCAGAGCTGTGGGCACATGAGGTTCTGCTCCGTAAGGAATTGTGAGGATTGAGACCTGGCTTTTACTTGAGGCCTGTTCCCTCCCTGTCAGCCCTTCCAGTTTTAATAATCCTCTCTTCCAGAAAATGTTTGACTAGGAGACAGCAAAGGCTTTGACTGACTTTCTGTGATCACAAAATCTGCCTGTGTGACAGTAAATATTATTTTTCAAGAAAGAATCAGAATTTTTTGACCCAGCACAGCTATCTGGAATTTATTTATAATCCCTCACTTTACGTATGTTTTTCATTTTAAAAAAAACCCCTCCATAATCATTAATTCACCCAGTTCTTGTTAACAAGTTAGTTTAAAAGTTAAGGATTTCAGCTTGCATAGGGTTGGTGGGCAAATGAAACTGCAAAACTTCCGTTTTTTGTACCTCAATACCTAAATATTGTAATCCAACATATCTATCTAAATGTAGTGTGTGTATGTCATAGGATCCTGGAATCCTGGGATGTTTTGGGTGGGAAGGGACCTCTCATGCATGCAGACATGGCTCTGCTGCTGCCTGGCAGTCGGCTGCAGCGGTGGAGGAGCCCTGCGTTGGACATGGCCAGTGTCGCTGCAGGTGCACAGGCTCATCAGAAGGCCAGGCTCCAAAAACCAGCTGTTGGACTTTGTCCTGCCAGAAGGTTGGAATCCACTTAGTGCCAACTGAGCAATTAAGGACAATTATGCTTTCAGCTACATTAACGAGTAAGGGGGGAGTAAGACATTGGAAGGAAGTGACCCGTTGTCGCACGCCCGCGCACTTTGTGACTCACTATCACTGGCAGGGTGTTTGAAGTTCTCTTTGTCTCCGTAATATGGACTGCATAAATATTTTCCCACATTTTTTTCCAGTTTTACACACTCAGTTATTCCTTTTATGTGAGTGATTACTGTGAATTCCATTCTCCTGTCTCCTTTAAGGATTGATTTCAGCAGAAGTCATGGGACAGCTGAGTCTGCTCATGGTGTTCACACCCTTGGCTTCCACCTGTGCCCTTGTCTGTGCGAGGGAATCACACTGAGGGTGCTGAAGAACAATTTTGCCTCTTGTACCTGTAAAGAGGTTAATTCAGTTTAGACTAGAACCAGAACCTCCTGTTCTACATCTTCTGTGAATATGTGAGAGCTGGAAAGAAGTTGCTTAAGGCCCAGTAAATTCAGAGATCTCCTTTGATTTCTTTATGAGCAAAACTTCTGGCTTTGGCACTTGGACAGAGCTTCATCTCCTCCCTCCTCTACTTCTCATTTGGCTTTTTAGACTACAGGTGTCAGATGGTTGGACTTGAGACTCTTAGAGGTCCTTTCCAACCTTAACCATTCTATGATTCTATGTTTTATTGTAACAGGTCACATGTTCACTCCAGCCAGTGACCTCTAGATGAATTATCCAGATTCCATCATACAGAGAGGTCAGGGAAGGGCTGCCAAGGCAGTGGGCAGGACCCAGATCCCAGTGTTAACTGGTCCTTAATTTATTGTGGTAATGGTGTCCTCTGTCTTTCAGAGGTTCAAGAGAACTCAGGGCAAGTCAGTGAGAAGCATGTTCGTGTCTCTTTCCTTTTACAGAAAAAAAGTTTAAGTACCTTTTTGCATTTTCCACTGTTGCCACCACGGTGTCCTTCAGCATTTTTGTAGTAACAGGTTGCTGTGCCCCACCTTATCACCACTGATGTTCTTCCCTTGGATTTTTACAATGTGTTTTCACTGGTGGTCTTTGATGGAAAAGCTTAGCTGCCTCGGCTGCTCATGGCTCTGCTCTCCAGCTGGGCAGCAGTTCTGGCTCAGGCTGGGTGGATAAAGCAGAGCCCTTCAGACAAAGCTCTTCACTGAAAGTGTCGGCAGGAGAATGCAAATCTGTCCTGGAAAAGGGCAAGGATTTCCTCTTGCATGGATCATGATGGGAGAGCTTTCCCCTTTGCATGGATCAGACTGGTGGGCCTCTGCCGCAGGGATTTTACGTCATTTAGGATGTTTAGGTGAAGTCCTGAATTGCGTGTCAGTGGCTTGTACAAGTGCTTCCTCAGCAGCTGTCAAGCTCCATACCTCATCCCCAAGAGCTGGGGAGGGTGGTGTGTCTGTGCATTGCTGTGTGAGCAAGGCACAGCTCCCTGCTCCGAATAATCCCCATCTAAGGGAACCGGGCTCTGTCCCGGTGTCCCGCTGTTGTGTCTGGACAGTGTAGCAGGCTTTGCTGACTTCCAGAGGCTTAAGGCAGATAAAGTGGTGATCAGAGGGTAATTGCTGTTGACAGTGGGCAGTGGGCTGCTCGCTGATGGGAAGGGCTGTGGCTGGGCCTGCAGAGGAGCACCGGCTGGGCCGTGTCCTCTCACACTGTTCTTGTGACAGTAAAAGGTCCCACGTGTTTAGGAACACATTCCTTACACAGCTTTTAAAAATAAACAGCTGCATGTAAACAGAGCTCTCCCTTTATCCCAAAGAAATGAGCAACCTAAGGAGTAGTTAGTGCCCTCATTGTGGAAACTACTCCCATTTGCACCAGTCTTTGCCACAGAACATTCATTTACTGTCTTTTCCCAAGAAGCTGTGGCTGCGCCATCCCTGAAAGTGTCCAAGGCCAGGTTGGACGGGGCTTCGGAGCAACCTGGTCTAGTGGAAGGTGTCGCTGCCCATGGCAGGGAAGGGGAGGGAGATGGGCTTTAAGCTCCCTTTCAACCCAAACCATTCCAACAGTCCATGAAATAGGAAGCTTGGCTCCCTCTGTGCTTTCAGCCAGCTGGCAGAAGCTGGGTCAGATGCCAAGGAGTAAGGAATCCAAACCAGGAGTGAAATAATTTTAAGGCCTTGCTATAATGACTTAGTTATTGAGCACTGGGGGAACTGTATCTCTGCCAAAGCAACTTCCTCAAGCATTGGAAGCTCAGTAGTATTCAGGTGCTGAAAACACCTGTTCAAAGCGTTTAGACCCTGGAATTCCTCTGAAGTCTGTTGGGATCTCAGGGAAGCTGCCCAAAAATGCAGACAGCTCAGGCCATCCAGAATTTCTTCTTTCAGTAAGTTCTGAATTAACAAAGAAATTGTGAATGCAACCTGTGCTTTCAGAATGTGGTGGGCTTTAGGGGTACCTCCCTTTCTGGATTGCTCTGTCATTTCATAGTGTGTTATTCCAGTTAGGAATCCAAGGATGCTTTAAATGTACTCCTTAGTGAAGTAAAAATGATCTTCGGATTGATGTAATGACACCTGAAGGTACAAGTGCTTTTCAGGTTGTTAATGCAGAGCTCTCTCATGTTTCTGGGAGAGCATCTGACTTGGAAAGTCGTGGACTCAGTGCTCGTAAGAGCTGGAAACTTTGGGAGGAAAGTCTGGCCACTCTGAGCTGTAAAAAACAAGCCCTCCCTTGCCCAAACTGGGTTTGGTTCCAGCAGCCCAGGTACCCAGGTGTGCACCTCAGCAGTGGGCCAGGCTGCACGTTGTTGCTGACTTTTTTGTCTCATCTGAAAACCAAATTCCAGAGCCTCTACAGATGCTTTTTCCACACTTTTGGACATTGATACAGCTGATGATTTTGCAAAATGGGCCCTTCTTTCCTTGTTATTTTTTACCTTTTATTACAGATGTGTTTAAAGGGCTCCATTGATATTGAATTGAAGAACTTAGTGTAGTGTAAAGTGACAGAGGGATGGATTTGCTTGGTTTATTGTGTCTAATGTGTGACCCACAAGCTTCTCCAGTCCTCTATTTGTATGTAAGCACCAGCAGAAGGTGTCGTTTGGGTCTCCTAAAATGCCAGACATGCTCAAGTCTTCCTCATAGATCCAAATAAATTATGGCCTTTACCTGACAGAATGTTCTCCTGGGATTAAAGTAGAAAAATTCAATGTATTACTGTTAAAGTCTCTGAGCTACATATGTAAATTGCTCAACTGAAGGAAGAGTGACAACTTGTAATGAATTCTTTGTAAAGGACCTGGAACTGTCAAGAGACTGCTTTTATTACATTTCAGGACTTCAGAATTTAGGGTCAAAGCAATACTCCAGCCCTACCTGTAATTAATTTATTTTTAATAATGGCATGTAGTTAATATATATTTTTAAACTGTTCTAAAAAAATTCAACAAATAAAACCAACCACCAAATGACCTGTACCTCCAAAATAAAATTATGATGGAATTCTTGCTATATATAGAGAAAACCAAATTATTAAAGAAACGTGGAAAGGGAAGATATTTTACTATTAGGAAAGCAGAAATTGCAGGAGACATGGTTTGTAGTTCTAGGCTAACTATCTGTTGGCTCAGTTGGCTGTTAGGGCTAAAGCCTAGCTAAAAATAAGGTGCAGAGCAGATGAGCCAGGGCAAGGCCGGGCAAGTCCTGAGGCCGTGTTAAGCCAGAGCAGAGCTGTGATCTGCTATTAGTAGTGGCCAGGCAAAGTGCTGCTGTCCATGGGCTGTGCACAGAGCAGCCTCTGTGGCTTCTCATCTGCTTTTCCACAGTGCCCTCCCTCAGCTTTTCGTTGTTAGAGGGCAGTAGTCCTTATTCCAAACAAGCTCAGTTTGATCCTGAGCCTTATTCCTCTTCATTCAGTTGTATGTTAGAGCCTCACATTGACATTTCCTACTGCCAGCATCATCCCTACTAGATTTCCACAGTTCTGAAAGCACTTTCACCATGAATCAGGTGAGTGCAGAGCTGTTGCAGAGTGTTCAGAGAGCTTGTCAAGCGTGTTCTCCAGCACTGAGAACTCCAGAACAGGCTGACATTCCTCTTTTCTGTTTGTTTCTGGTCATGGGATGGAAAAAGAACAGTTAATAATTGACCTAAATTCAGGCCTATTTAATTATAGTTTCCTTAAGTTCTGGCTCTGTTCTGTGTGTGTTTGCTGCCAGGTAAGGATAACCTGCAGTCCTAGAAAGCCTCGTGCCAGGGAGGGAAGTGATGACAAGAAAATTACAGGGTAAAATTCCAGCCTTTTCTGTTGGAAAAGTTTATCCTGAATTGGCTCTAAACATAGTTCAAATACATAGAGGATTATGTGTTTCTACGTGGCTCCCTGAGTGTGCCACTGGCATCAAGCCCTCGTGTAAATGAGGGCTAAGAGCTGTTTTCACTGACAATGCCTGGAAGGGGAGAGCCTTCCCGTGATGTCAGAGCAAGGAATATAGTGCAGGAAATCTTCCATCCTTCCCAGAATCACTCTCAGCTGGAACTGGTCAGGTACCAGAGAAGCACATATTTCATGGAAGCACTCAGTGCTTCAAAGTGTTTCCTTTCCTCTTTCAAGTATAAGAACAAAGTAAGATGGGGTCTGTGTTTGTGGCCTATGGAGTTCATGCATTTCGTGACTAATCCTGCAGCCTCGGGATTCAGACCTTTCTTTAATCCCTGTTTGTTTGTAATTCTGCCAGTCACTGTCACTCTAAGGGTCCCACTGGGAGAGAACATAAACAGCGGTAATTCTCCAAGCTTAATCATCTCAGGAAGGTGAGAGAAACCTGGGCTGCATATGAAGTCACAAGAACTTTTTCTCTCTTTTCTTCATTCCTCAGTGTGGTGAAGCAGCTGTGAAAGTGGAGCTGTCTGAACTGGTTGCTGGCATTTTTGTTTCCATTAGAAAATGCTTTAGTGTTTTTGTCCTCTGCTAAGACCTCCTCTGACACCGACACAACTTTACGAGAGGTGACACCACCACCAAACCTTGGCTGCTACATCCTGAGACTCACAAGTGCAGCAGCAGCACTTCCATCCTCACGTGGTGGACAACATCCAGCTGATGGGGACTTGGAAGTGATGGGTGAACAGTTGGACCTGATGATCAGAAGGGTCTCTTCCTACCTCAATGCCTCTGTGACTTGTGGGTTGTTCTGGGGTTTTCTGGTTTGGTTTTTGTTAATGCTCAAGTGATTCCTCCCTCTGCCCTGAGGGAAATGTTATGTCCAATGTTCTCCTCTGTATCACTGCACTGTTTCTGCAGCAGCAGAGCTAGCTTGCTTTGTGTTATCAAAAGTGCTTAGATAATATTTTTTTATTGTGAAATATCCCAGAGAGACGCTCTGCAGGGGCTTCTGGGAGCACTTCACGGATACAGCCTTGAGCATACAGTGAAACATCAAGTAAAACTGTGCATTTTTTTGGCCAACTGGCTCAGTTGGGGTTGCTGCACAGACAGACTCTTTCCTCAGCCCCCAAAAACAAACAAGCAGAAGTTTTGGCAGCAGTTAAGCAAACAGCAAACTCTTCTACAGAGACACTGACAATATTAAGGATCCGAATCATGGAATCAAGACTGCAGGTCCCAGTGTCAGTGCTCCACATGGGAAGGGGGTTTGGGGCAGGGACCTCAGGACATGACACATTCTTTTCATGCCACAAATCTGTTGTGCTAGAAAGTCATTTGATGCTACTGGAATAAAAGGCAATTTCAGGCAATTCTTCAAGAAAAGATAAGGGAGAAAGCATAACTTGCCAGAATTTTGTTTTTTAAGGACCTAATAAATCAAAGCACACGAGTTCCAGCACATCCCAGAACCTAATGAGAACATCCTGTCATCGTGTCTTAGCCCTGACGACCTGGGTGGTTTCTTTTGCTGATCCCTCACAATTAGGCAGTACCAGCAGCACCACAAAAATGTTGCATGTACACAATTCTTGTGGAAATCAGTGAGAATTCTGTTGGCACTGTTTGGAATATGTGTTTGAACTAAACTATTCTCTTTTTCTTCCCTGGTTTTTCAAAAGGCACGCTTCAAAAGAAGCCTCAGGAGGCAGTGACAGGATGGACTGGCCTAGTTTTCTTACTTTGAGAATAGCAGAATGGAATTTTTTTGTAGCTGCAGAACACTTCTGTCCTTGGAGACGTTTTATACATTAACACACTCTTTGGGAAGGGACTTAGATTGATCTCAGTTGGTTCAAAGCTGGTTTCTCATTAGTTTAATTTTGAACTAGTGAAGGTGTGGATCTTCCCTAGGTACTTTTCCTAGCTGTGTATTCAGAAAAAGGCTAAATTAGGCAATTGAGCAAGTAAACTCATATGAGGAATGTAGATAGGTAGATGTAAGGTGTATATACATATATATTTAAGGAATGCTTCTATGAGTATCATGTAGCCCAGAATTCAGCCCACGTATTTCACAATATAAAATAAGATGGTAAGAATCTCCCATGTGAGCGATGCTGAGGGTTCTCCTGAATTACACAGAGGTTTGGTTGGTGACAGCCTTGATGAAATTAGATTTGGGGAGATCACAGATTTATGGAATAGCAGGGAAAGAGGTGTAGTTCCATTACTTTACACTTACACTCTAAGACAGACACATGCTGTAACCCAGAATAACCATTTCTCTTGGCACAAGAGCATGGGCTGATCTTTTCCTACAGGTAGGATCGGGATGTGATTCAGGTGACTAGCAAATTATAAAAGGAAGAGATAACAAACCAGCTAATTCCAGAATGAGATTAGGATGGATTAGTCTGTCTAGCTCAAATCCCCAAACAGCCAGACTGGTTCCCTGTTTCTTCACTGTTGCCTCATGTGTTGTCTTTCTCCCAAGTAGCAAGTGATCAGACAAGAGGAAATGGCCTCAAGTTGTGCCAGGGGAGGTTTAGGTTGGATATTAGGGAAAATTTCTTACAGAAAGGGTTGTCCTGCCATGACACAGGCTGCCCAGGGCAGATTTCCCATCCCTAGAGGGATTTAAAAGCTGTGTGAATGTGGCACTTGGGGGCATGGTTTAGTGGTGGCCTTGGCAGTGCTGGAGGAACAGTTGGACTTCATGGACTTAGATCCTATATGTTCTGTTAAGTGCTTGGCCATGGATGCAGACTGCAGCCTCTGAAACCGCTGTCAGCAGTGTCTGTAACCTGGGATTGATCCTGATTGTTTGGCTCTGAAGTGCTGGATTATGGAAAACAGGCAAGAGAATAGATAAACCACTTGTTTTTCTGGACAGGGCACAGCAATTAGGGAGAGGACCCACTGCTTCACTTCCCAGCAAGGTCTGGGAAGTTGGCACTGTGGGCACTGCAGTGTGACAGCATCCCAGCTGGGTTTCCCTTGGATGCTGCGCTTGGCAGCTTTGCCAGCTGGAGTGGTTCTTGGAATTGGAGTGGGTGTATGATTTTCCCTCTGGTGTGCTATCCCAGGGTTGGCATACTTGAGAGTGCCTGAAGACACAAGAAGGGACAGGACTTGCAACCTTGGCATTCATTTCCTCCAGCATAGAGGAAAAGGGCTGGAAGTTGTGCTGTCATTGGGGGAAGTGCCCTGTTACAGCGTGAGTGGAAGGCAGGACTGTCCTCTCCATCCACTGGATGCTGGTTGCTCTAGCTGGCTTCCTAGAGCAGGGAGATCCCTGTGTGTTTATGGGAATAGTGGGGGAATGGGGATGCTCCTGAGTGTTGCAGGGACATGGGAACTGTGGTATGCAGCTCATTGTGTGCACCTTGAGATGTTGTTTAGTGATGTTCCTTGCTCAGAGACTGTGGAGTCCTGGTGTAGATTTGGGAAGAGCCAAGTATCCTACAGCTGTGAGGTTTTACCTGTCAAAAATCTGTGGGCATGTTTTGTTTTACTGGCTTAAGTGGGAGGAACAGTTTTGGATTTTACGTGTGGAATAAGAATGGTGGTAAATTGCAGACCCATGTGGCTGAATGAATTTTTTCAGTGGGTTTCTGGTGATTACTCCCAGCCCTACACCACAAGAGTAATTTCTTCAGGGTTCTTGATTTATTTTATCCAGAGAAGTGGTGACTCTGCAGGTGAGGATGTTGTGTGGGAGGATGTTTCTGAAGTGGAACTGGAATAGGTGTTGATCAAGTAAAGGAATCACAGAATGGGTTGGCTTGGAAGAGACCTTAAAGTTTCGACCTTCCACTATCTCAGGCTCCAAGCCGTGTCCAACCTGGCCTTGGATACTTCCAGGGATGGGACAGGGTTTAGGACTCCACTGATGCCTGACTGTCCTTGCAGAGTCCCTCCTCGCTGGCCTTGGAGCACTGAGTTCCCTGCACGGCCACATTGAGCAGCAGCTGAACGAGACCCTGCGGCGCCGCCGTCACGCGGGAGACGACGACCACAACATCGAGGTGCTGCTGGGGGTGGACGACTCTGTGGTCCGATTCCATGGCAAAGAACACGTCCAAAACTACCTCCTCACCCTCATGAACATTGTGAGTATCTTACAAAGCACTGCATGGCTTGTTTGGGAGTGGGAGTGGCTGTTGTGAACTCTTGTAGGAGCACCAGGCTTGGGAAAAAGAGCAATGGGATCGTTTTGACTGCTGCCGGATAAGGTTTTCTCTTTTCATGATGTTCCTTTAATTCATCGTTTTCACAGTAGTTTTCTAGGGCACATTCAAGTGTAATTTCAAGAATTTGGAAATTATTGAAAAACGATAAGGAAAAAACATAAACTTGATCCATTTCTAGTAATTCCACACTTCTTCCCAAAACAGTTCTGGAGAAAAACTGATTAAAGAATAAACATGTAGAGGAGAATGTGTTCTAAACCCTCAGTGGCTCTCTGACAGAGCAAACCTTCTGGTAATATGAGTAGATCTGTCTTAGAAACTGGGGGATCGTAAGGTTTTTCAGGAAAGAAAAACAATCTCTTAAGGATGAAGATGAGGGACTAAATAGTCCCGTAATGATCCCATTAATAATGGACTTAGGAATGAAGCTGGCATGTTCTACGCTCTTCTTATTCTTGGAATAATTTTTAAATTATTCCTTAGGCTTACAGGCCATCTAAATTTGAGAACTTAAAACCTGAGAGGAAAAAAATTATTCCTATACGAATTTAACCCAACCAATGTGATGTTTTCCAGCATCGGTCAGGGAATCATTTCTTTTTTCCAACATACCCTGTGGAACACCAACACTATATCTCCATTACCTATTATGGCAGAATATTGCCTTTTTAGTTTTAAAGACCTTTCAGTGAGTGAGCAGCAGGGTTGATCCATGTCCCAAACCACTTGCTATTTTTTATACTCCTGCAGCTCCCTCTGCTGGGAGCAGCTGTGGGGCCAAAGCCCTGCTGCCCAGAGCCATCTAGAGAATGGGATAAAAGTGAGGAAATCTTGAAGTCATGAAGCTTTGGGTCAATTGCAGGGTCCTTGTTGTCTCCAGGGCAGTCACTCCTGTGTCTGGGAAACTTCCAACATTTATGCTGGCCCAGCCTGTTGCATTAATGGGGAGAAAATAAGTCAGTTGCATTAATGGGGAGAAAATAAGAGAGGAGTAATTGACCTTTGGGATGATTGCATCACAGGACAGGCAGCCTGAGCTCTGTGCTCATTCCCTGTCCCACTGCCCTGCTGACACTGCTCTCAGCTCCAGGGATTTCAGGTTTAAACCACAGGCTGAAATCCTTGTGCCAGGGCCCACAGTCTGGACAACTCCCAATGACCTTTTTGCTTGAGGGGAAGGGGGAGGTTCTGTTTAGCCTAAGGCTGTGTTCTGTGTGAGCCTCTAACTCCTGCTCAAACCCACTGGCCTCTGAACAGGGGTGTTTATTTCTCACCAATTGCCCATAATATAATATTTATTCTGTTTTTAGGGGAATGAGGATCTTCATTGAGGACCTGCAGATGTTTCACACTCTGGTGCCAGGACATTTCTCACCTTCCCAGACACAGGGAAGGGCCTCAAGAAGGACAGCTTTTGGCCCATCTGCATAATTCTGTTTTTCTAACTTCCCTTCCACAAAGCCTCTTTTTAGTACAGAAGTGACCGCAGAATTCTAACTGATCTCAAAAAACTAGGGTAGCAGCATTAGGTGCTTCTAAAAAAAATGCTCTTCAAAACAAGAAGCCCTGGAAGTGTTCCAGAACAGGTTGGATGGGGCTTGGAGCAACCTGGTCTATTGGGAGGTGTCCCTACCCATGGCAGGGAGTGAAATGAGATGAGCTTTAAGGTGCCTTCCAACCCAGACCATTTTGGGATTCTGTGATATGCAGGATTTGTACTTGAAGTCTTTTGCCCAGTCCCCTTTTCTTTGGACCCTGATCCTTTAAACATGAGAGGAGGCTTGACATGTGCTTCCCAAAGTTCTGTGTGAGGGGTATATGATGACAGGAAGAGGATCTACATGCATGGAAATGATCCGAGACTTGAATTCTCTTCTGAGGATTGTAGTGGTACAAGCACTTTAAATAACATCTCTGTGGCCTTGGAAGTTCCCTTGGTATCATCAATGGGGCTTTTTCTTTTTAATTTTTCCTCTTTTTTCCCCTCAGGTGAATGAAATTTACCACGATGAGTCCCTGGGTGTTCACATCAACGTCGTGCTTGTCCGAATGATCATGTTGGGGTATGCGAAGGTGAGTGAGCCACTTCTCCACCTTCATCTCCCGGGTGGAAAATCCAAACTTACCTCAGTTTGCTGCCTTGAGGAGCCCCTGGGTGTAACGTGTTTCCCTTTCAGTCCATCAGCCTGATCGAAAGGGGGAACCCCTCGCGCAGCCTGGAGAACGTGTGCCGCTGGGCCTATCAGCAGCAGAAGTCAGACCCCAGCCACGCCGAGCACCACGACCATGCCATCTTCTTAACCAGGCAAGATTTTGGGCCCGCTGGTATGCAAGGTAATGCAGCTGACCTGGAGCAGAGCTCTGGGCTCGGTGTTTTTTGGCTGGCGTCTGCCAGAAAAGAGGAAAAATTGGGAATTGCGTTGTTAGCTCCTCCTCTTGTTCATTCCACGGGGTTTTTCAAAAGCAAGGAGACTTTGCCATGAGTCCTTGCTATTTATATCCAACTATGGGTTTAATTTCTTTCTCGAGAGTTGTAAATAAATACCTTTTAACTCTCTTCAAACCCCTGTGTGTGTGCAGGGATCACTGCGAACCTCAATGCATGTGGCATTCCACTTCCCTTTATTTTATTGCATCTTTAATCATAGATTTCCATTTACAGACATTCCAGTCACTTCAACACCTGCATTCATCCTTTGGACTCAGGGAACTAATGATAATGGGCAGGAATTCACAAAGTTTGGGATGTGTCAGAGCGGACACTGGTTGGGCTGAAGAGCCAGGCAGGCTGCCCTGGCCTCAGAGCAATTTTAGGTTTTCCTGAGGAAAAGGAAGTTTACTGGGGGATCTTATTTAAAATCCGTGTGCTGGGCACCAGACTCAGCCCTGATGTCTCTCCATAGGATACGCTCCTGTGACGGGCATGTGCCACCCGGTCCGGAGCTGCACCCTCAACCACGAGGATGGGTTTTCATCAGCCTTTGTTGTTGCTCATGAGACTGGGCACGTGTAAGTGCAACTTCTGCAATCAGATCACACCAAAATGTGGTGCTGCACCTCCTGCCTGCTCCAAGGGGGTTGGGTTTAAGGGCTCTAAGGAAGCTGTCCTGGTTTTATTTCCATCCCCCTGGGAATGCAGTAGTGATTGAAGCAACAAAGAGATGAGTGGGGGAAGAAAAGAAGGGGAGAGAGAGGGAATTTGTTTTCTCTGGGGTGAGGGAAAGGTCTGGGAGGTCCAGGCAGTGGAGACAGGAGCTGGTTTAAGTGTCTTTCACTGCCTTCTCCCCAACTGCCTGTGCTGATGGCTCAGATTTGGCACCTCTTCAAGAACTGCTTCCTTACAGTTTTTTTCCCAGTGGTTCTGAGGGGGATTCTTTTTTGCAGGCTGGGCATGGAGCACGATGGGCAAGGGAACAGATGTGGGGATGAGACGGCGATGGGCAGCGTCATGGCCCCCTTGGTGCAGGCCGCCTTCCACCGCTACCACTGGTCCCGCTGCAGCGGCCAGGAGCTCAGGAGATACATCCAGTAAGGCCTCCCTGGTGCAGCCAGTCTCTGATCCTTCTTTTTCCAGACCCTTTTTCCCTTCAAATCTCTGTTAGAAAAGCTCTAACCCATGAACTCTGTATCCTCATGTGGGGTTATCCCACAGTCCATCCTGGGGATGGAAAGTCTGTGGAAAGACCCCTCTGCCTCCAGCGGGATTTGGAGTAGGCCTCAGATTGTCACAGAATCCCAGAATGGTTTGGGTTGGAAGGGACCTTAAAGCTCATCTCGTTCTGTGCCCCAACCATGGGCAGGGACATCTTTCCACTAGACCAGGTTGCTCCAAGCCCTGTCCAACCTGGCCTTGAACACTTCCAGGGATGGGGCAGGAATTTGGAATATACATTTTCTCATGATATTTTTTCTGTGTCTCCTTCCACAGCTCTTATGACTGTCTTCTTGACGACCCTTTCGAGCATGACTGGCCCAAGCTTCCTGAGCTGCCAGGCATCAACTATTCCATGGACGAGCAGTGCCGCTTTGACTTTGGTGTGGGCTACAGGATGTGCACAGCAGTACGTCCTGGGCCGCTGGGCAGAGGGGGTCTGGCCTGATGGGAGAGCTGCAATGTCATAATAATAATTGGAGAGCATTTAATGGAGTATTTAAAGAGATCTGTAAAGAGCAGAGTCCTCTGGGTCCTTTGGAATAATGGGCAAACCGGTGGTAGCATGGTCCACATGGCACAGACTGGTGGGAGTGATCCCAAGAAAGAAAAGGAAAAAAAAAATCTCATTTTTGTCCCGCTTCTGGGTGTCTTATTTCCTCTTCTCACTGTCTCAGGGCTGGGGGATACAGGGAATAAGCACTGCCCTGAAGATGCTGGACTCATTGAGGTGTGTGAGATGGATCAACAGAGTAGGTTGGATCCTTATCCAAAAAGTGTAAATAGAATAAAAAATACAAATAATGTATAAATAAAATACAAAAAGTATTTACTTATCCAAAAGGTGTAAATAATCTCATGTTCTGCATTTCATCTCATTACTGTTGTGTGTTTCAGTTCCGAACCTTTGATCCATGCAAGCAGCTGTGGTGCAGCCACCCTGACAACCCCTACTTCTGCAAGACCAAGAAGGGACCTCCCCTCGATGGCACGGAATGTGCCCCAGGAAAAGTGAGTCTGGGTTTGTCTTGGAGGGAAAATCCCAACAGTTACGTCCATTTGGGCTGAAGGGCACAGAGGGAAACAGGGACTTGCATGGCATTCCTGGGGTGAAACCAGAAGACTGGGAAAGAGGGAGCTGTGCTTTCCCACTGGGATATTTCTGTGAGCAGTACAAGGTTGGCCGTAGCACATTTTGGGCATAGAAATTCCAGTTGAGGTGCAACCTATTCTGTGACCTCTTTATCACATTTTTTGGGTTTTGTCTCATCTGCAGAGTTTCCATTGAGTGCCTTTAGGAATCCAGGGAAGCAGATGATGCAGTTACTGTGGGATGGCTGCTCAGAACTCTTTGTCCAGAGACCCTGTGGCAAATGTTTGTGTAGGCTGAGGATTAGCACCTGATTTTTCCCTTTAATATCCCCATTAGTGAGTGTCCTGCTGCCAATCCATTTTCAATTATAAAATTATACTCAAATACCTGGGGTTTTTTAGCAAATTCCCTTTATTTTTAGATACAGCAGAGCCACTTGTATCATCTGAGTGTGCCCCAGGCAGCAACAAAATGATTCTGTACTCTTCTTACATGTTTGATTTGGGATTTGTGTCTATTCTCACCTGTTTTCCTGCCCCAATTCTCTCAGTGGTGCTACAAGGGTCACTGCATGTGGAAGAACACCAACCAGTTGAAGCAGGATGGACACTGGGGACCGTGGACCAAGTTTGGGTCCTGCTCACGGAGCTGTGGAACTGGGGTTCGCTTCCGCACGCGCCAGTGCAACAACCCAATGTAGGTGTGGGAGCTGCACCCACCTGGGCATCCTCAAAGGGGTCACTTGAAATGGCATTTAGGTTTTGGGTGGAGATTCTGTTCAAGTCCCTTGAAATGGGGTCATTTTTGGAGAATCCAAGAATTTCATAGAGTTATAGAATCCCAGACTGGTTTAGGTTGGCAGGGACCTTAAAGCCCATCCAATTCCAACCCCCTGCCACGGACAGGGACACCTTCCACCATCCCAGGTTGCTCCAAGCCCCATCCAACCTGGCCTTGGACACTTCCAGGGACGGGGCAGCCACAGCTTCTCTGGGCAACCTCTGGCCTCACCTCCCTCCCAGGGAAGAATTTCTCCCTGATGAGAATCTCTGGAATGTTTTCTTCTCACAGGCCCATCAATGGAGGTGACGATTGCGCCGGGGTCAATTTTGAGTTCCAGCTGTGCAGCACCGAGGAGTGTCCGAAGCACTTTGAGGACTTCAGGGCGCAGCAGTGCCAGCAGCGCAATTCCCACTTCGAGTTCCGAGGCAGCCGACACCACTGGCTGCCCTACGAGCACCCTGACCGTGCGTCCTGCTCTGGGCCTTTAGTGACACTTGAAAGGGTTTGAAGCCATTCCCCTTGGCCTGCATATCTCAGGGACAGGCCCAGAACTCCCAGGAAAGCAAATGAGTTGGTTCCCTCCCCACCCATATGTCTGTTTTGTCTGAAAATCACCAATTTTGCCTTAAATCACGGATTATAATACCCAAATTCCCTGCTCTGACCCAAATTTTTCCATTTTACCCCCAAATTGACCATTTCCCCCAAAAAACTGCCCATTTATTCAAAAAAATGACACTTCTCACCATACAGTAGTGCATTATGTCTAAAAATTGCCATGTTTGCCTTAAATCCCTGACTTTAACCCACATTTTCCCTACTCTGATGCAAATTTGCCCTTTTTACCCTCAGAGTCCAAATTTTGCCCCCAAACATGCTCCTTTATCCCTAAAATTGACATTTTTGCTCCAGAGTTTCAGAATCATGTCTCAAAATCACAAATCTTGCCCTCATTTCTCCATTTTAGCCCCAAATCCCATTTTCTCCTAAGCCCCCCAGCTTATCCCTAAAATTCAGCTTTATGACTTCAAATTGCTAGTTTATCCCAAAAATGGATACTTTTTACCCAAAATTGCCACGTTATGTCTAAAAAACACTAGTTTTGCCCTAAATCCCTGGGTTTCTGTCCAAAATTCCCCATTTCCCCACGAAATCCTCACAATTCACTCGTTCATCCCTAAACCACCCCATCCCACTTCTTCGCCCTCATCCTCACCCCCAAACCTGCCTGTCCTTTCTCACTCCTCGCTCCATCAGCAGGATAGTTGTTGGGAACACATCTGGATCACTGTCCTCCATGCAGTCCTTTCTTTTCCCTGGCTCCACAGCTCCCAAGAGATGTCACCTGTACTGCCAGTCCAGAGAAACGGGGGATGTGGCTCACATGAAGCAGCCGGTGCACGACGGGACTCGCTGCTCCTACAAGGATCCCTACAGCATCTGTGTCCGTGGGGAGTGCGTGGTGAGTGGCAGCTTGCCTGGGGACACTCTGGGGACACTGATGGGAGCAGCTCAAGGGCAGAGACTGCAGATGTCTCTAAACTGTATTTGTGGCATTGTATTCCTCAGCATCCCTCAAGATTTATACTAAATTAGAGAACGGCACAGACCCATTCCGTAGGAATGCTCCACTGCTCTTCCACTGATTCTTATCATGGAATCCCAGACTGGTCTGGGCTGAAAGGGACCTTAAAAATCATCCAGTTCCACCCCCTGCCATGGGCAGGGACCCCTTCCACTATCCCAGTTTGCTCCAAGCCCCATCCATACTGGCCTTGGACACTTCCAGGGATGGGACCACCACAGCTTCTGTGGGCAACCTGTGCCAGGGCCTCAGCACCCTCATAGGGAAGAATTCCCTCCTAATGTCCAATCTTGCCCGTTTTTCTGCAGAAGGTGGGCTGTGACAAGGAAATTGGCTCCAACAAGGCCGAGGATCAGTGCGGGGTCTGCGGCGGGGACGACTCCCACTGCCGGACGGTGAAGGGGACCTACACCCGCACTCCCAAAAAGCTCGGTAGGAATAATATCTGCCAGCAGCTGGCTGGAGCTCCTGTGGGCTCTGGGGTTTGTGTCACACTTGTGGACACGGGATACTGCCATAATCTTTCAAACCTTGGCAATAATGGAATGAACACCATCCCTTGAGGCCCATCTAAGAGCTTGTTCAGGACAGGCTGCTGTCCATCAGCCCCTGATTGCAGATGGATATGGAAGTGATGGAGATGTTCACGGAATGCTGATTGTTTTTCCCTAGCTTGGGTAATCTGGTCATTAAAAAGACTAATGGACCTCTTCTAACAGGGAAGCATGTAAGCAAGACGTGCCAAAAAGAATTCAAGTTTATAGAAAATGATACCTGCAAGTATCCAAGTTAAAATCCTCCCTGGATTGTCCTGACTTCCGCTGTCTGGCCACTTTGCCCAGATGCGTCCAGATCTGCTGTAAATGCATTTGACCCTGATGTAATTTACGTTTTATGCTTGTAAAGACCAACTGGGTGACACCCAATCAGTGGAATGACCGGACTGGGCTCCCAGGGCACTAATTCCAGGCGTTCTGTTTAAGGGAAGACCAGAGGAGCCTTTCCCTTACCCAGAGGAGCTCACAGTGTTTCTCTTTCTGGGACAAAGGAGGCTAAAAACATTCTGGGTAAGTGCAGTGGCTTGTAGGGAGAGAGGCATCCATGGGAACAGGAGAGTTCCCATCTCCCTGTAGACACAGGCAGGTAATGTCAAACCAGGCAAGAACTTGATGTTCCCTGTGGTCTAAAGGCAATGGAGGAAAAGATTGGAAACGCTGTTGGGCACTGGCACTGCTCAGCCAGGACCATGATTTTCCATACTGCCAGCTCTTCTGTTCCTTCACTTGGATTTTCCCAGGAGCTGTGTATGTCAGAGGCAGGACAGACTGTCAGTACAATCCATGAGTCCCAGAATCCAATGATTTTGCATAATTAAATCTGCAGTTGTTAAAAAGAAGAAAAAGTTGTTAAAAAGGATTAACAAATTCCATGCAATCAGAGAACTTGCAGTGCTCTTGATTAAATCTTGATCTGTAAGTACCTGATCCCTAGAAGAGATTCTAGTCTTCCTGATGGCAATGCTCCTTAATTTTACCCTAATTACCTGTGATTTGCACTGATAAATAACTGAAATTGAAAATAAGAATAATTTTCTTTAGGAATAACGTTTTACTTTCACTCCAGACATGACCATCTGACAGGGCAGTCAGTAAATTCCAATCCAACAACCTGAGGAGTGACTTAGGAAAATAATGAGGAAGACTTGTGCTTGTGCCCTCGTGTGCTGAGGAACACAGGAAACATATTTTGCCTGGATTGTCGATAGGTCTGGCTTGGAGCAGCACGGCTGTGAATATTAAACTGATCCCAGCTGGGAGGTAGCAAATCGATCTGTAACTGGTGTCTCCTCTCTCCCTGGAAGAGAAGAGCCCAGGGAAGGCCTGTCCCACACGTTACAAACCGATTGGCTCCGTGTCTCCCAGCCCTGCTCCTCGGTTGCTGCTGGATGCCCTCTCGTGCAAGCAGAGCTGGGCCGTGCCCTGCACTCCTGACCATGGCTGTTCCTTTCTCTTTTCATCCCTGCTGCCTCCACTGACCCTGCACATGCCAAAGGGTACCTTAAGATGTTTGATATCCCTCCTGGGGCTCGACATGTGTTTATCCAAGAAGACGAGGCCTCTCCTCACTTTCTTGGTAAGTGTTTCTCTGCTCAAGTTTGGTACAAGACCCAAGGAGAAGCACGGAAGGCTCATGCTGGAGAACCTGAGGCATGAGAGAACCCACTTAAGAGATTGGGTAAACGTGGGCTTTCCAAATTGCTTGGTCAGGGCTGAGTCCTGCAGTCCTAAGCACAGCAAACAAACATCTGCTCAATTGAATTCTCCAAAATACTAAAGTGACCCCAATTTGCATGTGTACTAACCAAAGATTGTGATGACTCACATGAAAGTGGGCACTGCCAGGGTGAATCAAATTCAGTATCTTTTAATTATTCCTATGGTACACTGCAGAAAGTTGTACAGAAGAAAAAATGAGAGTCCATCCTTAAATGGGTGTTGGAACCGTTTGATCTTTAAGGTCCCTTCCAATCCAAACCATTCTGTGATTCCAATTTCTAACGAATTGGCTTTGAATTGAAGCATCATCATCATCATCATAATCCCCACTGTACCTGGCTGTTGAGGTGTGCTGCAGAAACCCAAACCCAGGCAGTTCCACAGGGTTCCGATTCCTCAGCTCTTCACTTACAGATTTTAGCATCTGGGACACACCTGTGTGTGCAGAGGAAAGTAAAATGTGATGAAAATCTGTTATTTTCATAATCTGATGGAAATACCCCTCCCCGTGCCACCCCAATTGCTGCTACTGTGGGGGAGGAACGACAGGCTCTGCTCTCACTCCTCCCAGCAATCAAGAACCAGGCTACAGGACACTATATCCTGAATGGGAAAGGGGAGGAGGCGAGATCCCGAACCTTCATCGACCTGGGCGTGCAGTGGGAATACAGCATCGAGGATGGCACCGAAACGCTGCACACGGACGGGCCCCTGCACGATGCCGTGGTGGTGCTGGTGGGTGATGGCCTGAGCCCTTGGAACGGCTCCTAAGGATCATCCAGTCCCAGAGCCAGACCCCAGTGTCTGTGCTTTGCAGAGGGATCAGTAACAGCACTGGGTTTATGTTTGCTTATTCACAGATCATTCCTCGGGAGAACGACACCAGATCCAGCCTGACTTACAAATACATCATCCACGAGGATTCGGTGCCCACCATCCACAGCAACAACGTGCTGCGGGAGGACACGGACACCTTCGAGTGGGCCTTGAAGAGCTGGTCCCAGTGCTCCAAGCCCTGTGGAGGAGGTGAGCAGGGGATGGGGTACCTGGAACAAGGGACAAATTACCACAAATTTGCGGGAAGGGAATGATTTAGAATTCTTGGCTTCCATTTTTTAACAGCAGTTTGTTATTTTGGGGCTCAAGCTTAAAGTACCTGAAGTGCCTGATTGGTCCAAAGTATCACACTTCCAGCCTAGGAGAAAAAAGGCCTCTCTAGGTGTTTAAATTCAGACTCCAAAGCCACTTTGGACATCTGAACTGATGCTCCTGAGCATTCCCTGTACTCATGGTCTGTCCGTGGCTCTTAAGCAAAGAATGGAGAATGTGAATACCAAAATACCTGTCCTGTAAACCCATTTAATAGGCCAGAAAACCCTGTTTAAACTGAACATTCTAACAAGGACCTGTTTCTCCTGACTTCTCTGACCCATTTCCCAGGGTTCCAGTACACCAAGTACGGGTGCCGCAGGAAGAGCGACAACAAGATGGTTCATCGCAGCTTCTGTGAAGGCAGCAAAAAGCCAAAGCCCATCCGCAGGATGTGCAACCTGCAGGAGTGCACAGAGCCCCTGTGAGTGCAGCTGGGCCTGGAGAACAGGGATTGCTCCTTGGGGTGGGGTAGCCCCAGCCAGATTGGGTGGGATGAATTTAATGGGATGCTGACAGCTTTCCAACCTGCAGTTCCTGAATATGGAGGGGAGTTTCTACCTGTGTAAGCATGGATACTGATCTGATTGGGTGGTTACAGTATATTTTTCTATAGATATATTTTTATATATACATATATATATATATATATCATAAAATCATGGAATGGATTGAGTTGGAATGGCCGTTAAAGCTCATCTCATTCCAACCCCCTGCCACAGGCGGGGAGTCCTTTCTCTAGATGAGCTTGCTCCAGGGATGAGGCAGCCACAGCAGGACAGAAAGGTTAACAGTTGATGGTATCTGACTCCATTTCCCTTCCCAGCTGGGCAGCAGATGAGTGGGAACACTGCACCAAAACGTGTGGGAATTCGGGCTACCAGCTCCGCACGGTGCGCTGCATCCAGCCCCTTCCAGACGGCACCAACCGCTCCGTCCATGCCAAGTTCTGCAGCGGGGATCGCCCCGAGAGCCGACGGGCCTGCAACCGGGCGCCGTGCCCCGCGCCGTGGAAAGCCGGGCCCTGGTCCCAGGTGGGCAGGGGCGGCACCAGCCTGTCCCAAAAGCCAACCTGGAGGGCTGGGACGTGGGAATTTCTGCCCAGTGCTGTGACATAGAATGCCCTGATCTGTGCCCTCTGTGTCTGGCAGTGCTCGGTGACCTGCGGGGAGGGGACCGAGAGCCGGCAGGTCCTGTGCCGTGCTGGGGACCGGTGCGAGGGGGAACGACCGGAGTCTGTGAGGGCTTGTAAACTCGCTCCCTGTGACGGTAAGAGAACAGCTGGAATGGCTGCAGTGGGAGGAACAGTGCCTACCTGGAGAGCACCGTGCTGGCAGAGGAGTTGGACAGAGTCTGGCTTCTGTCCTGTGTTCAGTCCAGCAATTTCTGGATGTTACAGCTCTGGGCAGTTGATGCTTCCCCATGCCAGGGTCTGTCCTGTAAATGTGCATAAATGGGGCTAACCACATTGGCCTGAGCTGTGTTTGCACAGGCTGGGGGCAGAGGGGAAGGCCAGAGGTGAAGGAATCCAAAAACCCTGCCTGACCTCAGGGTGAGTTCTACAAGCTGCCAGTTGAGAGAATATAAATACATAAACATGGAACCAAGAGCATTAATGAGGTTCCTGGGAATCCATTACATTGTTTTCATATAATTTTTAACAGGTTTTGAAGCTTTTTATGACAATGCATTTCTTCCCTTGGATTATTCACTCTGTAGGATTTGGGGTTTATTGGGGTTTTAACTCCCTCACGGTGGCCGTGACAATGCTCAGGAGTTGGTAGAAAAGCGGAGTGAGAGCTCCTTGGCAGGCACAGGTGTTTTCCCCCAGACTGGACAGGTGGGATCTGCTTTGGCTTCTGTCTTCTGGCAGGGAAAGAATGCTTTTAGTTCATTTAGATTAGATTCCAGTAGCCTCATCTCCCAGTGATTCCTGGGGAGCTGATCCGCTCTCCTGCCCCACCTGCTCTCAGTTCCCGCCCAGCCGATGCCAACAGTGCGCAGGAGAATGTGCACTGCCAGCAGCAGCGGGAGGACACGAGCACTCACACCCTGGAGAGGGAATGAGGAGCTGGTTTGTGCAGAATTCCCCTAAAGAGTGGGAAAAGGGATTACATGAGTATAGGGCTACTTACGGAACCTGCTGGAAGTAGAGAAGCACAACCCCAAATCTCCGCACTGTGAGTGGAGTTGCAGAATCTGAACCGGCACAAACCAATAGCTCAAAGTGAACCATGAGAGAATGGGTCACTGTCACTATGGAAAGGCAGAAGGAATTATACCTATAGGCCAGAATTCCATGCTGAATCCCTGCTGGAATAGGCTCACAGTGCCTCTGGAGTGCAGATATTCCCGTGCAGAGCTGCTGCTTTAACACCAGGTTTGTCAGGAACTGGCAAGCATCCATCCAAAGAAGCTCAGTGGGATCAAGACAAGGACAGGCTTATATTCTATAGATTTTGCTCTTTATAACCATCCTTCCCCATCCCCACTGATGTCCCTGTGGGGAATTCTACCCAGTTCCTTGGAATTAAGCTGGGTTGCCCTAAGGTTGGGCTCTAGTTGATGCTTTAAAGCAGAAGGCTGGACATGCTCCCAGCCTGTGGTGAGGCAGCACCTATGCCCAGGTGAGGATCTCTCTTCCTGCAGAAAGCTGATTTTGTTTTAAAGCTTCCAGAGGGGCCTCTGGGAGTTCTTTTCCCCTGAGGAAAGGGATGCACATCTGTGCCTTCAGGGCACCTCAGGTGTGACCTACTAGTTAAAGCTTTCCATCAGTTCTGCAGTTCCAGTTGGTCCCTAAAAAACTCCAAACTTAATACAAACAAAACTGTATCCTACTAAAACCTTTTATTTTAAAGCATCACTGAGGACTCCTACTTGGGATTTAATTTCTATGAGGGAATATTGCCTTGGCTTTAATGCTGCTTGTGGATGATGTCCTGAGGCTGGAAGGGAAGGGATTTGGAGTGGGTAGGACATACATGGTGGGCATATGGGATCTCTGGGAAGTCGGCCCTGGGAGTTGCTGTTTGTCCCTTCCACAAACACAATGTGCCAACATTTCCCAAGTGCCCATCACTGGCTTCCCATCCCCGGGATGTCTGTTTTGCAGATGAGCCCTGCCTGGGAGACAAATCCATCTTCTGCCAGATGGAAGTGCTGGCCCGGTACTGCTCCATCCCTGGCTACCACAAGCTGTGCTGTGAGTCCTGCGGGCGGCGTGGCAGCAGCTTTCCACCTTCTGGAGGAGCTGGGACCGAGGGGGATGCGGTGACGGATCCGGGCAACCTGCCAAGGGCTCCGGCAGTGCCCACACCTGCGGTGCCCCCCCAGGCTCAGCTCCTGCCTGGCAGCAGCTCTCCAGGCCGGCTGCCTTTTGAAGCAGAGGAGGCCGAGCGGCACATCCCGCCATCCAGCCCCGAGCCCAGAGGTGCCGGCATTGCACACCGGAGAGCTCCTCCGGCCAGGAAGACTTCCCGGCTGTTGGCTTTCCTGCACCAGTCCCCTGCCAACAGCAGCAGCCTCAGCCCTGGTGGTGCCCTGGCGCTGGCTGCGGCTCTGCCTCTGGTGCCGGCAGAAAACACGGCAGCGGGGGCTCCCGCACCAGCCAGAACCTCTGGGAAGGGCGAGGAGCGCGTTGGGAAGCGATGGCCTCTGAGGGCCGCCCCTGTGGAACGATGAGCGGGAAGGCTTGTGGAGGACAGCCATGGAAAGGGGCTGCTTGGTGCTCCATGTGTGACTCTGACCTCTGGACACTGCGGAGCGCGCCGTGTGCCACGGGCAGGACACTGCAGGGTGCAGCTCGTCCCCTGTAAATACAAAGGACAAGAAGTGCTGGTTCACTTTCTGGTGCTCCCAGCCTACTCCCGCCCCGCATTCCCTGGCCGGCTGGGACGCGCAGAGGAAACACCAAAGGAATATTCCTGGCAGTGAGCGGGAGTCACCGAGGGCTCCGTCCAGCCCTGGGCCCAAAAGGCAGCCTGAACCTCAGCACCCCCGGTGATTTTGGGCTCTGAACACTCACCCGTAGGACACGCCCCACTGCGGGCAGGACCAGACGTCGACACGCAATGGAACATTTGCCATGGACCAACCGAACCCTCAGGACTCGTTTCTCCCTGGAAAAGGACATTGCACGAGCACCTTTGCAGCTGTTGGGTAAATCCAGGAAATAGGGGTTATTTGTAAGAGTGCTGTCCCACAACTGTGGGAGTGCTGTATTGTGCTGTCCCACAACTGTTCGCCTGTGTTGTTCCACTGACAGGTGCTGGCCCTTGAGTTCTGCCCTGTGGGCATTCCAAGGCCTGGTGTTTAGGAATTTCATGTGATGCTTTATTTTGAAATGTACAAACCCTGTAGATCTTGCAAGTGCTGTCCTGGTCCCAGTCCAAATGGGTTCTGGTTCCCAGCTGCTTCTGTGTCCGTGCCAAACCAGCATCCCAGAGGCAGAACAGGCGCCGACAAGACTCCAGAGGATTTTTTCCCCGACAGGAAGTGTAGATTTCAAGGTGCAAGAGATATTTATTTCCAGCGTGGTTCACCTCCAAACCTCCCTGCCCAGGGCACATCTGACTGCAATAATTAATTTATGTCAATCCCACCTCATCCCAGCCCAGCCGGCCGCGCTCCCCCCGGCGCGTCGCTGTGAAGTCCTTGTGTACAGGAGTGAGAACTACAGATATTTATTAAAAATGGGTTTCTTGACAGTATTTTATGTACCAAATATTTACGCTGAGGGCAGGTGACTCTTCTTTTTGCCAAGATAAATCAGGAGGTGGAACTAGATGCTGTGTCATATGGATAGAAGGGAAATTCAAGCTGCTAAACTGCTGTAGAAAAATTGTTGATCTTACTCTTTAAAAAAGGTCTTATGGCAGTTTT